>OX463230.1:50921797-51381797 GCA_949820135.1 Sylvilagus floridanus | reverse complement strand
AAGAAAGGCCCAGGTTTGCAGAGCTTGTAGAGAAACTCGGCGATTTGCTGCAAGCGAATGTTCAGCAGGTAAAGGTAGACCATCAGAAGGCCAGATGCCTTTGACCGACAGTCCGCGGGCTGTTTCACTCGCTTGTTGTCGTTCTGAGCACCATTAGCAGAATAGCTGAAATCAGCAGTGAAAAAAATGTATGTGTGTATGTGCAAAATTCTCTTCTCAAAACCCAACTGCGGTGGGCGCTGTGGTTCGGCAGGCTAAGCCGCTGCTTGCAATGCCCACATCCCACCTCAGAGTGCCTGGATGGAGTCCCGCTTCCACCTGCTGATCTGGTTTCCTGACGAATGCTCCCAGGAGGCAGCAGGTGATGGCCCAAATCTTGAGTCGCTGCCATCCACATGGGAGAACTGGATAGAGTTCCTGGCTCCTGGCTTCACCCTGACCCCGCCATGGCTGTTGCATTCCTTAGAGAGTAAACCAGTGAATGGAAGATCTTTCTCTCTCTCTTTTTCTCTCAATCTCTTCGTTACTCTCACTCCATCTGCCTCTCACATACATAGACAGATAAATATTTGAAACATGCACACGGAACCAAGATGTGTAAATGGCGTAGAAGTTGAGCGAGTGCTTCCCAGGAACGGGGTGAAGGAAGATTTGTGTGACGGGAGCTGTGCCTCTGCTGTTGCAGGGTGGGAAAGACTACATCCCCCTCAACACCATCCTGACCGGAAGCAGTGCGTTTCCGTACTCCGCTCCTGCCTTCTCCCAGGACTTCTTCAAGGAGGGCGTGTCGCTTCCCGGGTTTGATTCAGGAAGCTCTGATGATGTCAGGTAAGAGTTCTTTCCCCAGCTTTAATGACCGAATTTTCAGGCCTGCCAAATGAGAGTAATAAAAAAAATGAAGAATTGTGTAACAGTCACCTTTATGCCCACCTTTGTGTCCAACCCTTGCCGCCATTCGGCCCTGTTGTTTATATACTCTAAATATCTGTGCATTTTATAGAGAACATAAGGCATTCCAACTCTTTAGTCTTAACTATTTTTGGTGTACTTTTGCCAGAAGGGAATTCCATGTAGCTGCATCAAAATTATCACACTAAAGTAATTCCTAATATCATCTATTCAGATTTTTAAAATTCTGCCAAACATTTTTATACTTCTTTTAAAAACAACAAGAACCCAATAGAGAGTAACACAGGGTATTTTCTGAGGTTTCTTTAGTCTATCTTATTTGAAAATCATTCCTCTTCTTCCCCTCCACCCCCATGATATTGATCTTTTTAGATGAAATTAAATAAACAGGGGCTGGTGCTTTGGTATAAAAGGCTAAGCCTCCGCCTACAGCACCAGCATCCCATATGGGCACTGGTTCAAACCCCCACTGCTCCACTTCCCATCCAGCTCTCTGCTAATGGCCTGGGAAAGCAGCGGAGGATGGCCCAAGTCCTTGAGCCCCTGCACCTGGGTGGGAGACCCAGAGGAAGTTCCTGGCTCCTGGCTTCAGCCTGGCCAAACCCCAGCCATTGCAGCCATTTGGGGAGTGAGTGAACCATCAGATGGACAGTATCTCTCTATGTCTCCTCTTCTTTATTTCTGTCTTTCAAATAAATAAATAAATAATCTTTAAAAATTAAATAGGCAAAAAAGGCTCTTTTTTCTTGTCAAGCAAATGAATGTGCTCACATTACTGCAGAGGAAATTGGAGAAGGGGCAAGGGGACAAATATTCATGGTGGGCACCCCCTGCCCCTGCCAGCCATGGACCTGTCGTCATACATGCTTGTCGTCACACGTGCGTTGACCACACGCAGTCCTGGCGGTGACACAGGCACACGCTGTGCTCAGGCACTGCTCTGGGCTCTGTGCTTTCATCAGCTCCTTTGGTCCCGAGAAGTCTCGTGAAGTAGAGATTTTTCCTGTTACACACTCAGCATTAAGGCTCCAAGGAGGCGAGCTTGCCAAAACCGCGTGGCTAGAGATGGCAGAACGAAGCTTCCAACTCAGCAGTTCTGACCGTCTCTCGCTGCGCCCCAGGCAGTTGGGACGCCCTTGAGGACTTCTAGACTGCCCTGCAGGCCTGCCAGCATCTTTGTCTGCAGTGGGCACAGCGCTCGGCCTTGACCTTGACCGCCCCCTGGGGAGGCAGGGGAGAACTGCAGCCTGGTGTGACAGCTGTCCTGTGGGCAGCCCAGACTTGTCCCTGCTCTTGCTTCACAAGTAGCCCTAGCAGCCCAAGAGGCCAGAGCACATGAGTCAGCCATTTTTTTTTAATATGAGGAAGCTATCTTGGATAACCTGGATTAGCAAGGTCTGATTCGGCTGGTGATGGGAGTGGTGTGGAGTGGCGTGGAATGTCCAGGTTACACAAGCCCTGCTAATACGTTGCTCAGTCTTTGATGCTTGCCTAAAGGAATTCGGCCTTCCAAGGATGACAGAGTATCAGCTGGCCTTGTGGGTAACCTGCTCTGCCGCTGTTTCCTAAATAGTCATCAACAAACCTCAGTGGGTACTTACAGAGAAATCATGTACATAACTACCCATTTCTCCCGCTCTGCAGTCACAGAACAACATACAAGTGCAGCCCCAGCACGTCACGATACCTTTTTTTAAGATTTATTTATTTATTTGAAAGGCAGAGTTACAGAAAGGCAGAGGCAGAGAGAGAGAGGTCTTCCATCTGCCGGTTCACTCCCCAAATGGCCACAACGGCCGGAACTGAGCCAATCCGAAGCCAGGGGCCAGGAGTATCTTCCGGGTCTCCCATGCAGGTGCAGGCATGCAGGCACCCAAGCACTTGGGCCATCTTCTGCTTTCCCAGGCCATAGAAGAGAGCTTGATTGGAAGCGGAACAGCCGGGACTTGAACCGGCGCCCATCTGGGATGCCAGCACTGCAGGCGGCAGCTTTGCCTGCTATGGCACAGCACCAGCCCCCCACAATACCTTTCAGTTAGTTGTGCTACAAGCTTGGCAGGCCGTTTTATGTGTGACCTCACAGCCTTTTAGGAAGTAGGCAGCGGTAAGATTGCTTCCCTGGACATCATTTCTCTGTTGTCCACCGCAGGCGCGTTCAGAACACGTGAGGTCTCAGGTCTCTTAGTGGCCTGATGCCTTCTGTCTGATTCCACAAGGGACCAGCGTGGGACCCTCTGGGGTTTTGCTCAACATCACAGAATGTGAATTAGCAGCCACGGGAGGAAGCTGCATTGCCCTGAGGATTCCCAGGGGCCCACCACTGGGAAACGTGAGCCTCGGGGGAGTTCAGCGGCGCCTTCTGGCGTTTCGGTTCGTCTTCTCGGGCCCTGGAGCCCCAGGTCTCCTGACTTATCCTGGCTGGTGCACTCTCCCAAGCTGGCTGTTCTCTCTGCTTCCTTGTTAGATACGTGAACACTTTCAAGTTCATGAGCCTGGAGAGAATCCAAACGCTGGAAGAACTTGCGCCGCACACCACCTCCGTGCTTGACGTAAGTCGTGAGCTGAAGCTTCTTGGGGCCCCTCAGAACCCTCAGCCGGCATCCATCCAGATCCCAGCTGCAGGAGTCACGAGGGCCAGCACCGGTGGCCGAGCCACCACTGTCGGCGGACCAGCAGCTGGACTTAGCTCTGCCGAGCTCATCTGAAAGTAGAATTTTAGGTTTGAAGATGACCCAGAATTCCCTCCAAGACCCTCGGGAAACTCATACGTGTTTCTGAGCCTTTGGGCGATCAGTGATGGCTCCTCGCTTTCAGAGTAGTAGAGGAAGAACTCTTGGCTGTGTGCGTGGCTGGGCCTTGAGATGTAAGCGGGCGTTCACTCTGAATAGCCACCTACAACCTGGGAGGTTTCCACCTAGGCTTTCGGTCCTGGCTCTGTGTCTCAACCAGCTCTGCCCTTGAAATCCCTGGGGAAGGAGAGGAGGGGTAGGCAGGAGCACACTGCTGCTACTGCGCATGCTCACACTCGGCCTGTGGCCCCTGGAAAGGCAGCAGGTTAGAAACACTGACCCTCAGGACCTGCTCCACCTTGCCACAGATCCCCAGGGGACTCCTGTGCACTTGAAAGTCGGAGAAGCGCTGATCTTGACCATGGCCCGCAAAGGGACTGGAAGACCAGCCACAATGCAGAGATCATCACCACAGCTGATACGGCCTTGAGAGAAGCAACAGCCACCGTTAAAAAACCCCAGGGTGGGCAGTGAGCCCAGCAGTTAAGATGCCCGTGTGCCACATCAGAATGCCTGCCTCTGGCTTCCTGGTGGGCGGCAGTGAGGGTGCAAAGCACTGGGTCCCTGCCACCCATGTGGGACAACTGCACTGAGTTCCCAGCACCCCGTTTCAGTCCCAGCCAGGGACTGGTTCAGGCATCTGGGGAGTGAATCAGCAGAGGCACACTTGCTCTGTCTCTCCTCTCTCCCTCTCTCTCTCTCTCTAGTAAGTTTTTTAAAAAATTTCTGGCGGGGCTGGTGTTGTGGAGCAGCAGGTTAAGCCGCCATCTACAACGTCAACATCTGTGGTCCCGGGGCACTGATTTGAGGCCTGGCTGCTCTGCTTCCTGTCCAGCTCCCTGCTAATGTGCCGGGGAAAGCAGAAGATGGCCAGGTGCTCGGGCCCCTGCCCTCCCGTGGAAGACTTGCGTGGAGCTCCTGGCTGCTGGCTTCAGCCTGGCCCCACTCCAACATCCTGGGCATTTGGGGAGGGAATCAGTAGATGGAAGATATTTCTCTCTCTCTCTGTCTCTCTGTAATTGCCTTTCAAGTCCAAGGAGATAAAACTGAGAAGAACACCAAACCCCACCCCGACACAGGGGTGAATTACGATGGCTGCTTTGTTTGCTCCGGTTTTTGCTGACCTTTGAGAACCTTGCATATAGCCCAGTGAGGTTCTCGAAGGCTGGCGGGAGCCATATGAACCCACTTACAGGAGCACACTGTGTTAACGAGTAGTGAAGAATCTGCGTGACACTCGATGCCAGAGGTGAACCCATGAGGAAATGTAATTGCTGCATACGGTGAAAATGCCACAGAATCTTCAAGAAAAACAAATCGAACCATCTCTTAATAATTTCCCTGAACTTTTATGGATCAGGCTCCCAAATAATATAGCATTGGCACTGGTGTTCTGTTGCAGTATGGTTAAACCAATCACAGCTTAATCACCAGCATCCCCTATAGAGGTGCCGGTTTGAGGGGCCAGCGCTGTGGCGCAGTAGGTTAAGTCTCCGCCTGCAGTGCTGGCATCCCATATGGGCACTGGTTCCAGTCCTGGCTGCTCCTCTTCTGATCCGGCTCCCTGCAAATGGCCTGGGAAAAGCAATGGAATATGGCTCAAGTCCTTGAGACCCTGCACCCACATGGGAGACCCAGGGAAGGCTCCTGGCTTCAGCCTGGCCTAGCCCTGGCTGTTAGAGTAGTTTGGGGAGTGAACCAGCAGATGGAAGATTCTCTCTCTCTCTCTCTCTCTCTCTCTCTCTCCTCTCTGGATCTCTGCCTTTCAGATAAATAAATAAATAAATTTTTAAAAAGAGAAAGAAGAGGCCGGCACCGCAGCTCAATAGGCTAATCCTCCGCCTGTGGCGCAAACACACCGGGTTCTAGTCCTGGTTGGGGCGCCGGATTCTGTCCCGGTTGCCCCTCTTCCAGGCCAGCTCTCTGCCGTGGCCTGGGAGTGCAGTGGAGGATGGCCCAAGTGCTTGGGCCCTGCACCCCATGGGGAGACCAGGAAAAGCACCTGGCTCCTGGCTTCAGATCAGCGCGGTACGCTGGCCGCAGCGCGCTGCAGCGGCCATTGGATGGTGAATCAACGGCAAAAGGAAGACCTTTCTCTCTCTCACTGTCCACTCTGCCTGTAAGAGAAAAAAAAAAAAGAAAGAAAGAGAGAGAGAAAGAAAGAAAAAAGAAAAGAGAGAGAGAGAGAAGAGGTGCCAGTTTGAGTCCCAGAGGCTCTACTTCCAGATGGAGCTCCTGGATCCTGGCTGCTGTCCGCCCCCAGCCCTGGCCTTTGCGGGCATTTGGGGAGTGAGTGAACAAGCACATGGAAGATGCCTCTCTGTCTCTCCCTCTCTGTCACTCTTTCCAAATACGTAAATCTTTAAAAACAATAATAAAGCAGACCCACAGCCAAAAGTAGTTTTCCTGCACTTGCACGGTGGTCGGCACTAAACGTAATCTGTGGACGGCGCTAACCTGCTGCTGTGATTTAGAGTCATCCGCTTCCCCTCCAGGACAGAGGGCCTCCATGTCACCAGGAGTAGGCATTTCTTGTCGCTCGCCAAGTTCCTATTTGCAGTCTGGAGAAAGTGCCTTGTCTCAGTAGGGAGTGTGGACATCAGAGGCTCATCGCGATGTCACTCCCGAGACTGGGCAGGGACGCTGCGGGCCAGGCCAGACGGTAACCTTTCTCCTCCCTCCCTCCCCCCAGGATCACCAGGTGGCCAGCGGCACGCTGCTGGCCTCCCCGCTGCTGAAGCGCTTCACCTGGACTGAGAGCAAAGCCAAGGCCTCGCTGAAGCTTGAGTAAGGACGCGGGGCTCCTCTCTGACCCGGTGGTGGAGGGAACTGCCGGGAGCTGCTGGGCACAGGGCAGGAGGGGCTCTCTCGGGGGCCGAGGGCAGGAGGGCTGCAGGGGCCTGTCCCAGAGCGACTCGCCCTCCTCAGCTGTGGCTTTCAGGCATCACAGAAAAGCACTTCCCCCCAACGCGCAGCAACAGGGCAGGAAGTCAGGCAAGCTCAGGGGCTTAGGGGGAAACGCTGCAGAACGTTCCTGCAGGCACGGGCGGGCGGGGGTCCGGCTGTGCAGGGCGCACAGGGCGCACAGGGCCTCCGAGGAGCAGAGCCTGCAGCTGAGGCAGCAGAGGGAGATGGGCTCCCGGCAGGTGAGGAGGTTTGGGCGAGAAGAGCCCCAGGGCTCCTCGGGGCCGAGAATCCGCCCTCCCGCCCCCTGTTGGATGCTGGCACCCTTCTCTCACTTGAACATATCTCCTCCCCCGCCGTGGTCAAACCCCCCCACCAGAATGACTCTGGCTCCTGCTGTGAGCTCCACGGACCCCCGCAGGTGTCACTTCAGAGAATCCAGGTCAACCCGGCCCAGCCCCAGCCGTGGTCGTTTGGAGAGCGAACCAGTAGAAGGCAGGCCCTGTTCTCTCTCTCTCTCTGTAACTCCGCCTTTCCAATGAATGCATACAGCCTTTAAAATAAACAAATAAATACAGACCCAACAGTAGCCAGCCCCTGGGCAATCTAAGTTACGGCAACAGATACGTCCGAGTGCCATGACGGACACAATCTGTCACCCGTAAGTAGCTTGGAAAGACAGGGGCATTCCCAGGCGGTGATCTGCATGTCCCTTCCCTTCTAATGCAAGCATCGTGGCGGGGCCAGGGGTGAGTCCCAGCGGCCTGGAGGACACCATGAGGACGGGGGATGAAAAGCGGAAGGAGGGAAGGAGGCTTTTGCTTCCTACCTTGGAACACTCCAGAAAGTGGGCAGGCACCTTTCTCTGGATCTTTGACGAAGGAAAGAAAACTGTAAATTCTATCCCCCCACGCCCTCCCCCCACTAAGCCCACCAGGCAGCACCTGAGGGCCTCCCGCTAAGCAAACGCTGCATTCGGAGGTCCTGGGAGAGAATCCGGTGCTGGCGGCTCGTGGCCCTGGTGGCTTCAGGCACTCCTTGGCTGTGGCTGCACCTCCCTCTGCTGTCTGCCCGTGGCCTCCCCCCCCCCCCCCCGTGGGAGGTCAGGTGTGGCTCTGCCTCCCTCAGCCTTCCTCCTGTGAGGACTTCGGTGGTCTCTAGGGTCCCCCCAGAGAGTTCTGGGTAAGCTCCTCTGTTCAAGATCCAGAGCGCACTCAGACCCTCTTTTGCCATAGAAGGTGGTCATCACAGGATCTATGGATTTGATGTGGATATTCTGGGGACCACCACAGAAGCTATGCGACCCAAGGGTAGCAGAGATGTCCCCCTCCCCGGAGTTACTGCCCACTGGAATTGTGAATTTTCATTCTCTAACCATGCCTTCCATGCCCAACCCTGGGCCACACCCTTCTGCCTGGTGACCCCACGCAGGCTTCCGGGAGGTGGCGTCCAGTTTCGGAACGGAGCAAATCTGACCGGAGATTGAGATGGGGCTCGGGAACCCTCCACACTCCAGGGACGGGCGCCAGCAAAGCACCCACTGAGAAAGTGGAGATTGTGCATCTGTTGTCGGGACACCCACTTTGTGCATACAGCTGGTGGTGTTGCTTTTTGTCTCTTCAGCTTGCGAGTGACCAGCAGAAGCAAGGAGTCGGGGCTTTGTGACATCCCCGGGCCGCCTGTCTGCCACGCCAGCTGCCGGCACCTCAGCCGAGGCCAGCGCAGGTTCACGTTCGCCAACGCGGAGCTGGAGCAGAAGACGGCTCGCTGCTCGCCGCCCCCGGACTACGACTCGGTGGTCCTGTACTGCACCCCGCCCGTCTAGAGCCCGGGGCGAAGCCTTCCGTCTAGAAGCACATGTGTATTTACACCCCCGAAAGCTAGCTTTTGCCAGTATTCTGCATATATAAGTTTACACTTTATCCTTTTCACAGGAATGAGCTGCTTTTTGTGAGTTTTTTAATAGTGCTTTTTTTTTTTTTTTGGACTAACAAGAATGTAACCCCAGATCAATTAGAGAAATAGTGACAAGTGAGGAACACTACTGCTCAATCCTCGTATTACTTGCTGTGTTGGCAGAATCCCTTCGAAGCCCCGAGATGCACCTGCTCCAACCCCTGAGACGTCAGGCACACGCATGTGCTTTGGGGTGTGCACTATGGACTCCGCTTGGCCAGCCCCACAGCCCCGGAGCCAGGGGACAACAAGGCCTGTGCTGGAGGGATCGCTCGCTGGCCGAAACGTGGCCTGTGGAATCTTCTGGGAGGCAGGTGTAAGACATGGGAGAGAGAAAAGGGGAAAGAGAGAAAAAGGAAGGGAAGAACCAGGAGAGGGTCCGAAATGGAACTAGAGGCATGTCAGGCCCTCGAGTGGCATCCCAGCCACGACCCCTGTGCCCAGACACTGCAGCGATAAGAGGGCAGCAGCTGGGTTCTGGGAGGCAGGAAAAGGACAAACCGGTTTTGGAACTCAAGTAGATGTCAAAGCTTCGCCTGTGGGAACAGGTCTGTGCCCGCTTGCACACGTGGCACCGAGGATGGCGGGTGGGCTTCTCTGGCGGATACACTGGGAACTTAGCAGGGCTCGGCGGGCTCCGGGGTGTGGGGCGTCTGTAGCGCACTGTTCAGGAGGAGCCCCGCGGGATTAGTTGGGTTGGCAGGGGTTGTCCACTATGGGGCTCAAAGCCATATGTTTAAAAATGACGTCCGATTGTATTTCCAAGGTTAATGTATAGTCAAGACACCAGCTTTGCTTTGTGTTCTGTCGTTTTGTACAGTTAGCTGCAAAAGGAAGCTGAGGTGATTGGAGATGCAGTCTTGCAGAGGGTTTTCTCTGGATGAAAACTAGCACAAATGGGGAAAAACAAGGCAGGGCGCAAACTCCGTCTCTATAGCAACCAAACCAACTCAGCGGAAGGGTTGGGACCCCGACGCCCAGGAAGTCAGCCGTGCTTCCTTGCGGTCTTACACTAACCTGGAAAAGGTGTGGAGAGCGTTAACCAATGTTTATCAAGCACTTTATGCTCCTGAGGGGGCGGGGGAGGGAGAGGTGAGATGTGATTTATACGGGATGGCGGCTCCTGAGCCATTCCCAGGGCAGAAGACCGCTCTCATTTGCTTTAGACCTTGCCTTGTGGGGAACGGGGAGACAGGGTAGCACTAGGGAGACAGGGTAGCAAAGGGCGCCTGCTCTCTGGGGGGCTCCAGATCAGCGAGCCCCGGACCTCTCCACCGGCTCTGTGTGATGCTGTTTATGCAAGTTGTGGGCTGTGTGCTTAGGACGCGTGCAGGCACGGAAGCTAGGCAGGCAGCAGTGAGAGGAGCGTGGGGGACTTGCCTGTGTGCCGGTGAGTTAGCGCTGGGGCCCCAGCTCCCAGATGACAGCAGCCGGTGTGCCTCCTCCGCCTGCCACTTTCTTGTGCAAGTTCTTTGTGGGGAAAGCAGGACAAGGTAGCACAGGCCCGGGTGAGGTGGTGGGCACCTAGGGGGGCTTCTCAGGGCCTCAGCGGCCAGGCCGGAGGAGGCAGCAAGGCCTCTGCACCAAGAACCAAATTCAAGCAAAATCAGGCCAAGGCCATAAAGAAAGAAACACCTTTGTTTTTCTTCTTCTTTGCATACATAAAGCACCTGTGACTTCTGGCAGTAGTACAACTAAGATAACTTAGGAGGAGGTTCATCAGAGAGAAACCGAAGAGGACCCAAGTAATTCTCTACTTTTTTTCAAATCAGATAAGGCTCCAAAAATGAGTGATTACAATAAAAATCTTAGCTACTCATCTGATGTCTTGATTTTAGTCGTCTAATAATCTTAGGAGACCAGATGAGCCAATCTATTAGAATTAGGCTACTCTGCCTGTTCTAAGACTCGGATTTGTAATCTGCGCGAGTGCATCAGTCAAAAAAAATTGTCCCATCTGGAGTCATAACAGAAAAACGGAAGCTTGCAGGCATGAGTGTGGCCGAGTTGCAAAGTGTTTGCTCATTAAAACAGTGCTGGCAGTGCAAGTACGAACGGATGGTAATTCCAGAACTGTTGTGCCGTTCAAGACGGAACTGGCTGGCACTAACCGGGAACAGGCACGTCTCTGAACTAGCGTGGGTGGGATGGGACTGACACCATATGCAAGTTTTACATCAAGTCAATCTCAGAAGCGATGCTCAGAAAGTAGTTTTAGCCCCTGGGAAAAAATTTGTCCAGGTCTTAAAACCTGTGCAGCTCTCGCTTGTTTCCCAGCCCATGAGAGTGTCAGACATGACATGGATAACACGTGCCAGCTGCACTCGGATCCATCCAAGGGGGAGCGCCTCACTGACCACAAGTGCTCGTTACCGTTTTGTACTTGTAGAAGTATGTGTGTCTCTGTGTGTTTTGTGCATGACTATTTAAGGAAACTGGAATTTTAAAATTACTTTTTATACAAACTAAGAATATATGCTACAGATATAAGGAAGACATAGTTTGGTCCTACATGTCTAGCCATGATGAATGTATTTTGTATACTATCTTCATATAATAAAATTAACATCCAAAGTTATCTCCAGGTGTTCTTCCTGATCTTGTGAGTGAAAACTGGGTGTCAGTGGGGGCGGCGCACTGGTGTTCTGGGAGAGCCTAAGTACTCCACAGTGCAAGAGAGAGAAAGCCAACACAACCAGAGAGGGCAAACAACTTGCCATGACCAAATGGCTGCACTAAATCATCAGGGTCGTACAAACTGTAAATAAAAAGTAAAACCAGTCTAGGCAGATTGCCTAGAAAACTAGACGCTCGAGTGAGCAGGATGTGAAGCCGCTGGTGCACACACACATTGAGTCCTGGCTGCAAACCGCGGCCCTCCATTCTGGGGGGCGGGGCGGTTCCTGACCATAAATAGGTACCGTAATTACAAGGTTTATGTGTGCATCCATGCGTACGCATGTGCATATGTACTGGAGGCTGCCATGCAGGACAGACAAAAGCCTAAAGCACGAGGGAAGTACACCAGCTGAGACTTCGGTTTTGTTTTCTGGATTGCATTTCAGGGAGGGAAACAACCAGCGATCACCGGTAGACGTAGAAAAAGTGGCCAACAGCTGACTTACGGAGTGCTGAGTCTGACCACAGCAGCACGAAACCACATTGCTAGGGGAAGCCGCGGGCCTGCTTGCTTCAGGGCAACAAGAAGGAAAGAGGGTAAATGGCCAGTTTCAGAAACTCGTGGCTAACTGAAGAACGTAAGAGATAACTTTATCTCCAGTACCCTGAAATCCCTCTAAAACCTCGGTTTCCCTAACACTCATTTGGACAATGATTTGAAGAATGCTTGAGGGATCAGTGTCACATCACAGGTCAGAAATTTTCTCACGACTCTGGAAACTGATGGTGCACTGGGGAATTCTTTCCTTCTTTCTTTCTTCTTCTTCTTCTTCTTTTTTTTTTTTTTTTGCAGGAGGATGGCCTAGTATGGTTTATTGGACTCCTCAGTGTTAAAACACATTTCCAGATTCTTGGGTCTCACAGGTCAGGAGTGTGGTTCCAACCCAGTGATGACCAAGCTTCTGTGAGTATTTTGTGAAAGAGGAGCATTTTAGGGAGGAAAAAGCAGAATGCAAACAACACATTACAACTCTAACTGGATGCCACGGACGCTGCATTTCTTGATGTGGGTGGTGCTGCCCAAATGTGTTCACTGTGTGAGAAGCCACTGGGCCAGACACTCTTGTGAACTTCTGTGCATGCTCACACCCTGGGGGTCCGCAGAAGAATCATGGAAATGCGTATGATGAGAAAACTCTGCATTTCAAAACTTTTTGCACCAAAATAATCTTTTGATTTTATTGTCCATGAACTTTTTGAAGTCCCCCATAGGCAGTGTATGTGAATGTGTGTTGTCCTCTTTATGCAGAGTTTTTCTGATTGACACATAATCGTACATATTTAGGATGCATAATGTCATATTTCCAGACATGCGCACAACGTGAAATGATCAAATGAGAGTTGTTAGTACGCCTATCACCTTAAACATTTGTCATTTACTTGTAAGAATATCAAAAATTCTTTTTTAGCTTTTTTTAAAAAGATTTATTTATTTATTTGAGAGGCAGAATTACAGAGAGAGAGGGTGAGAGATAGACAGAGAAAGAGAGAATCTTCCATCTGCTGTTCACTCCCCATATGGTTGCAACCTCGAAGGCTGAGCCAACCCAAAGCCAGGAGCTAGGAGCAACATCCAAGTCTCCCACATGGGTGCAGGGGTCCACGTACTTGGGCCATCTTCTACTGCTTTCCCAGGAGCATTAGCAGGGAGCTGGCTCAGAAGTGGAGCAGCCAGGACTTGAACCTGTGCTCATGTGGGATGCTGGCATTGCAGGCAGCGGCGGCTTAACCCACTGCACCACAATGCTGGCCCCTGGAGAAAGCGACTCTCCTGCTGCGCGATGTGTCCCAGGGCGCTGGTTGGATTTCTTGCACTGGCTTTGGTTCCAGGTGGCTGCGTTGGTGTAGTGGCTATGCAGCCTCTTCAGCTGCAGTCGGCACTGCTGGTGACTGCGGGTGTCCCCGCAGCTGAGGCTGCAGGATTTGGAAGATTGCACCGCTAGCTGGGGTTCAGCTCCCTCGGGCAGGCAGGTTTGCTGGCATCTCTGGGCGCAGGTCACCTGGCTGCAGGTATGAGGTGCCCATCACTTCCCACAGGTTATGGGAGGGCAGGATCACCCCTATGGGTCCAGGGAGGTGTGGCACAGCACGCCTGGTAGTGAGAGGGGGGTGCCGCTCCTTGTGTGAGGGCTACCAGGTGACTCTGTGGGGCCTCCAGATGCTTCCCAGGGCTGAAGGTGGGTGGGCAGGGCATAACCTCAGCTTCTCATGGCCTCAGTGGGTCAAGCTGCTGAGAAGAGGCTGTTTCTAGGGGTGAGCCTCTTGATTCCTGGGAGCCTCAGGGGGCTAAGCCATTCAAGAAAACCTCCTTGGCTGCTTACTGGGCCAAGGGCAGGTGCACCTGGGTCTTTATGAGACAGCAGGAGTGCGGGCCGGGCTGCCCTGCTACTCCCTGGGGCCAAGCCTGTGTGCACAGGCTGCCTGCCTGCTTCTGAGGTGGCAGGAGGACAGGCGTGGGCTAACTGCCCCCTAGGGCCTCTGCGCGATGACCACTGAGTGCTGTCCAGGTTCTTCTCAGAGGCACAGGCAGGCGGGCCGGTTCACAGGGCTGGTCTGTGGAGCTTCCAGAAGCAGCTATCCGACTGTCTCGTGGGCTCCCGTGTGGGTGTGGTGGGTATTGCAAAATGACTTCATGCAGCCAGAGCCTAGGTAGGAGGGGGCACAATGGGGGCTCACTCACCACCAGGGCCATGCAGCAGTGTAGTAAACAGCGGCTCCCCAAGCGCACAGGACTCTCCAGTGCTAAATGCCCGGGATCTGGGGCATGAGTGGGGACTGATGGAGGCTTCTTGCTTAGCCTTCAATGACATCTGTCTTGGTTCGGGTTGAGAGAACAGCAGGTGCCATGTGCTTAGATCCATTACAGGGCCATTGCATATCTCCATGTTCTGCAATGCCCAGTCCACCCTCCAGCAGTGGAGTCTCCATCGGGGCTGTGCTGCCTAAGACTGGGGCAGGGGTTCTGGAAATTGTCCCCTGATCACCTGGCTAAACTGGTTGCAGGGGCTCAGTCTTGGGTTCCTGGTTGGGGTAAGGCTCCTGGGGATCTGCCCAGCAGACTTCATTTAATCCCCTCTCCGGGCTGGTGCTGTGCCACATCGAATTAACACCCTGGCCTGAAGCACTGGCATCCTATATGGGTGCCAGTTCGAGACCTGGCTGCTCCACTTCCAATCCAGCTCTCTGCTGTAGCCTGGGAGAGCAGTACAAGATGGGCCAACTCCTTGGCCCCTGAACCCACATGGGAGACCCGGATGAAGCTCCTGGCTCCTGGCTTTGGATCAGAGAAGCTCTGGCCATTGCGGCCAACTGGAGAGTGAACCAGTGGATGGAAGACCACCCCCACCCCTCCCCCCATGTAACTCTGACTATGAAACAAATAAGTCTTTAAAAAAAATCCCCTCTGTCACTGCCGAATGGGAGCCCCTATACACACACACACACACACACACACACACACTTTGCTGCTTGGGGAGGGGTGACACAGGCAATTATTTCCTTTCTGCCTTCTTCACTGGGTCTTTGCCTACTACTGCATGAAACCAGGCACTGTGTCTCTCACCTGGCTGCCCCAGCACTTGCAAAGGTGGAAAGGGGACTGTGAGTGAAAAGCTGCCCAGATCGGCATCTCTGTGGGGAAACCATCCGTGGAGCATCCTAGCCGGCTACCATCTTGCTCTACTTCAGCTCTGTGTGCTAATCTTCACACACACACACACACACACACACATACACTGCAATAAGGAAAATCAGGTGAGAGCATCATGGCACAGAGGGTTAAAGCCCCGGCCTGCAGCGCTGGCACCCCTTATGGATGCCGGTTAGCCCTGGCTGCTCCATTTCCCATCCAGCTCCCTGCTAATGCAGCTGGGAAAGCAGTGGAAGACGGCCCAAGTACTTGGGCCCCTGCACCCATGTAGGAGTCCTGGATGGAGTTCCAGGCTCCTGTCTTTGGCCCAGGCATGGCTGCTGCCACCATTTAGAGTGAACCAGTGCATACATAGATCTGTCTCTCTCTGTGTAATTCTGCTTTTCAAATAAATAAATTTAAAAAAAAAAAAAGAAAGGAAAAAGCCCTTCTGTCTACTACCATAACTTCCCACGGTGGGTGGGGGTGGGTGGGGGCCATTTTAAAGAACTGCTTGGCTGGCGCTGCGGCTCATTTGGCTAATCCTGCCACTTCTGCCAGCACCCGGGCTCTAGTCCTAGTTGGGGCGCCGCATTCTGTCCCAGTTGCCCCTCTTCCAGTCCAGCTCTCTGCTGTGGCCCGGGAGTGCAGTGGAGGATGGCCCAAGTGCTTGGACCCTGCACCCGCATGGGAGACCAGGAGGAAGCACCTGGCTCCTGGCTTCGGATTGGTGCAGCGCACCCGCCACAGTGCGCCGGCCATAATGGCCATTTTGGGGGGTGAACCAATGGAAGAGGAAGACCTTTCTTTCTCTCTCTATCAAAAAAAGAAAAACAAAACGACAAAAAACAAAACAACTGTTTAATCTCAAACTATATTCATTCAGCTTTATTTCAAACACGCGCCTCGACTTACAAGATTACATTGCAGTAAATCCATTGTCAATTTAAAACACCATAAGGCAAAAGGATGCTTACTGCACCTAACTCACCACCATCCTGGTTTAGGAAGGGCTCACTGCAGGCCGTGGGCTGTGTGCCCGCCTGACTGTGGGGCTGTCTGAGAGCTGTGGCTGCTGCCACTGCCCAGCACCCGAGAGAGAATCAGAGTGTACAGCGCCAGCCAGAAAAGAGCAAATCAAAACCTGAAGCCGAGTTTCCACTGAAGGCAGATCCTTTTTGGCACCATTGTGAAGGTCAGAAATCATTAAGTTAGGGGCTGTTGGCATTATCTTTCCTTTTTCCACTTTAATTTATAAAAACAAACAAAACCCCCCTACACAGCCTCACTAGAGACTCAAATGAACAAATGCTACTCTGTAGATTGGTATCTGGACTCGGTGCTGACTAGTGAGTGCTTACTCCCACCCTCACAGCCGATGTGGCTTCCCTTCCACACAGCCAACCCAAAGCCCACGCAGGTGCACCTGACCCCTCGGCCTTACCAGCTCCAAGACACTGCTCCAGCAAGTCACCCTGCCTCCCTCCCAGAGATCCCCCCCCCCTTTCCACTGGATAGTACAAACATGCTGTTCTCTCTCGCATCTTCAAAAACCAAAATCCCCTCCTTCCCTTGCCAGCCCCCCCCCCCCACTTTCTGCATCCCCCTTCAGAGCAGAATTCCCTGGGTGGGTCACTTACACCACCTGTTTCCATTGCTCTCCTCCCAGTCACCTTACACTCACTCAAAGCTTTCATACGCACACTCACAGAAACAGTTTCAGATGAGCTGGTCAGCGACCCCACTACTGCTAACCCGAATGCTCACTTCTCGGGCCCAGTCTTGCCCGGCATCCAGCACCTTCGTTCTTCCCATCTCGCTGCCTCTGTTCCCTTGCCTTTGAGCACTGCTCCAGTTAGCTCGGGGCTCTGCCTCTTCTCGGCCGATGTCAGGGCTTTCAATAGCACCTACGCGATAATGACTTTCAGGTGCAGGACAGACCTCGCTACACTGACATCCCTCCCTGGCTGCTGCGGCCGACTCTCGTTCACCATAGTATGTCCTGTCCCACCTGTTTAGCAACACGCTCTTGCCACTCTCCCTTCGAATCTTCTTCCCCCAAGGGCAGAACTGACTCTATGACTCACTTGGAAATGGTAGAATTTAGAAGTGACATTGCGTAACTTGGAAGCCAGGTCAGGGAACACCACCCCTTTCTCCCTGAGCATCACGGTGCACTCCCCTCCATAAGCCCTTCCCAAGGAGCCAGCTGCCATGCCCAGAGAGGGCAGAGCCACATAGCAGACGGAGGACAGACATGTGCAGGTGTTCCCCGGGACAGTCCCCCACTTAGTCCAGCCCCCAGCTACTGAAATTTTCCTTCCTGAAGTCCCAAACACAATGGGGTCGATCAAGCCATCGCTGCTGGTGCCCTGTCTTTGGCCTAAATTCCGGAGCCACATAATCTCTGAGCAGAATAAAATGCATGCTTTATGCCATTAGGTTTCAGCCATTTGCTGTGAAACAATACATTAGCAGAATAAGTGTATACTAAACATTTTAAATGTAATGGGCACCAGGCCAAACTCCCCATGGTCTTTCCCACTGCCCTGCAAAGCCCTCCTCCCTACGCGTCTCAACTCGGCAGAGCCCTTCAACCTGCACGCAGCAAGCCAGAATCCTAGTCACTCTTGACTTCTCTCTTCCTTTCTTACTCCACATCCAACAAATCCAACAGGACGCCTCCTCCTGTCGGGTCTGCTTTTAAAACAGACTCAGAATTCCATCACTTTGCACTTCCTCACCTGCCTCCACCCTGGTCTAATCCCACATCTTTCACGTGGGGTGCTTTCTCCCAGAGCTGACGCTTACCTCCTGTTCCCAGTCTATTAACACAGTAGTAGCCAGGTTACCCTTGTCAAGTGATGGAACACGGAGCCATTTTGTTCAACCCCTCCTTGCAGTTTCCCAGTTGAGAGTGAACGCTTTATAAATGGTTCACCAGACACCACCTCTTCCCCACGACCTTTCCAGTTTCTCTTCCTCCTTAACCCTGCTTTAGCTGCACTGGCCTCCCTGCCGCTCCTTAGATGCTCCTGGTGCATTTCCTCAGCTATTTGCACGGCTGGTTTGTTCTCTTGCAAGTCCTTGTTCATCCATCAGCTTCTCACCGAGGCCTCCTAGTAAGATCATCTCACTTGGAATCATAGCACCGCCACTCCCATCCAGAGCTGCAAGATGAAACAGGGCAGCCAGGTGCACATGAACAGCAGACAATGGGGGATTCTGTAGTAATGTCTGTCTCAACGTAGTACTTGACACAGCTACACTATAAAAATTGTCAGCTGTTTATCTGAAATGAAAATTCAACTGGGTGTGAATACCTATATTCTTCACTTGCACAAACTGGCAATCCTATCCAACACCCTTTGTCTTGCAAGGCTTTCTTCTTGTAACCATCACTGTCTTCTAACTTATACACAGCCACCCCCTGGTATAATGGCAGGAGTGGTTCCTGGACCACCACTCCACCAACACCAAAACCCTCGGATGGCCAAGTCCCTTAAGAGGGCATGGCATTTGCATAGAGCCTTTGCATACTCTGGCCCCATATACTTCATTTTTTAAAAAAAGATTTGAAAGGCAGAGGCAGAGAGAGGGAGCGAGGTCTTCCATTCGCTGGTTTACTCCCCAAGTACCTGCAACAGCCAGAGCTGGGCTGATCTGAAGCCAGGAGCCAGGAGCCTCCTCTAGGTCTCCCAAGTGGGTACAGGGGCCCAAGGACTCAGGCCACCTTCCACTGCTTTCCCAGGCCAGAGCAGAGAGCTGGATTGGAAGTGGAGCAGCCGGGACTAGAACCAGCGCCAGTATGGGATGCTAGCACTGCAGCTGGCATCTTTACTTGCTACGCAACAAGGCCGGCCCCAGCCTCATGTACTTTGAATCATCTCTAGATTACTTCTACTACCTAGCAATGTAAATGTTATATAAGCATTCGCTATGCTGTATTTTTGCAGGAGTGGGGGACATCTGGCCGGTGGGCTGTATGAGGTATTGTTCTGGCCCTGCCAAGGCAACTGCAGAGTACATACAGCAAGCTATTCTTTTATCTGAAAGGTAGAGTTGGGGGGGAGGGGAGACAAAAGAGCTATCTTCCATCCACTGGTTCACTCCCCAAATGGTTGCACCAGCCAGAGCTGGGTCTATCTGAAGCCAGGACCTGCCTCCAGGTCTCCATGGGTGGCGGACTCAAGCATTTGGGCCATCTTCCACTGCCTTTCCCAGGTGCATTAGCAGGGAGCTGGATGGGAAGTGGAGCAGCCAGGACTTGAACCAGTGCCCATATCAGATGGCAGCTTTACCTGCTATGCCACAGCATCGGCCCCAGCAGGCTAATTCTTAAGTTGCTAAATTGTATGGTTTGTGAATGTTTTAAGTATCCAGATGGCCCTTGGCAGAAAAACTGCTCGCACCCCCAGGGAACAGTGATTAGAAAAAAATCTGACATGTTCAGTACAGATGCATTTTCGACTCACAGTTGTTTGAATCCATGGATACGGGGATCAACTGCACTGTTGTCTCTCTGCTATAATGAAAACTCTGGACAGCAGAAAATTGTCTGCTGGGGTCATAGTTTTTCCCTTGGTTCCTGGAACAACAGCTGGCACAAAATAGGCATTCAGTAAATACTGAGTGAATCCCAATCCACTCAACTGTGGCACTGAGGTCGTGAGTGGGTTAGCCAAGAATCCGGAGCTCCACGTGCAGTTTGTATTCCATTTCAGGCGGTCTTGTTCTAGCTAGTGGGTTTCTGAACCACATGGCATACATTCTAAACACACTGTAAAAGCCATGGGTCTCTAAACCCTCTTTCCTCTCCCTCTGCCTGTAGCTTAAACACAGGGTGCTCCTGTGTACTTCATCAATGCGGAGCAAAAATCTACTGCCATGGACCATTCAAAACAGTTCCACGTGCCAGAGCACACCAAATATAATACTGGCTTACCTTTATATTTTTCATGCCTTCCCCTAAGAAATTCTTTGTTTTACAAATTTTATTTATCGAAAGGCAGAGAGCAAGTGAGCACATGCGTGCAAGTGCTCCCAATGCCCACGGCAGTCAAGGCCGGGCCGCATCAAAGCCAGAAGTTTCTACCACGTGAATGGCAGTGAGACAACTACTTGAGCCATCACACCCACGGTCTCCTAGGGTGAGCATTAGCAGGATGGCAGAATTGGAAGCAGAACCAGAAATCAAACCCAGGCACTCTGGTATGGGAAGCCGGCATCCTAAATGGCTTCTTTTTTTTAATAAATTTTATTTCTTTGTTTGAGAGGCAGAGTTACAAAGAGGAGAGACAAAGGTCTTCCATCTGCTGGTTCACTCCCCAAATGGCTGCAACGGCCGGAGCTGTGCCGATCCGAAGCCAGGAGCCAGGAGCTTCTTCCAGGTCTCCCACATGGGTGCAGGGGCCCAAGCACTTGGGCCGTCGTCTGCTGATTTCCCAGGCCACAGCTGAGAGCTGGATCGGCAGTGGAACAGCTGAGATGTTGAACAGGCATCCATATGGGATGCTGGTGTTACAGGCAGAGGCTTTGCATGCTGCACCACAGCGCCAGCCTCCCAAATGGCATCTTAAGTACTCTATCCACCAAATGCCTGCCCCCAACCCCTCCAAGAAATTTCAAGCTAAAAGATCTGAGTAACCTCATCCAAGGCCTCACAGCCCCCTGTCTGTCTTCCAAACCTGTATTGATCACCTCCATCTCCATCCGAATCTGAAGACCCCTCTGGGAGTCCTACACAAGAGCCCCCTGCTCTCCTGTACTCTCCCCTCCAGGGCGTCTTTCCAGGACGACTTCCCCGTCCTTCCCGCTGCTCAAGCAATCCCTCCTTCCTTTCTGGTTACTCTTCACCTGTGCCTCGTGTCCATTCCTGTCTCTATGCTGTGGTGGTGAACATTTTATTTCAAATGTGCAGAAGCAAAAATAAGCATGCACTACTCATGTTCAAATAAAGAAATTTCTATTTTGTCATATTTTCTATATCTACCCTTCTAGGCTGCGAGTCTCTGGAAACCCGCAGGTGAGGTGGGACACCCCTCACCTCTATGGCAAATTAAATGCTGAATCAAAGCTCAGCTACCTACTATTTCCTACTTCTTCTCTCAATTACTCCAAGCCATGAGGATATTCAAATGTGCGGGTAACTAACTTTATAAATGCCGGGTCCACACATCTGTAGTGAGGGCTGAGAACAAAGATACTGTAGGCAGGCATTTAAGAAATGTCTGATGGGCCGGCGCCGTGGCTCAACAGGCTAATCCTCCGCCTTGCGGCGCTGGCACACCGGGTTCTAATCCCGGTCGGGGCGCCGGATTCTGTCCCGGTTGCCCCTCTTCCAGGCCAGCCCTCTGCTGTGGCCCGGGAGTGCAGTGGAGGATGGCCCAAGTGCTTGGGCCCTGCACCCCATGGGAGACCAGGATAAGCACCTAGCACCTGCCATCGGATGAGCGCAGTGCGCCGGCCGCAGCGCGCTGTCCGCGGCAGCCATTGGAGGGTGAACCAACGGCAAAGAAAGACCTTTCTCTCTGTCTCTCTCTGTCACTGTCCACTCTGCCTGTCAAAAAAAAAAAAAAAAAAGTCTGATAATGAATAAACCTGCTACCACCTCATCTGAAGATGAAAATTCCTCCAAAATATATACAAAACAATCTTTCAAACCGAATCATAAGATAAGCATCATCTTGTTACATGAACTGGAGCAAAAAAAAAGAGACAAACTTATCTCTGTAATTCTTTATTAAAAATACTGCTGTACACATAGAGACTGAAAACAGGATTAAAGATGAGTAACACATACTGGGATCATGACATGAGAACTTAACATACTGGTGCTTTTCAGGGAAGCTGTTGACATCCAAATCACAGAACCAAGGTCAAATGTGAACTACAAAGGTACCCTCGAAATATTTACAATGAAGTAAATATGTTAACAGAATTTAAAATAGGTACAAAAAATTGAAATGACCAACATTGCATGATTTCAAGGTTGTCTCTTCTGTGCTTTGTACCTGTTGTAACAGGGAAGTATGGGAAGTTTATATTCTTAATTTGACTGCTCTTAGGTATTAAAATCTTCCAATGAGTTAAAAAGACTAACTTTTAGACAACCTCTTAAATGGAATTACACTATGGAAGAAAAGAGGACTCCCCCAAAAAACACCTAAGCAGAACTGAGAGTTCTTTTGAAAACCATCCCCAATAAAAACTAACTGAAAAATAAATATAAAACAAAACTAAAAGAAAAAAATGCATTACCTGACACCCACTGTTTTCTGGCTGACAGTATTTACTCATGAAAACGTATCAGCTGTCTACCTTTTATAGTCAAACCGAGTCCTGAGGTCATAGGGGCTGAAGCAAACTAGCATTGACGACGCAAACATTCTCGGGTTTGTGATGTGAACCTGCCTTTGCAGAGGGGAGTGTGCTGGTCTACACAGAATGGAAAGTTCAAGCCCTGTTTTACCCCTGCCCTTCTTTAGCTTTCACAAAACATTGGTCCACAAATTAAATTTCAAAAAGTTCCCAGACCCCAAAACTAAAATAGATGATCCCCTTTCATTTTCAAAGAAAACAATATTGGAAAAAAATCTCCAGCCCGCTTATAAATTAAGCATTTCATATTTCTTCTAGAATACAAGTAGTTCTTTTTTGTACAAAAGAATTACAATATGATTTGTCAAAAAACATATAAAAAGACAGCTGCTCTTCTCAAATACATGAGCTAATGATAAAAGACTTTTGCATGTTAATGTCTCCAAGTTCTTGTTCCTTTTACATAAAAAAGAACATTATGGTGGCAAATGTTAATTATCCTTTCAATGTTGAACATTATGTTCTTTAAAAATCCATCCAGATCAAATGCAGTAATTGATTTTCTTCTTAACTCAACAACTGATGCTACCGAACGTGGCCTCATTTGTTACCGTGTGTAAAGCGGGTCTCTGGTCTTCAAAGCTTTCAGGTGAAGAGAGGTGCTTTTTCTTGATGCAAATCTCAAGGCAGAGAAAATCATGTTAAAGCTTATAAAAAGTGGACAGAGAAATATTAAAAACTTCTCTGAAACATACAAATATGTGTAATTATTAAAATTGAAGACAGTAACATCAGTTGCAAGTGCTTGGGAGTCTGTCCTAACCTTCTGAGTTTCCACATGTTCTTCATAGTTGCATGGTGAGCACCCAGTGCTAGTGAAACATTCAGTGCTGGGAAAGGAGATACAGTCTTCATTTTTTTTTTTTTTAAGAAAGAAAATTCCTATATATTTGGCAGTCTTCAGTATCAAAGTATAGGTATTTCATTAACTAAAAATTCCACGAATACCCAAGTTTGGCGACAGTTGCATGTCCAAATATTAAGAAAGTTAAGAGGAGGAAAATTCCACACTTTTGAGATGGACTTATTCAGGCATACCCCACTGAGTGAG
Organism: Sylvilagus floridanus; assembly: GCA_949820135.1. NCBI lineage: Eukaryota > Metazoa > Chordata > Mammalia > Lagomorpha > Leporidae > Sylvilagus > Sylvilagus floridanus. Next base: position 51,358,501 of record OX463230.1, on the reverse strand, counting down.
TCATTATCAAAAGTACTATTACTTTGGGCTAAGCAGTGACTGCAAAGGCACAGCAGATCGTTATCCCTCCAGAGTCAGGCTGTAAAACATCAGAAAGCTCTTGATGCCAGACCACTGCTGTGTTAGTTCATCTTCCAAACAGTGTCTCTGAGTCTGTATCCAGTGTAAAGTACCATAATAAAGCTGTGGTTCAACGAATAGAACTTTATACAAAAAAAAAAAAAAAAAAAAAAAGCAGACTGGAAATAACCTAAAGTATTAATGCTCCTGAACTTTAGGTCTTTAACACAATTTCTTAATTTCTATTTAAAAAATTGCATAAGTGTAAGCAGGCAAACACCTTTTTTTAAAAAAGGCTCTGGTTGCATCTGCAGCAAAGAGCTATTCATGCTCCTTCAGGTACTGCTTATTTAGTCCTTATTCAGAAAAAAACTGAAATCAACTAACAGGAATTCATATCCAACCATTCACTGATATTTCTCTGAGTGTTCTTAAAAAAAAATCTCAATTTGAACTAACAGTGGGTGGCATTTAGAGCTTGCATACAATACACTTACGAGAATTATGCACTATCCTGCACTTCTATGCAATTATTTACCTGGTCCATTATGTTATTCATGGCAACCTATCCCCAAAAGAGCAAACTCTGCAACCCTCAATGGCAAAAAAGGCTGCCCAGCATCGCTTCCCCAAATGTCCTTGCAAATAGTTTCCCTTAATAAGTATACAATGTGGCAAAAGTTCAAAGATCAGAAAAAAGTCTTTAAAAAATTAAAATTAGTGCATATACAAGTGGAAAAACCAAAAGCAGGAACATCATTCACCTGATGGTGCTCCTGAATTTAAAATAAATTCTTCACAGATAGAGCCTCCAACGGCAGCCAGAGCTCCTGGACAAATGAAACATTCTTCCTTTCAAGTAACAGTGTACCTGACTGAAGTGCAAGCAGCTTTGCTCATCTCCTGTTTGTTTCCCAAATGTGAAATGAGATGATGAAAACTGTTCAGCTGTAGTGCAATTCGCTACTGGTCAGATTCCTCGGCCATGTCCTGCGTGCTTTTTTAGCAAATACTACAACTGACCATTCGCAGCTGCAATCAGTTCTTGAAAAGTATTTTCGAAGCAGCGCTTCAAGTCACTGTATGTCACCACGAGTACACTCTTCTCGTCTCTGGAAATCAGGCTTATTTTTTCTGGCACACCAGCGTCCAGCTGAAACAGACAGACACACAAAATAGGAAGTTCTTACAACATGGAAGAGAATCTATTTTAGGACATTTCCATCAATGATAAACGATATGTTATGTCTTACTATCCTTTAAAGCATCCATAAAACTTGTACCACTAGCCAGTATGCACACAATTTCCAAATCAGATGTTTTCCAATACTTTAGAATTCTACCTTATGAGTGTATTGTTTATATTACTGCATTCCATTTGATATTCTGTACTTACTCCTCCAGTATTCCCCCCAGCCCCATTTAAGGTTTAAAGGTTTTAGTTCTATAAATCCCAGCTGATGAACACCAAGGCCTTCCGCTGTAGAGGCCTTGCTCCACCTCGGCCCAGGGGCACTGCTCTGGAGTAAGAGTTGCTCCCAGCAAAGCAGGTGGCGTGAGAGGCAGAACTCCAAGCACCTGTCCAAGGTAGTGAGGAGAATCTGGAAGCCTCGGCCACAACAGCCGTGAGAGGCACAGTGTGTGCACTCAACGACACGGCCTCCTGGGCCCCAGCTTGCTTTTTGGAACCCAGCAAGTGCGGTTTGTCCCAAAATTGGTGTCCTATGTCTGAACGCACCACAGGCAGCACGAGTTCTCACAGCCTTGCTTCTCCCGCCTTGCCTCAGGAATCTGTCTGCCTAGCCTTTACTACAGTATTCACATAGTTGTCTGTTTTATGGCTTTCTGATTGTGAAAGAAGTCAAAGATGTAGCAGGTTTTCTGGTGGTGGATACTGAAGCATGCCACAGAGATTCTGATTCTACCTTCCTATTTCAGAGGTTCCAGTTCAGCTTTTTTAAAATTCTTGTTTTATTTGAAAGGTAGAGTTATCAGGTTGGGGAGTGGGGAGGGCAGAGAGGATCTTCCATCTGCTGGTTCACTCCCCAAATGATAGCAACAGTTGGTTCTGGGCCAGGCCAAAGCTTAGAACTCTATCTGGGTCTCCCATGTGGGTAGCAGGGGCCCAAGCGCTTGGGTCTTCTGCTGCTGCTTTCCCAAGTGCATCAGCAGGGTCAGAAGTGGAGCAGCAGGGACCTGAACCAATGCCATATTGGATGCCAGCAATGCATGCAGAGGCTAGACCTGCTGCAACACAATGCAGGCCCTCTTCTCTCACCTTTTGATCTAATTCATTCAGTGCTGGCCTGATCAACTCCCAGCCATCTGGAGGAGCTTTCTGGCTTGTTTTGACTTTAGGCATGTTTTCCCACAAGATAATTAGCAAAAACCCTAACACTGGGGCTGGTGGTGTGGTGTAGTGGGTAAAGCTATCTCCTGCAAAGCTGGCACCCCTCATGGACACTAGTTTGTGTCCTGGCTGGTCCACTTCCGATCCAGTTCCCTACTAATGGCCCGGAAAAAGCAGCAGAAATAGGTCCAATTGTTTGGGCCCCGACTACCCACTTATGAGACCAAGGTGAAGCTCCTGGCTCCTGGCTTCTACTTGGACCAGCACTGACCACTGTGGTCATCTGGGGAGTGAAGCAGTGAATGGAAGATATGTCTCTCTTCTTTCTCTCTTACACTCTCTCTTTCTGAACAAAGATCTTTTTTAATATCATATAGAATTTTATTGCCAAGTTTATGAAATATTACCAAATTTGGCTGACACAGATTAAGAGAGCCACTGACCTCTCTCAGTGTCATCAACCCTGTATTATCTGTACACCATCTAGACCAGAAAATGTTCTCCTTAGAAGTGATACAAGGTCTTAAAAAGATCTTCAGTCCCTTCTGATATTTGGTTCACATAGAGATGAGCGGATTCGGGGCCAGCGCTCTGGCACAGCGGGTTGACGCCCTGGCCTGAAGCACCAGCATCCCATATGTGCACCGGTTCTAGTCCAGGCTGCTCCTCTTCCAATCCACCTCTCTGCTATGGCCTGGGAAAGCAGTAGAAAATGGCCTGAGTCCTTGGGCCCCTGCACCCACATGGGAGACCCAGAAGAAGCTCCTGGCTCCTGGCGCAGCTCTGGCTTCTAGGCAGTGAACCATCAGATGGAAGAAGACCTCTCTCTATGTAACTCTGTCTTTCAAATAAATAAAATAAATCTTAAAAAAAATAAAAGATGAGTGGATTCCACCTCTCCTGAGCTGCCATCATTTAAGCACCCACTCTCTCTATCCCTGCCTGAGCCCCAAGCACCTAATGAGAGTGAGGCTGCCCATCTGACCTCAAGGTTCTTCTTCCAGGCGTCAGAAAGCTAAACATGAAGGCTATGGACACTGCATTTATCTCCTCCATTCTGATTAACCAAATGTCCTAGTCTCAGTTATCACCTTTTTTAAAAAAAAAAAAATACTTGTTTGTGTGGTTATGTAAGACATTTTCTCTAATTTCATCTTAAGATTCTGCTTCCTCTCAGAGGTACAACATGGTGAAACAAAAAGAACAAAAGTCTTGACTCATGCAGTTCTAGTCCCAAGGCCAAGGTTCAGCTCACATTAGCCATCTCATTTCTCTAGCCCTCAATTTCCTGTTAGGTTGATGAGATGAACAGAGTTCATACGTTCTTTCAGATTATTAAGTAGGTAACAAGAGTTCCACATCATGTTCCTGATTTCCATCTTCTGAACAAAGATCGTAAGATCTGTTTCCCCACAGGGACTCATCTCCGCAGTTACAAGCTCAGATTTCAGTGCAGCTCTACCGATTATCCCGTGGCTCTGGAGCAGTCTCTCATTAGTGCCCTGGGCAGAATCAACAAGGAGCTGCCTCATCTCAGGAACTCACTCTGGCTCCCTGGGAAAGAGGCCCAGATCCTTCACAGTCCAGTGAGCAACTCTGGTCCCTGGCCCCCATCAGCGCCAAAGTATAATATTTGGGTTCCAATTTTTTTTTTTGGACAGGCAGAGTTAGACAGTGAAAGAGACAGAGAGAGAGAAAGGTCTTCCTTCTGTTGGTTCACCCCCTCAAATGGCCGCTACGGCTGACACGTTGCGGCTGGCATGCTGCACCAATCCGAAGCCAGGAGCCAGGTGCTTCCTCCTGGTCTCCCATGTGGGTGCATACAGCGCCCCAACTGGGACTAGAACCCGGTGTGCTGGCGCCGCAGGTGGAAGATTAACCTAGTGAGCCACAGCGCTGGCCTGGGTTCCAATTTTTTAGTAAAATGATTATAATGCAATGAAAATCTGATTTTCTTCTTCTGTGGAAGTTTTAGATTTTTTTTTCCCTTAGGTGAAATATTTCAAAGTATAAACAAAGTGTAAAGTATGAGTGACTTTGTAATTTGATACATATAGCCAACTATTTTCCAAAGGATAATGATAAAGCAATATTGATTTATGAGTTGTAACAATTTATCAACAAACTCATGGAATAAGTGCCTTGCAACTGATTATATAATTAAACTTTTTTAATATATTTACTTTATTTTTGATTGTATGAGTGCCAATCAGTGATCTTTACCTACTTATCAGCTGAGATTTGGTAGTAATAGTTTAATGAAATCTTTATATAGCATTCATACTAATCCTCAGTCTGCCATATAACTTGATTTTCATATTATGTTAGTTTTCAATGTATGTATTTTAAAAATTTGACTCACTTTTTATTTTATCCATCTGAAAACCAGAATGACAGAAAAGGAGAGGCAGAAAGACAGAGAGATCTTCTACCCACTGGTTCACTCCCCAGGCTGGAGCCAGAAGCCCAGAATTCCATATTGGTCTCCCATATAAGTGGCAGGCACCCTTGTATACCTGAGCCATCTTCCAGTGCTTTCTGACACATTAATACAAAGCTGGACTGGAAGCAGAACAGCTAGGACTGGAACCAGCACTCCAATATGGGATGCCAGCTTTTCAAGTGGTGGATTGAAGCAATGAACCACAATGCTGGCCCACTGATTCATTTAAGTATGTTTAAAACTTAAGGCTTGGGGCCATTGCTGTGGTGTAGCAGGTTAAGCCACCACCTGCTACACTAGAATCCCATTTGGGTACCGGTTCAAGTCCTGGCTACTCCACTTCTGATCCAGCTCCCTGCTGATGTGCCTGGGAAAGCAGAAGATAACCCAAGTGCTTGAGTCCCTGAACTCATGCAGGAGACCTGAATAAGCTCCTGGCTTCAGCCAGGCACAGCCGTGGCTGTTGTGGCCTTTGGGGGGAAGGGTTAACCTGCAGATGGAAGACCTCTCTTTAACTCTGCCTTGCAAATAAATGAAATAAATATAAAAAAAACTTAAGGCTCAAATTTTCAAATCATTTTGTTGGTTAATTTCTCTTATCATTTACACCAAAATAAGCTTATTATGAAATCTTAAATTTTATAGAATTAACATGGTCTCCCTTCCTTTTAATTTATCATACTTTTTACAAACTGAGAAAATTGTCACACTTCAAACTTCATTTGCTTCTAGGTTACTATAGGATATGTAATAGAATTTCCTGTAAATTTTTAGTTGTCCTACTATTCATTAAATAATCTTGGGTTAAGATATCTGTGCCTTATTACATAGGCTCTAGTTGTCAGTGTTCATATAGCAGTTCTACCTGTTCTTTTTAAGTTTTTTTTTTTTAAGTTTATTTATTTATTTGGAAGATAAGAGTTAGAGAGAGAGGGACAGAGAGAAAGGTCTTCGATCTGCTGGTTCACTCCCCAAATAGCTGCAACAGCTGGAGCAGAGCTGATCTGTTGCCACAAGGTTCTTCTGGGCCTCCCATGTGGGTGCAGGGTGCTGAGCACTTGGGCCATCTTCCACTGCTTTGCCAGGCCATTATCAGAGAGCTGGATTGGGAGAGGAGCAGCCAGCACACGAACTGGTGCCCATGTGGGACGCTGGTGCCACAGGTGGAAGTTTATCCCACTGTGCCACAGAGCCGGCCCCTCTTTAAAATTCTTATTTATTTATTTTAAAGACAGACAGGTAGGGGGGACAGGTGAAGAGAGACAGATCTTCTATTCACTGGTTCATTTCCCTAACACCCAGAACAGCCAGGGCGGGGACTCCAGTACCTGCTGCTTCCCAGGTACATTAACAGGAATGCTGGATCAGAAGCAGAGGTGGGAGTTGAATCCAGCCACTCTGATAAGGAAGGAGGGCATCCCAAGATGTGGCCTGCCCACTGTGCTGCAATGCCCATCCCGTTCTACCTGGTTTTAATCACTGAATTCTCCATGCTATGGATACTATGTTCCAAAATCTTTAAATTTATTCTCCACTGGCTGTTCCTAAAGAAAATGTTTTATCCTTAAGAGAAATTAAGGGAAAATGAAAATATAAATCATACTGAATTAGTTCAATGGTATACACAAAAAATTTTGTGTTGTCTTGATCCAGGTTATATAGGTATTCTTCCCTGTAGTACTCATCACCTGGGGACAGTCTAGACCAAGGGTCAGCAATGCTCTCTATAAAGGGCCAGAGTGAATGTTTTAGGTTTCAGCCACACAGTTTCTGTCACATATCTTTTGCTTCTTTTCCCCACTATCCTTTGACTTGCTGGCTATACAAAAACAGGTTGCAGAATGGATCTGGCCACCCGTCAGTTTGCCTTCCCTGGTTTAAACATAAACCTAGCCAAAGACTAGGGTTTACTTCTGCAGACTAGTTTTAAATTCTGTTATTCTGTGTAATTTTCAAGGAAATTGGATTCCTTCTTTCCTCTGTAAATTCTATCTGTTCTCAGCACTTAGAAAAACACAGAGTTCATCATTCCAATAAATCTGCTGTGTCTCTAACAAATCACTCAGTTCACCATTTATAATAGCAAGGACTAATGATATTAGCACAATATTGTGCTTTCATTGTATTATTATTATAAACAAATGAATTGACAACACTCAATACAATAAATGACATAGAACTGTTTTTAACAAATATTTAACCTAAAATAATTTGTTTTTTCTGACTCAAATGTTTCATTGATATAAAAAATAATGTGTAAGTAAAATACAACAGAGAAAGGGAGAAAAGCAGTTGTTTTGTGACACTTAATCACAATAAAAAATTCTGAAATTATTCAATGTTCAAAACTCTTCTACCCTAGAAAATGTTAATAAAACAGACCATCATAAGAGTACATCCCAATTTTTTAAGTCTGAGTATTTGTAAAAAATGCAACTCTACAAATCATAAATAGCATTATAATCTAGAAATCCAGAGACAGGGGATGGCATTGTGGCACAGGAAAGTTAAGTTGCCACTTGCAATGTCAGCATCTGATACTGAGAGTGCTGGTTACAGTCTTCCCTACTCCACTTCTCATCCAGCCTGACAAAGTAGTGGAAGGCGGCCCAAGTACATGGGCCACTGCTAACCATGTGGGAGACCAGGATAAAACTCTTGGCTCCAGTCTGGCCCAGATCTGGCTGTTGTCATCTGGGGAGTGAACCAGCAAATGGAAACAGTCTACCTCCTTCTCTTTTCTTCTTTTCAAATAAAATAAATTTTTTTTTTTAAAGAGATTTAATTATTTGGAAGGCAGAGTTAGAGAGAGGGAAAGACACAGAAGATTTTCCACCCTCTGGTTTCTTCCTGAAATGATGGCAACTGTTGAGGTTGGGCCAAGCCAATGCCAGGAGCCTGGAACTTTATCCAGGTTTCCCACATGGGTGGAAGGGGCCCAAGCACCTGTGTTACCTTTCACTGCTTTCCCAGGTCCATTGGCAGGGAGCTGGACAGGAAGTGGAGAAGCTGGGACTTGAACTGGCACTCACATGGGATGCTGGAGTTGCAGGCAGCAGCTTAATCTGCTGTGCCACAACACCAGATCCAATACATTTTTTTTTTTCTTTTAAAGTCCAGGTACAAGTTACCTTGTTAAGACAAGAAATGATGTGACTGAGGTCAATCCAGGGAGCACCCGCTTCTGTCACCTGATGAAAAAGATGATCCCTAAAGAGTTTCAACAGGTAACGGTCTCCAGTCTCTGACCAGGTAGGATCCTTCTGAAACCTGAGGAAGTCAATATTTTACCTCAGTAACTCAGGTTGTACGCTGCATGGCCACGTGTTTGTTTTCTGGACTCAAAACAAGTTTAATTTTTTCCCCAATTTAAGTAAGAAATTAAGAGGTTTGTGTAGTTTTTTTACAAAACACTCTCACTAAACATGAAAGTACATCAATTTCATATTCCAACTCTTAATTCCCAAGGAAATCATCCCTTGCGCAATCCTGTTTTATATATGTCCTTACTGCAGTCCCTATTGTAAGATAGAATGGGGGGATAAAAAAATCTCCTAAGGTATCTTAGAAGTTAAGAGAACACTCTTTTCTCTACTCTCCAGACGAGACACAGAGAGAGATGTCTTCCACTTCACCAGTAAATAGAAAACAGAAAAACGTTCACTGAAGAAAAAGGTGTGGTCTCCTTCCATTCCATCTGAAAGCAAACTGGAGAATGAGATGACCACAGTTAGTTTCCAGTGACCTCAGGAACTTATTGTCTAGGAAGGAAATAGACGTTATTCAAATATTCAAAGGAAACCTGTAATGCAAATTTACATATTGTCGTTAAAGAATTTAAAGGTTTAAAGAAGTTAAAGGTTTTCCAGAGGAAAAGCTTCCCATGGATGCATCTTAGACCCAAGAACCTGATGGAAGGTCAGTGCGTCTGGATGGGGCTCAGAGAGAGAGAAGGAAAGAAGAAAATTCAAGGGGGAAGGATGACGAGCGGGTAGGGACAAGACAGGAGGACAGAGAGAAAACAATCAAAGAGAAGGCAAGAGGAAAGGAGGAGGAAAAAATGTAAAAAAAGGCAGATCTGAAGCAAGGATGAGAAGTTAGAGGCAGGGACCAGACTATGTAGGCCCCGTCATGTCAAAAACCTGGGTCTTCAGTCCAGGAACCTGGGGGGTGCCCAGCACAGGGTTTTAACATGCATGCACTGCAAAGGCCACTGAGGGACTTCAACTAAATGGCAGGTTAAATGTAGCCATTTATCTTTGTTCTCTAAAATAAGTACCTTAAAAAGGATGCAAATCCAAGAACAAATAGATCAGAAGCCAACAGTAGTGGACGAGACAAGTTATGAAAATCCGGAAGGCAGCAAGCAAAAAGGTGAGTGGTCACACTTAGCACACCTAACATAACCAAAATCTACTGTTGTAGGAAGCGCTAGAAAGGGGGACCCACAAAAAGTAAGTCATATTGCTGAGGCTCAGGAACGCAACGCTTCAGATAGTCCAGAGGTACAGGTTTGGCCTAAGGCTGCAAACAGCAGAACTGAGGGAGGATTCTATACACAACAAAAGAACAATCTCTCTCAACACTCCACCTCCACTTCTGCCTGGCAGAAATCTGAAGGTCTTTCGACCAAGAGTGAAACATGGAAGCCCCAGCCTCAAGGTGGCAGGCAAAGTAGGAGCTGAGGAAGGGGAGATCCCATTCAGCAAGGACCTCCCCTGCTGGACTCCAAGCCCTTGGCTACTGGGCTTCCTCAGCGATGCTGACCAGATCCAGACAAATGTGGACATTAGGGAGTCTGCCAAAAAACTAAACAAAACTCACACATAACCATATCATGCAGAAAAGCTCAACGTTCTGCAAACTCTGTCCCTACACAGAACTTCTCATTAGCCTTTTAGTGCCTTATTTTTAGCATGAGTAGACGGTCAAGGATCAGAAATCTTTTGAAGAGAGAATAGGATAAAATAAAGCCAAGTAAACTCTTCTTTCCTATGAGATACTGTGTGGAAGAGAGTAAAGCTTAATATCTCCCTGCATCCCCCAAACAAAACCACCAGAAAACCTATCATTGACAGCCTCTGAGAAACAAGAATTAGACAGTACAAGACAAGCATCCAGAGAATTTAACAGATCATGAAAATTGAAAATGTGAGCAGAAATCTGAAAATTCAAGGGAAGATTAGAAAAGACTTTTAACTTTACACAAAAGTTAACAAATCAGAACAAAAAGATAAGAAATAGGAAGCAGAAGAGAGTATTAGAAATACAATAGGAGCAATGGGAATTTCAACAGAAGAGGAGGCGGCCAGGCCTGTGTTGTGGCACAGCAGGTTAAGCCACTGCCAGCAACACCAGCATCCCATATTGGAGCAAAGATTTAAGTCTTTGGGCTCTTGCCGCCCATGTGGGAGACCAGAAGGGTGTTTCAGGCTCCTGGCTTTGGCCTGGCCTAGCCCAGCCATTGCAACCATTTGGGGAGTGCCAGTGGAAGGAAGATGTGTGTGTGTGTGTGTGCACACACGCACACATGTTTGTCTCTTCCTGTTAGTCTGTTTTTCAAATAAATTATACTAATTATTTAAAAACAGAAAAAGAAGTTATTAAAGAACCGAAGAAGACCATTTCAGAGACCCAGATAGAGTTTCTGGGTCCTGGTTTTGGCATGGCCTAGCCTGGCCATTTTAGTCAATTGAAGAGTGAACTAGCAGACCAAAGATTGATTAATTGACAGTTGATCTCTGTCTCTTCATGTCAGTCTATCTTTAAAATAAATAAATAAAATCTTTCAATTAAAAAAAAAAAAAGTAAGTAAGTAACCAGTGAGGATCATTTCCCAGAATTGAAGGATTTGTTTCCCAGACAGAAAAGACCAAACTGCTGGTTCATTGTTATGAATCAAAAATGAACTCCAAAGTACTTCACTGTAGATTTCTAAACTACAACAACAAAGACAAGGCCTCAAAAGCTCAGGGAGAAGGGAAGGATTTGGAAAGACAATGGTTTGTAATCTGTCTGGACATTCTGAAGACCTGTCCTTACTATTACTTACTTGTGTTTTAAGTACTAGCTAATAGTCACTCAAGAGAAATGAAATGTCTAAGTATTAGGAAAAAAAAAAAAAGAAATATAACTATCACTATTGGAAGATGAGATTATATACCTGAGAATTCCAAGAGAATCTAGTGAAAAGTTATCCAAATAATAGGGTGTCAGGATAAAAAAATTACAGAATTAAATAATTTTCATGTACACCAAAAAACAAGTGGTAACAAGGCAGAATGGGGAACAGGGTTCACATATATAATAGCAACAAGACAAACACTTCAGAATAAACTCAGGATGCTAAAACTACTTAAAGAACAACTTAAATACAAATAATGATATACTATGATGTTAGTTAAGATGATTTAACATCTAAAACAACAATACTCCTTAGGTTTATTAATAAAATAAGTTCTCTTCCTTATAAAAAATGCCATCAGACTGAATTTTTTTTTAACTAAACAGAATAATTCTAGAATTTACAAAGAAAATTAAAGTTTTAGGAAAACAGTGAAACGACACAAAATGAAACGGAAATGGGAAAGAACCAACACTATTAGATTTTTAAAACTTCATTAAGATAATATGATAGAGCAGAGCTTCAGGTCAGTGGGGGTGAAGCTAAACTATTTAATAAACAGCAGAGTACAAAGGAGTCTTCTAGAGGGAAAAAAATGCTGGGTCGACACTTTGAACTCTGTATAATTGTTGGTTATATCACAAATTTTAAAATGGAAAAGTGCAGCCAGAAACATTCTAGAAGAAATCACATAATCTTGGAGTCAAAAAGACCTTTATAACTATGACTCAAAGTGCAGAAACATGAAAGAATTCTGATCAGTTAAGCTACACATTTAAATATCTGCATGGAGAAAAATGACCAGTCTTTTAAAACAAAATTTGCACTAAAATTCAATTTCTCGTCAATCAGGTTGACTGTGAGATGTTCTGACACAAGCACTTGGTAAACCCTTCTGTGCCAGTTCTGAAAATACAGCGACACATTCACTGAGCTAGTAAGCAAACGAGGCCTATCTTTAGGCATGCACAAAATTAAGAATCCATAAGAATCTTTGCACCTGTGTTTATCTTGAGCAACAGACTGAAAACATTGCAAAAGACCATCCATTGGGAACTGGGGAAATAAATCCTACTATATCCATAGGATGGACCATCAGTTAGCCATAACGTATGAAGAAATCTAGTGTGATCATTAAGAACACAGGACTCTAGAACCATACTGTCTAGGTTAGATTCTTGGCTCATGTACACCTGGGACAAGTTGTTTAACCTCTCTATGCCTCAATTTCCTGTTAAATAAGAATAATAATAGAACATCCATCATAGGTTGTTAGGAGGAATAAGGTCATATATGTAAACTATTTAGAGTGTTACTTCACCTATCCTCAACATATCTAAATAGATTTTTAGAAAATATTGTTAGGAGAAAAGAGAGTACTGTGTACAGCTTACATATACTTTAAAATTTCTATATATTTAAAAAGGGGTAAGAATATATAGCTGTATTTATAACTCTCAGAATATATGTAAGAAACTAAAATACTGGCAGAGGTAATGGCGAGGATTGGAGATGTCAGGCAGAAAAGAGACACTATTTTCTACCACAAACCTTTTTCTGTTTTTTTTTTTTTTTTTTACATTTGTTCACACATAACCAATTCAAAATATTTAAGTAATAAGAATTTCCTGAGGACAATTCAGAATTTTATAGGTAGTCATACTATAACGATATGTGAACGTAGAATTCCCAGGGTACAAGTGAAGCAAACCTATAGCTCTAAAGTCCAAGTGTGCAAGCTTAATGTACACCTGCCCCACAGGGAGCTCCAGGGACAACTTCTCTCTAGTGGAACAGAAAAGGGAACTGATAATTTACCTGTTTCTGACCACATGGAAAGGTGTTTTATAACTCTGGCAGAGAGTCTGAAATGAATTTTTCATTTGTTTATGTTTCTAGTTAAGACAATGATTAACTCAAAACTATACAGAAGAAAGGAAGTATAATTATATTTGCTAATAATTATACTTTACTAAGTGGTAAAGTTGTGAACAATTATTTAATTAGACATGAATATGGCAACACTAAATATAAATTTGACTCAAAATTCCTGGGTTATGTGGCAGAGTGTATTTATGTATATAAGTATTGAGGGAGAGATCAGCTGAATATTGAAAAAAATCATGAAGTAACAAGCATGCATTGTGGAAGATATATACCACAAGAAATAGCTAAAACAATTTTGGAAAAAAGGTTCAATATATATTTTCTTCATTTAGAAGAGATATTTGGAAAAATATGGAGTCTGCTGACTTAAGCAAAGGCAAGTAGACATTAATTTTATGATCAAAACAAAAAAGCTGTCAGACAATGATATTTATCTATCACCTATCTCTATTAACAGATGAACAATTGTGAAATATGAGTGACATTACAGAGCTGTAATTCTGTTCTGTATTTGATGGTTACGAACTACCAACATCAACTCTGCTTATGAACATAAACAACAACAAAGCAGAAATCAATGACAAACAGTGTAAAATGGCGATGTCTTTCTAATGTCACTGACATGATGGCTATCAAGGCAGCACAGTTAAGCGAAGATTAAGAAGCATGCAACAATTATAGATTGCTAAGTTTATAAAGGAACCAAGGTGAACTGATTTGGCAAGGCTTCAAAAGGAACACAGGGTAGAAGTTTGCTCATGTGCAAAAGCACAGTAGAGATTTCTAACTATATTTTCTACATGCATATAAGCATGTAATATCCCTATGGACAGTCACACCTAGGCTATGATTAAAAGACAGCACCTTAATGCTTACTGACTAACACAAAGTTAAGGTCACTTCATATGAGAATTTTTTTTTCCAAATAAAAGCAAAAAGATGAAGGTACACTCATAAAAAATGGAGCCCTTGACTGAAAACACAGCATAAAATATTGTAATTCCTTACTCCGGCCTCTCATTGATTGTTCCCAATTTTGCTAGAAGCCTAAACAGTCTTCCATTTTGAACCTCCTATAAAACATTTTAAAAAGAGAAAGAATGTTAATGTTCCAGCTAACTGAATATTAACACTAAATTTATAAAAACTGGTATTCTCCACCAATATTACCTTTAAACAATAAGCCTTAACACTCCCACTTTTTGGATATACTTTTAAATACAACATATCCATTTCATTCAATAGTAGTTCTCAAGAGGATTAAGCAATTCAGCAACTTTAGGAATTGTTACAATATATACACATGAGAAAAAAAAAACTGAAAATTTTTGTCATGTGACTACAGCAAAGCCATGAATGAAAAGAACAATGCCCAAAAGACAAAGGAAATTAAAATACTAAACATTCAGTTTGGGCAAAAATATCTGCACTGTTATCCAATAAGGTAATATATTCAGCACAGTGATTACCACACTTTCTATCTGCTTATTCACACAGATGCAAGAGTATGTTCACTCTTGCAACTGTGCTCTTTACCTTCGCAAGGTCTTCCTCTATGACATCATTTCTCATTTGAGCAGCATCCAATTGAGTATAAAATCGAGCACCAATCATAGGCATGATGTCATTTACACTTCGCATTCTGTTTTGGTCAGTCAACAAATACCTAACCAAGATAAAGAGGAATCACTTGAATGCCTATCAAGCAATTTAGAAAGCAACACAACTCACAGTTCTCGCTGCTGCCATCATCTCAGTTTACACAATTGTGAGAACAATTTTTCATGCAAGTCCATTTCTAAAGCTATATTTATATAAAGTAATATTTATATTACTATTTCTCCAGAAAATTTTAATAAGCAATGGAGATACATGTCTCTTTTGCATATTTTCACTTTCATTGGAAATGAGCAAGGAAAATACCCATTTCCATTCTCAAACCCTTCTTTACTCTTGTGGTAGAGGAGTGCTACACAAGTTTAGAGGGGTTATGGGATGGCTTGGAGTGGGGTGCTTTCCCTGTTACTCTTCAAAGATAATGTTTAACTAAAACTGGATCTTCAATTTTGCTAAACTGAATGAGCCGCAGATTTGTGGAAGATGTTCTCTACTAATTTTATTTATTAGTTGTCATGATGTATTTATTTCTAAGAAAGCTTCGTGGGCTAATACACACTGAAAGAGATCAAGTTTAGTTTGTTCTATCAGTTTAACACAGAAAATATTACATACTACAATAGTAATATTACTAATATTACATATTACATTTCAAGGGCTACCTAACTAAAAGACAATGATTCTCAATCATCTATTATTGCTTATTCCTGTAGGTAAAAGCCACTCTCTGAGCTTCATTAAATCAGTCTCCCACTTTTTTTACTCTTTAGCTTATAGTTCTAGCTTATTTTCATCACTCTTATTATTTGTAAATATCTTACTTGCTTTTAAGTTTATTCTCTTTCTTTCCCTTTGGGTTTAAGCTTCAGAAAATGGAAATTAATTTTGTTCATCTTGTTCAATGTATTCTCAGCATTTGGCACATAGCAGGCATTCTTTCAGTGAGTAAATGAACAGTTACACCCAGGTGAATAATGTATGTCCTGGCTATGTATCTATAACTGCTGACATATTTAAAGTTGTAGTAAGCTATATGACCTTGGCAATTACTTTACCTCTCAATTCTGTCATCTCTAAAATGGGGCTGATAATACCTAATTTTTAGGGTTACTATGAGCACTAAGTGGAAAATAATCTGTGTCAAACAGGTTCAAAGCATCTGACACATGCTTTATTGCACCATAAATTGTGGTTTGTGGCTATTCCAAAGTATGACTGACGTTGTTCACTTTTTATTAAGGAAAATTTCAAGCACTTGTAAAAGTAGAAAACAATATAATGAATCCCCATGGATGATCATCCAGTTTAAATCACTAACAGATAGCTACTTGTTATATTTTTGTTCTCTACTTTTACTTTCTTAAAAAGGAAAACATGGAGATTATAACCTATTATTTAAAATATACTAAATGTTGCACACTAAGGCTAGGAATCACTGCTACAATTATATATGAACTGTTTTTATTTAAAGGAGAAATCATTTATTAATAGGATCCAGGCAACAACTGGCTTCCAGTGTTCTGTGACAACAGGACACTTAGGCCAGGGTAAGAAAGAACAGGTGGGCAGCCCCATCCTCCATCCCCCAATTCCATACCCCAGGGCTGGTCCAAAAAGACTGGATCATCCAGGGCTACACAGAAAGATCAGAAGGGACAGCTGGAAGCTAAAAGAGACTGTTGATTAGGATCAATAAGTTCTAATTGCTTCTAGAACATAATAGGAAAAATTTCAAAAGAGACTTCCTAGCATCTCTTCCATAGAGTAACATAATTATAATAAAGCTTGTGTTTGCCCACCCTCTGGAATCTTCTAACATTAGGAAAGAAGTCTTCTTGTGGTAACAGGAGTCCCAGTGGCTTTAAGACAAATTCATTTTAAACCTACACTATTTTCTAGAGTCTTAAGATACTGTAGCATCAACACGGGGTTCTGCACACACACGCTTTCTGGATTGGGAGTCTGGACCACAGAGACGCAGGTGGTGTGCACTGAGGTGCATTCATGACCCCCTTCACACTGAGAGCATCACTGGCCCACGCAACTCTGAGATGATGGAGATGCTGGATGTCTGTGATGTCCAAAATGTCAGCCAGGAGGTACAAGTGGCTGTTGAGCTCTTTGAGGTGTGGCTAGTGTAACCGAAGAACTAAGGGACTGATTTTAATTAAGTTCAATGTAAAAGGTTCCACACAGCCAGTGGATACCAATAAAACTCTAGATGGTGCCCTTTGACCAAATGCTTTTCAAACATTAATAACTAATTTAAACACAGTGATTTGTGAATTTAATCCAACAAATATATACTCAGCAATAAAAAAGTAAAGAAATAAAAAGTTGCATTTTGATTTTAAATAGTGGGAACTAAAACAGATCATTGTTAAAAGGCCCCTTATGGAAATCAGCAACACCAAAACTTGAAACAAAAACAGCTCAGCCTTGTCTCATATGATCATTACATAGGTCTTACCATATATCACAACTTACAAAATCAGATTCTTCAGATCAGAGGAGTAGTTGATTGTCACCAATTCCATGGCTTTCTGTAAATTTTCCCGCTGAATTCCTGCCAAAGAGTTGCAAGCCAAAGCCAACACAACTTTTCCTAATGATATCAGATCTGCTTGCTGACATGAAAGAATAAATAATATTTTTAATTTTTACTTCAGGGGTACACATATAACACACTGATACAACAGCCTATAGGGAGAAAAAGCACTGTTACACAAAAGCTTCAGAACTAAAGGCAAGGTTTCAATTATTGGCACTTATCAGCATCACCTGGGAGCTTATTTACAAAGATGATTTCTGAGCCTCTGGGCTAGGGAGTCTCATTCAGTGGATATGGGAACAGGCCCAACACTTTTATCATATCCAGGTAATTCTGATGAAGTAGTTCTAGGACCACATTTTAATAAATGTTACTCTAAGCAATTCACATGCCAACTACAGAACTGTTACTTATAAATGCTCTTTGATTGTAAAAAATGTACTTTTTGAACAGAATGGATAGTCTCCTCTATTAGAACAAATTCAAGATTACTATAATCTTGCTTTACCACAAACATGGCAATTTAAGGTAAGCATTTTTCTCATGTTCCATGATTTCCAGAATACAGTGGAATGTTGAGAATTGTTATCGCATCCAGAGGCATCAACCTGATTTTAGAGCATGTTCTCTAGAACATGGAGAATACAGCAAACCTCCTTGGACACCTCTTTTGTTTTTAAGATCTGGAACCACCTGCTTTCCTACCCCTACCCCCACTTTTTTTTTTTTTTTAAATAGATTTACCATGTTGAGGCATTTCTTCTAAAAAGATTTTCCAAAGATGACTAGCTAAGGTGAGCTCTTTACCAACCATAACTCCAGGAAACGGAATGGACACCTCAAATGGCCCTGCTTAGTAATCATGACTAGGAGGATAGGCCTGGCTCAGTTAACACGAAATTCCTGAAATAATTCTGACAGAAGATTTCCATAAATCTTCAAAATCTGAGATCTTTTCTGAATTAATGGATACACATTCACTTACTGAATGCTGATTTAGTAAAAAGAATTTTCAAGCTGGCTGAAATTTTTAAATCATCTGAGAAGTTTAACCAACAAACAAAACAAAAAATAACACTAAAAAAAAAAAGAATCACCTGGTGGCCATCTCTTCCTCCCAGTTTTGGTACCAGTATGGGGTAAGGTCTAGGGAACTGGTACTTGTCAAAGCTCCCACAAGAGATTTTATTATATAGCCAGGGTTGAGAACTACTAGTTCAGTAGATCCAGGTGAGTATTTTAAGACAATCACTAATGAAGTTTTAACACTAGATGACTATCCTTAACAACATTCTAGCCAAATAATAAAGAATAGCAGGAAGCTATTAGCAGCTCCCATTAGTAAAATATTAGAAAGTTCAGATTTTAAAATGTATCCAAAATTAGCCTTTGTGAGTCTAACATTTTGAATATGAGAACCTATTAATCAGTAGAAAATCTGATTAGATAAACAAACTACTCTGGATCTATAAAGAGATGCCAAGGACTCTTGTCAGAGAAAAAAAACTTCACTAGAGGTATGGAGTTACAAGCCCAGCAGGGCAGGAAGGAAGCGCACCACTGCGAGCTCTGGGGGGGGGGGGGGGGGGGGGTCCCAAAAATCAGTAAAACATCCAAGTCGTTATAAATTATAGAACTCTTGGTTAAGAGAAATCAGTGTGTGTCAATGTTAACTGTTTTAATTCAAGGTATTCATCAAAGCAAACTGAAAGCTGTTGTAATTTATCAAGCACCTGAGCAGTAGGTACCAATACCCAGCCTCCCAACTCTGAAAGCAATACAGTTTTCATTGTGGCTCCACCGTTAAGTGATGCTGTACTAAGCCTCCCAGCATCGATCCCTGTGTGAGACAAGAAAATAAAGGTCCAAGATCGCTGAAGAGCTGAATGGGATTAAACCTTGAGCTCATTCCAGCACAGAATTCCCCTAAGCTGACTCAAGGTGAGAATACCTACTTTTAGAAATAAAGTACACGTGAGACACAATCCAGATTAAGTTAAAATTGATTTTTTAAATGAAAGAGGCTAATAAAGTCTTGATTAATTGAGCTTAACAACATAAATAGCCAATAACTCTCCTTTCCTTATTTTCCAGCTACATAATTTTCCATTTGTTATGTTGCTTCTTACCTCCATCTGGTTTTTCCCCCCATTTGTTGAATTCAGGAGGTTTTCCCCCCAATTCATTTTCAGTTTCTTCCTGATTCTTGACTTCGTGATTTCTTTCTCTGATTCTATCTATGGCTCTACTTATGTCCATTTTACTGAAAGTCAGTCTCTATTCACGTGTCTGAAACAGACTATGAAAAATAGACTACAAGAACAATGCACTCCTTTCTCACGTACCCTCTTCTCTGTAAAATTACACTCCCCCTTTTGGGATATCTTTAATTCTCTCCTGTACCTTATGATAATAAGCTCTGTGAAAAATTGTCTATATGTATATACCAAAAAGTTCTTAAATGAAGAAAAGGAAAGCTGATCATCCTTTACTACTGAGAAATAAAGAGGAAGTAACACTTGCTTGAAGGCTGAGTTTATAAATGAAAACAGTTCTTGACATAAATCATTTGCTCTAAATTTTAGCTTAAAAAGTTAGCTGTTTGGAACCTGAAGATTTTTTCTTATGAAGTATTTTTTTCCAAAATAACTACACAACTCATAACCGAAATATTGTATATCCACAAGCAAAAAGTAGGAAATAAAATTATGACACAGAAACAAAGCCCAAGTAGTCTTACTTTACATGGATAATTTTTAAAAAGAGAGGAGGGGAGAACCTAATCAGAAGAGAATGAAGAGGCAACTGTAAAGCATGTGTTTTATTTTTCAATATGGACAGGGTTTTTCCAGATAAATAACAAGAAAAATTGATAGCTCTGACTCTTAAAACAATTACTTCCCAAGAAAAATTCAACATTATTTTCTTGCATAAGTGAAGATTAATAGTATTTTAACAGATAACAATCACCTTTGAAAGCATAAAAATCAGGAAGAAAACCTAATGAGAGCCACTTAGGCACTTGGGATACAACAGAAGGCAAGAAGGAAAGCAGCCAAGAAACAATCACCCCAGCTAAGATGGAGGGAATGGATTCTTTCAGGTGGAAGAAAGCTGCTGCTGGAGGATGAAAACAATCAGTGCGATTCTTGCCTGCACTGTCCAGACACTCCATCAACCACAACAGGTGAGCTGCTGTGCAGGTCAAGTGGGCACAAGCAGAGAAGGAGACATGAAAAGCTGTATACAATTGCATGCAATGATTGCCTGTACATCCTGGAGTTCCACTGTCTGTAGGTGAGCAGCAGAAGAGATTTAGGTAAGAACTGAAACACTTAGATGCTATTTCTCACTCCTCCTTTATTTTTTATTTTGAAATTTTGTCTTACACAAAAGGGAACTAAAATATTCATTCAAAACTTTAAGCAAAAAGAAGTTGAAATTAGAAGAGCAAACGGTAAGGTGTTTCTCCACAAGATTAAAAGAGTCTGCCTGGGGCCAGCGCTGTGGCGCAACAGATTAACGCCCCGGCATCCCACATGGGCACCAGTTCAAGACTCAGCTGTTACACTTCCAATCCAGCTCTCTGCTATGGCCTGGGAAAGCAGTGTAAGATGGCCCAAGTCCTTGGGCCCCTGCACCTGTGTGGGACACCCAGAAGAAGCTCCTGGCTTTTGGTTTCAGATCAGCGCAGCTCTAGCTGTTGCAGCCAATTGGGGAGTGAACCATTGGATGGAAGACTCTCTCTGCCTCTCCACACTCTGTGTAACTCTGACTTTCAAATAAATAAATAAATCTTAAAAAAGTCTGCCTGTTAATCAAATCTAAGTTACTAAATGTCAAAAAAGAATTTAAAAACTTCTTACAAGCAAAGAACTAAAACAACCCCAAAATAATGGCTGCATATCCTAATGTGAAGCACTACAACACAAACTGGATTACAAGAAAATTTTACTTTAAATAGTAAAGTTACTTGCAGAGAATAGTCAAGGTGAAAGCAACTATTCTTAATGCTTCCTTGCAGGGACAGGCTCTTATTCCACTATGTCTTATCACATTAGTCAGAGAATAAGAAACAGCAAACTAGTTACTAAAAAAGGAGGGACCTAAATCAACACTAGTAGAATGAAGTCACACAAGATACATTCTGACTAAACAAAGGAAAAAAATGACTTAGAAAGTGGAAATACAACAATCCTTTGAAAATGCTTCCAAACTTCTATGATTGGCAGTGGGATGAGTGCTCTAAAAAGTGAAAAGGATAGATGTCATTAAAGTGAAATCTAAGATATCACAACATAATCTATTCAGCTAACAAATGGATGTTTTCAACTATAACAAGGACAAATTTCTTAATCACATAAACACATTCATTT
Organism: Sylvilagus floridanus; assembly: GCA_949820135.1. Classification (NCBI taxonomy): domain Eukaryota; kingdom Metazoa; phylum Chordata; class Mammalia; order Lagomorpha; family Leporidae; genus Sylvilagus; species Sylvilagus floridanus. Next base: position 51,337,093 of record OX463230.1, on the reverse strand, counting down.
TCAACAGCTGCAGTTTGTGACACTCAATAATTCCACAACACTTCAACTTCTCAAGGGCTCTACTCTGAATACCTCACAGGGGATAAGCCACAGTCAATGTTTGCAGAGATGACTACTCAAGGTTAAACTGAAACCTAGACTTCAAACCCAGAAATGCTTTAAAATAAGCATCATTTGTCTTAAAAAAAAAAAAAAAGAAAGAAAGAAAGAAATGAAAAAAGAAACAACAAAAACCCCCAAGCATTCAGTTTTCATGCTAAATTTTACTCACCTGGTACTGAGCCATTAATGCCAATGGATTATTGTTTTGACTGTTATCAAATGTTAAAACATCAAAAACTCCAACACAATTTACTCGTAACCTTTAAAGACCAGAAAATTTAAGTAAGAAAATTAAAATAAGTTTTATTATGTACTGACAGGAATTTAACATTTCCTATAATACAGCAAGGATCTCAGATTATTATTTAAGTCTAACTTCCATCCCCAAACCCCAGTTATCTTCGCTACTCACAATTTTAGAGATTAGGAAATTAAAGTTCAGAGGTATCAAGGAATATACTTCCACTTACAGAAGTAATTGACAAAACCAAGACCATAACTCACATTTTTTGACAATCAGATCACAGTCCATTTTTAATCACTCCAAGTTGTCTATTAGCTATTCATGAAAGAAAATGAATTAGCTTTCTAACACTTGCTAAAGATGTACCAGGCACTGTTTTACGTGTACTGGACTCACTCCAATCTCTCAATGACATTGAGGTAAGTACCTTAAATTTGAAGAAAATGTACTTAGTAATAGTACCCATCTAATGAAGCTGTTGAAACACAGAGAAGTTGTAACTAGTTCAGGGTTGTATCAATACTAATAAACAGAACCAGGATATGGACTCAGGGAACCTGGTATTAGATCTTAAGGTTTTTCTACTATGCTTCTCAAGACAATTCTGAAAATTATAGCAACTCAAAACTCAGGTGAAGTTAACTCTGTGTTATTTAACTCTATCTGTTGTTGTCAAAGCATGGGACTTAACCAACAAGAGCATCAGGAACTTCTCAGTGTGCAAATTCTCAGGTCCCACTGCAGATTCACTAAATGAAACAACTGGGGTAGAACTCAACTATGGATGCTCAATCAGCCTTCTAGATGATTCTGACTCCTGCTAAAAATTTGAGAATCCCCTAACCTTAACCACATATATCTTCCTGATCCTTCCTACCAAGATTTTTTGTTCATTACCAGGAATTTTATTAAGATTTCAACTTTTTAAAGAAAAAAACTTACAAATGAACACAGTCACAGCAGTTCTTCTGGATGGAATATATGAAAAGGCAGAATTAAAACAGATCATGCTTTGTTTACTGTCATAGGTTAGATGCTCAATAAAGAAGCCAAAACTCAAAATGCTAGTACCTTGTCTTGCCAGTTATCAGAATCTTTGTTGGGTCCATAACTCGACAGGCCAAACCTGCTGTATGAATGGTACGCAATGCAGAACTCAGTTGGACAATATATGCCCAAATAAGAGACTCTGGCAACAATCCAGCATGTTGTCTGGGCAATGGTCCATCATGTTGACCTATAAAGCAAATAATGTAAAAAAATGTCATTTTCAATTAAGTAATCAACTAAAGATTAAGTATCAGTCAAGCTAAAATTAACCAAGAAAACTATATTCATGGCACAACACGTGAATGTGTGTGTGTGGACAACTTAAGAGACAAGTTCAGTTTCCTGTGTCCAAAATAATATTGTTATATACCACTGGCAGCAGCACAGCTTTTACTAAAATGCACTTTGTGACTTGATAATTATTGAGCTATAAACAAAAATTTAAAGAATTTATGTTAGCCAAATAAATATAAATCCTGATTAAAAGCAGGAACCACTGAAACTCTTCTTTTTCTTAAAATGAGATAATCCTAGTGCATTGTATTGTTTAGGCATTTGACAGCTGTTCATTCTGTGGACTGAGGGAAACAAAAGTCTCTAGCGAAACCTGTATTTAATGTTTTCTTCCTTATGCTGATAAGCCTCTTCTATTATACATATATACACAGGGTGATACTCAATCCACAAAAAATTCATGTAAAACACTGAACAGCACTTTATGAAATACTGAAACACAAACATAGTCTGATCTACCACAAGTATTCATTTTTATTTTACCAACTTATATGTGATTTTTCATACTTTCTAGGGCATTGTTAATACTTATAGTGGTGCCAGCGCTGTGATGCAGCAGGTTAAAACTCTGGCCTGCAGTGCCAGCATCCCCTAAGGGCTTGCTGGTTTGAGTCCGGGCTGCTCCACTTCCGATCCAGCTCTCTGCTATGGCCTGGAAAAGCAGTGGAAGATGGCCCAAGTCCTTGGGCCCTTACACCCACATGAGAGACCCGGAAGAAGCTCCTGGCTTCTGGCTCTGGATCAGCTCAGCTCTGGCTATTGTGGTCTTCTGGCGAGTGAACTAGCGGGTGGAAGACCTCTCTCTCACTCTTTCTCTCTCTCTCTTTCAAATAAATAAAATAAATCTTAGAAAAAAAAGACATAGTTAAATGACTACTTATAGAGATAACAGATAGCAAATATATAGGATAGCCAAAAAAATTCATGGGAACTTGAATTTAAAGGTAAGATTAGTTGGGTGCAATTTTTTAAAAATACATACATACAAGGGTCTTCGAAAAGTAACCTGCAGGGGTTGGTTTTGGTCTAACAGTTGGGAAACTCAAGTCCCAGACTAGAGTGCCCAAGTTCTATTCCCAGCTCCAGTTCCTGACCCCAGTGTCCTGCTAATGCAGATCCTGGGAGGCAGCAGGTGATGCTTCAAGTTAGTGGGTTCCTCTACCTACATGGAAAACCTGAATTGAGTTCTTGGCACCAGCTTTAGCCCAGGCCCAGCTCTGGCTGTTAGAGGCAAATGGGAAGTGAACCAGTAGATGGGGAGCGCTTGCTCTCTAACAGTTTTTAATTGCATGAAAAATGTGTACTATGAAAAAACCAAACATGGAGGCCAAACATTTTCTGCACAAAAATAAACTTATCTTTTAATTCCATTTTGCCACTTTGTTAAGTGACCTTGTATTCTCATGCTTATGAACTAGGGATACAATTTCTAGTAAAAAGCACATGTAAAATTCAGAACCCATGATCAATCAATTTGGATAGAACTGAAGATAATGTTCTGGAAAAAAGTGTTCAATGACTCACAAAGTGACTGCCATGATAAATATTAAAACAGTATCAAAGATTATCATGAATACTTCAAATAAATAAACAAGCTAATAAGCAAAGAGAATATTTATACACATAGTACTTACTGTATGCCAGATTAAGTTATAGGTATTCTATCTACTTCAATTCATTTTAAACCTCTTATCAAAATCTAGGATAATGTATTGCTCCCATTTTCTAAATTAGCAATTTTTTATGTGATTCTTAGTTTGTTCTAAAACAACAAATTACATGGTATAAGAAAACAGCAGGGGGGCTGGTGCCATGGCTCAATAGGCTAATCCTCTGCCTAGTGGCACCAGCACACCGGGTTCTAGTCCTGATCGGGGTGCCGGATTCTGTCCCGGTTGCCCCTCTTCCAGGCCAGCTCTTTGCTATGGCCCGGGAGTGCAGTGGAGGATGGTCTAAGTGCTTGGGCCCTGCACCCCATGAGAGACCAGGATAAGCACCTGGCTCCTGCCTTTGGATCAGCATGCTGCACTGCACCGGCCGTGGCGGCCATTGGAGGGTGAACCAATAGCAAAAGGAAGACCTTTCTCTCTGTCTCTCTCTCTCTCTCTCTGTCTACTCTGCCTGTAAAAAAAGAAAGAAAAAGAAAGAAAGAAAGAAAAAGAAAGAAAGAAAGAAAGAAAGAAAGAAAGAAAGAAAGAAAGAAAGAAAGAAAGAAAGAAAGAAAGAAAGAGAGAAAGAAAGAGAAAGAAAGAAAGAAAGAAAACAGCAGGGGAATGGCACTGTGGTGTGGAAGGCTAAGCCTCCACCTGCGGTGCTGGCATCCTACAGAGGCAAGTTTACATCCTGGATTGCTCCACTTCTGATCCAGCTCCTGCTATGGCCTAGGAAAGCAGTGGAAGATGGCCCAAGTGCTTGGGGCTCTAAACCTGTGTGGGAGACCTGTAAGAAGTTTCTGGCTCCTGGTTTTCAACAGGCTCAGCTCCGGCCATTACAGCCATTTGGGGAGTGTACCAGCAGGTGGAAGACCTTTCTCTTCTCTTTCCCTAACTTCATTTCTCAAATAAAATAAATTTTTAAAAAAATCTTAAAAAAAAAAAACCACAAAACAAAACAGTAGACTTCCATGCACATATGGTAAGCTTAGGGAAGGACTATCACTCAAAAAATTTAAAATATAAAATATAATTCCTGTGAAAATATAGATTAACATATCAGTCAGTCAACATCGAAACCCAAAGGGAAAATAATGCTACAATACAAAGGAGTGGTTTTCAATAGGACTAATTCTGCTTCCCCAGAGAATGTCTGCAGATATTTCTGGTGTCAAAAATGGGGTAGAGAGGATTGCTACCAAAATCTAGCAGATATAGGACAGGCTATACAGTGGGAACAGCTACTGCTAAACATTCTGCAGCACACAGAACAGCCCCCACAAAATTTATCCAGCCCCAAATGTTAATAGTGCTGATGTTGAGAAACCAGCTATAAATTAAAGCCAACAGCCATTTCCCAGGTGTTATGTCTAAAATAACTTGAACTACAATCATGCATAGGAAAAGTTCTACCACATCCCCTTCAAGAAAATTGTGCATGTGTCTACAGTGACATGACAAAAGGAAAACAGTGACCACACTATATGAGCAGACTTTTAATGTGAAACGACCATGTAACCACAGCTTTCTTCTGTAACTGTCAGAATACAGGAAGCAAAGTCACAGGTTAAACAGAAGTAATGTGTATTTTACCTAAAATTACACTCTTTAGAGGAGTTACAATCCCAAAGATACTATAATGCAAACTCAAATCTTTCACCTTCTTCTAATTAATATCAGTCATCTGCTTAGGAAAGTCTTAAAAAGCCTAAAAACCATGACAAAAAATGTGATTCTTCTTACTCCCAAACCAGAAAATGAGACCTTTTCCAAATACATATATTAAGTAACATTATCAAAATGGACCTCCTTTTTCTCTGAAATAACTTATTCTTTAAATACACATTTGTCACACCATGAAAATATTCTGATTTTTTATAAAACCTGATTATAAAACAATTCTTTAATATTAGAAAAGGGTAAAAAAGGAAGGTAATCCATGCTTAAGCAAAGTTAAGTGAAAACCAATTATTTTCTTAGGGAAATAAAAATTGATTTAGTCACACTGGAGTATAAGGGAATTATTAAATTATATTCAGAGAAAATAAAATTTAAGGTGAAAATATTTAGAGTAAATGAAAAACTAGATGTAAAATGACAGACAAAACAATGCAAAAAGAGACCCAAAAAACCCACGAAGACTGGGAAGAAATCTAGTGAAAGATTCATAATAGTTGTGATTCACTAGAGAAGAACAATGATTACTTTTCTAATTTAATGAATTTCCCATATATTTTTACTTAGAAAGAATAATTTAAAAGGAAAACATTTTGGGGTCCGCCCTGTGGCACAGTGGGCTAAAGCCCTGGCCTGAAGCGCCGGCATCCCATATAGGCGCTGCTCCTCTTCTGATCCAGCTCTCTACTATGGCCTGGGAAAGCAGAAGATGGCCCAAGTTCTTGGGCCCCTGCACCCACATGGGAGACCTGGAAGAAGCTCCTGGCTCTTGGCTTCGGATTGGCTCAGCTCCGGCCTTTGCGGCCATCTGGGGAGCAAACAGCGGATGGAAGATCTGTCTCTGTTTCTACCTCTCTCTGTAACTTTTTCAAATAAATAAAATAAATCTTAAAAAAAAAAAAAAAAAAGAAAGCAAAACATTTGAGAGGGAAAATTTTTTTCCAGCACGTTCTTAGTTATTTCAAACACCTTGACTTCAGTCTTTTGTCAATCTCAGTGAACAGACATATTATTTCCTAACTTACTACAGATCTACTCTATTTACTTGTAATATTTCTTCCTAAAATGCAATAGATTGCTTTAGCTAAATGATTACAGGGATAAGTTTATATGTATCTGTCAAAATACAGTTTGCTTGCATCTTTTTCTTACCCCATTTTCTCTTTGTGAAATAGGCATCAGCATTGGGGTCATTAAAGTGTCTGCTCATCATAGTTTCTCCTCCAGCATGGAAATCATATGCAAACACAAGAGCTTAAAATAAAACACAAACACTCATTACTGAAATCTGGCTTCAAATAATGAAGCTCACCAGGTGCAAAATAGCTATAGTACAAATTACTCACAAGGCTCGGCGAATGCTTTAGTGGTAAATACTTCACGCAAGGTTACAATATTTGAGTGCTGAATTTTTTTCCACATATCAACCAACACCATGCACTTTGTGTTAACAAGACGAAAACCTAAAAAAAATTTTTTTCACTATAATAAACTGCAAATGACATCCCCTTTGTATTCCACCAGGAATGTATACACTGCTTATAAGGTACTAATATCCAAATGAAAAAATTTACCATTCCTTAAATTCATGTATTAAATAAATCAATATACTCAGGAAGGTTTTTTAAAAATAACTTTAGCCTCAATAATATGATTATAAAAGAGGAGAATTTATCTTCCTTACCATGTATCCTTCGAAGGCAGTATGGCAGATCATCTTTGCTATTTACAGCTTTGTAGCAAGATGTAATATATCCAAAATTACTTGATTTCTGTATTCGGTTGGGGGGTGGCAGTGGTTCTAAAGGGAATAGACTATGGTAGCTGTCAACTTCTGAAGGGACCGCTATAATAATTCACAGAAGATTTTATATTACATACAGTCATAAATCCTCAACAGTACTAAAGAAACCAAATCTATAAAACATTTAGTTATGAAAAATCATATTATAGAATAGTGCCAACATTTACAATTTGCCCCCCAAAAAAACCCTGAAGTTTCCTATATTTTATAACACAAATTTTGTTTCTCAGAAATAATTGTTAGAAACAATTTTGAGTTCTCACTTAGCTATTAAACATTTTTATTGTGATGCTGAATAAAAATCAAGATAGAATATCCCTTTAAATACTTTATTCTGTATAAAATCTATTTAGATAATGATGCGCCCAGGAAAAGCAGGAGAAAATTTCAAGAGTACTTGCTTGCACCCCTGCAACCCAATGTGGGAAACCATTTAGGTTTCCAGGATCCTGGCTTTGGCCTGACCCAGTCTCAGCCACTAAGGCCATCTAAGGAGTAAATCAACAAATGAAGATTTCTCTCTGGCTCACCCCTTGTCTTTGTAACTTTCAAATAAACAAATATTTAAAAATGTGTATGAACTTTAATTTTTAAAGCACAAAGAAACTCAAAACAAAGCATATTAAATTGGTATGCATGTTTGTATGTGTAACTACATATGTAACCCATAAACATGGTAATTTTTAATCAAAACTCTTAAATCCAAATATTCGGTCTAGTAAGTAACACAAGAAAATTACATCCCAAAAAATAATTAAGGGATGAACAACTGGCAGCAATGTTCATTGTGGTTTAAAAATAATGAAAAATGCTTAAGAACAGGAAACTTGTTATAAATAAATATTAGTATAGACACTCAGTAAAATATCACAGCTTGAATCCCTAGCAAAATACTAAAAAACAAAACAAAAACTTTATCATTAACTTTCATGTTTCTCAGAGAGAAAAATTATGTTTAAGAACATATAACACGTAAAAATCTGTCCATGATATACTGTAAGTTCCAGAAGCTAAGTACAATCAAATTTGATGTTTCATATAAAAACTAAGAAGCTGCTAACATGACTTCGGTGGCTGGTGTTAGAGTTCAGACAAGTTATTTTCCCATCTTTACTGTTTCCCAATTTCTCAAGCAAACATGAATCAGTTCTATAATTCACAAAGACAAATAGGCTTTTTTTAAATTAATGCTTCAAATACAATTAGGTTTTGAACTTGGACAGCTTCCACTCAGCTGACTGTCTTGGATGCTTATGCTATTTTAGGTGAAAAGAAGGTAACTAAACAGGCAATATATAGAGGAAAACAACCAGAAAGAAAACAGAAAAATTGTGACAATGGGAGCCAGTGATGTGGTGTAGGGGGTAGAAGCCACCACCTGCAATGTTGGCAATTCCACATAGGCACCAGTTTGAGTCCCGGCTATTGCACTTCCAATCCAGCTCCCTGCTAATGTGCCAAGAAAAGCAGAAGATGGTCAAAGTGCTTGGGCCCCTGCACCTGTGTGGGAGACCCAGAAGATGTTCCTGGCTCTTGGCTTTGGGTTGGCCCAGCTCCAGCATATGTGTCCATTTAAGGAGTAAACCAGTGGATGGAAGACCTCTTTCTGTCTCTCCTACTGTCTGTAACCCTGGCTCTCAAATAAATAAATAAACATTTAAAAAAAAAAAAAAAAAGAGGGACCCGTGCTGTGGCATAGAGAGTAAAGCTGCCACCTGTAGTGCCAACATCCCATATGGGAGCTGGTTCGAGACCCAGCTGCTCCACTTCCGATACAACTCTCTGCTAAGGCCTGGGAGAACAGCAGAAGATGGCCCAAGTCCTTAGGTCCCTGCTCCTGTGTGGGAGATGCAGAAGCAGCTCCTGCCTCCTAGCTTCCGATCACCCAGCTCTGTCCATTGTGGCCATTTGGGGAGTGAACCAGTGGATGAAGATCTCTCTCTCTGACCTCTCTCTCTCTCTGCCTCTCTGTAACTATGCCTTTCAAATAAACAAATGAATCTTAAAAAAAAAAAAAAAAGAAAGAAATTCTCACATAATTACAAAAGTCTGGGTCAAAATGATCCCTCTGCCTTTACCAGATATTTCACACTGATTAACTCAATGAGATTAGATTTGCTATTTCCTGAACAAGAAAAAGGATTATAAAGATTTGAGAGGGAATCTGCAATGCAAACCCACTCTATCCTGTAGTCTTGTGCTTTCAAACTTTATTTGGCATTTTGGCCACAATACAAAATAAACAGAATGATTCCATGTTACTTTATTTTATTTATTTATTTATTTATTTGACAGGCAGAGTGGACAGTGAGAGAGAGACAGAGAGAAAGGTCTTCCTTTTACCGTTGGTTCACCCTCCAATGGCTGCTGCGGCCAGTGCACCACGCTGATCTGAAGCCAGGAGCCAGGTGCTTCTCCTGGTCTCCCATGCAGGTGCAGGGCCCAGGGACTTTGGCCATCCTCTACTGCACTCCCGGGCCATAGCAAAGAGCTGGACTGGAAGAGGGGCAACTGGGACAGAATCCGGCGCCCCGACCAGGACTAGAATCCGGTATGCAGGTGGAGGATTAGCCTATTGAGCCTTGGCGCCCGTCCCATGTTACTTTCAAAGTTAAGTGAAATAGTATGTTCTACTAAAATAGAAGTAGAAATAAAGTATACACACAAGTGAGTATAACTGCAACTATTACTTTTGCTCATTAACTTTTTTATTTGAATAATCAGTGTAATTTCCATAAAGAAATCAAACGTTGAAAAATTCTGCTTCCTAGCTATTTTATAGGTAGTACTTAATACAGGAAGTATATAATTTCAGATCAGCAAAAAATATACAAAACCCACTATGTACTAGTGAGCCCACAATGACAAAAAATGAATTGATACCCTATAAAGCCTTAGAGAAAAAATAAAGGCAGTAGCTTGTATAAAACATGACACTGGGGCCGGTTCTGTGGCACAGGCAGTGAAGTTGCCACCTGCAGTGCCGGCATCAAATATGGGTGCCAGTTTGAGTTTCAGCTTCTCCACTTCCAATCTGGCTCTCTGCTGTGGCCTGGGAAAGCAGTGGAAGATGGCCAAAGTCCTTGGGCCCCTGCACCCATATGGGAGACCCGAAAGAAGCTCCTGGCTCCTGGCTTCGGATCAGCGCAGCTCTGGCCAGTGTGGCCAGTTGGGAAGCGAACCAGCGGATGGAAGACCTCTCCCTCTTTCTCTCTCTGCCTTTCCTCCTCTCTCTGTGTAACTCTGACTTTAAAATAAATAAATAAATCTTAAAAAAAACATAATACAGCTATTAAAATAGAGATTCACCATGGCACTAGCTCCTTAACTTTAGCATTCCATTAGGGTGACAAGAGTCTTGTACAAAGACAGCTGGGCCCCACCTGAATCAGCAAGTCAGAAGCAGAATCTAGGAATTTATAATTCTAACAAGTTCCTATACACTAATGGAATTGTTGCTGCTTGCCTAAAGACCATACTTTGAGAACTACAATGCTAAGGAAATAATGGGAAGTTAGCCATTCCCAAGAATATTAGGAAAGACCTCACAGGGTAATCTGCATTTTTTACTACAAAATGAAGAGTAACACTGCTTTCAAGAGGCTAAAAGGAAGTAGAAAGGTGCTTCATGGTAAGGGAGTAAACAGAACAACAACAAAGAAGGCCTACATGTGTACGCTCTGTTCAGGGAGGGAGGGATTTCATCTGGTAGGAGCACGTGTGTGTGTGTGTGTGTGTGTGTGTGTGTGAGTGAGTGCCACAAAGGAGGTGGAGAAGGAAGACAGAACTAAAACAGATGCAATGACATCCTAGGGGAATTTAAATGCCCTGAGGACTTGAGATTTGTTATGTCAAACAGTGGTGTTCATATCACGTGACAGGAGATCAGAGGAGGGACACGCTAGCGAGACTGTAATGCTTTCACCTCCTGTATTCTCTGACCATTTTACAAGCAAGTCATACTGAATTCTGCAGTGCAGGAAAAAAAGCTGTGCTTCCATGGAAAACTTAAATGTTATCCAAAGGATAATCCTTGGGTGTTGGATTCTGATTTTGGGAAGCTATTTTACAACCTGGTACACCGTAGGTAATGAACAGCATTACAAAATCATATAGGTTCCATCTAGTAGAAATCCAACTTCCCTATTCCTCAGTAGAGAAACCAGTGTTCTTCCTTGTTTTTAGTTCAATGTAACAAATACACATAAATAAGCATGAATAAAAGGGTGCTTCAATCACTGTTAGGCATTAAAATGATTACTATGAGTATGCTAGAGTTCTTGTAAAAGCAAAAAAGAAAATCAAGTTGGAAGAGTATATCTAAAAAGGAATAATCAACTTTTAGACTACAACCAAGTTGTACCAAATAGCATAAAAAAAAAAAAAAAACTTAGTTTTTGTTTCCTATATAAGTACACTTCCCCTCAAAAAGCATATACATGATAAGCTGGTAAATCCACAGCAGGGTTTCTCCATCTCAGACAGTAGTATCTTGGACTGAATCACAGTTTGTTGTAGGATGTTCAGTAACATCCCTGGCCTCTATCCACTAATGCCAGTAGCATTCTGCTTCCAGTGGCGACCATCAAAAAATGTTTTGATCATTGCCAAAATTCCTCTTAAGGTTAAGGATAAAATCATTTTTGGTTGAGACTCACTGATCTAGGGGAAATAGATTATGTTTTCACAGTTCAGAAGTACAAATCTGATGAAGTATGAAGTACAGAATAGAAATGGAAAAGAGAAAAGAAAACCAAAGAGTTTAGGGCCCAGGTCTGTAGTGCAGTGAGTTAAGCCTCCAACTGCACCACAACTGCATCTCATATGATTACCAGTTCAAGTTCCAGCTGCTCCACTTTCTACCCAGCTATCAGCAGAGGATCACCCAACGTTTTTGGGCCTCTGCCACCCATGTGGAGACCCAAATGGCCTGGCTCAGCCCAGGCTGTTGTGATATTTGGGGAATGAAATAGCAGATTAAAGATTCTGTCTCTCCCTTTCTGTAACTTTGTCTTTCAAATAAAATCAATGAATCTTTAAAAAGATTAGTCAAAATAAGAAATCTGAGTATCAATAGCCAACCTATGAAATGAAAAAGATCAGAACTACACAAGTGGCAGAAAGAACTACCAAATCCTGTCTGAACTTAAGTACAGAGTTCAATTAATCAAACCTTTACTTCGTGATAAAAGCATGGTCTGCTTTTATTCAGCTAATAATTCTTAATAATGTAATACGAATCTGAAAACTCGGCACTCAAAACAAAGCTAAGATCTTTACATTAGCTTACATCTGACCATATGGCCCAGTGTACCAATCTCTGCCTTTCTTCTCTTTCCCTTCCCTTCCTGTTTATATGTTTTATTACATCTATTATGTATTTCACAAAAGTGGATTATATATGCATGAATATATATGTATACATGTTTATATATACACACATAAATATACACATATTGTCTTCTGCCCATTTTTAAAATTTGTATTACTAAGATTCTTACGTATTATCACATGTCAATATACTTTCTTCATTAAATATTTAAATATAATTTCAAAAAGTTTGTAGAAAAAAGAATTAGAAGTTAATTTTGGTACACTATAGACAGCCAGACACTAAAATAAATATCTTTCTTGTATTTCCCCACTCATCAGGGATACTCAACATCTCTTCACACACCTACAAGTCATATGTGTTTCTTCTTTCATGAAATGCCTACTCTTGTCTTTTGGTCATTTTTCTTTTGAGTTGTTTGTGATTTTACTGACATGTGAGAGGTTTTTTATATGTTCACCTGTATGGTGGAAGGCAAACATCTTCCAAGTTTTGTTTTCTTTTTACTACAGGTGCCTTTGGACAGTTTTAAATTTAGTAATAGTTTTCAGTATTTTCTTTTAGAGACAATAATATTTAGGACCTGTATATAAAAATCTTTTCCTACTAAAACATTAAAACTATTCATTTATGTTTTAAAGTTAAAGAATTTTGTCTTAGATATGTAAATTCTTAATCTACTGAGAGGTGATCTTTTAATGTGGCTTAATTTTATCTCTTTTCATTCTTTATCAATCAGGATGACACTGGACTATGCTGAATCCTGAATATCATCAAGTGTTTTAATACTATCTTTGCAGCAAATGTATTCTTACTGTATTGTTTCTATAACGTTTTGCTAAGTTATATTGTATTTAATTTTTACAGAGTAAGCTAGAAAAAGAGATTTTTAACATATGCTGAGGGTACTGTCAGGAAAACCTAGGTTTATATCTTGACAGACTATTTACTAGCTTTTGGTCTTAAAGACAAGTTGCTTAACCTGTCAGTTTCAGTTTTCCTTGTAAATGAAATGCAAATGATAATAGCATGTCACAGAATGTGAGGATTAAAGTCACAAAGAATAAAATCACAGATTAATTGAAACACTGTGGTCTCGGAAATAACAAAGACCTTCCCCTTCCACTTAAAAATCCCTCATTAAGTTTCAAAAGTCAAAAATATTCTAGTTAATAGTGAAGTAAATCACTGCGAACTGTAAAACCGCATTTGATTAACTAGGATACTGTCATACGTAAGACTGACTGAAATACACTGAGTGATCTGGAGCATCCTGGGATTCTTAAATTTGCACAAAACCAAGTAGTACTACATAGGTATTGTAACAGCCTTTAAAGGGAAGAATGAATCAACTTGTATTTTACCTGGCATATCTGCTTGATCAATTTGAGCCATTGTTATTAAATGTCTGTTGATCAGCTCCTAAGAAAAGGAAACAAATATATTGATATCTAAAAGCAGTTTCTTACCTGACTCCTTCCCTCTCTGTTTCTCAAATAAACATCTTAAAAATGCTTCTTTATATTTTAGGATAAACAGAGCTTCTGAAATATAGATTTCCTATCATAACTAAATGTATTAATAGTTGTGGTATGTGTACTTTTAAATACAGACATAACATTTTTAAAAATGATAAAGTATATATGCTCCCAAACTAGATAGACCTGTCCATAAATAAAGTTGAATTTAAAGAGCTGTGCTATAACCCAAAGAATATGATAAACTCATTAAAAAAAATCACTATATTGGTAGAACTTACATCTGTGAAACAAAAATATTTAAAGAATCTGGGAATTATCAAATAACTCCTAGCTATTTACAAAAAAAAAAAAAAAACCCTAAGCTACTTTATAAAATTTATTTTTTAAAAATTAGAATACTTAAAATGAAATCAATTTCTGGACCAACCTATCAACTCTAAACTTACACCTATTAGCAAAAACTGAGGTGAAGGTTGGAAACCACATAAAATATTTAAGTACTTCCAAGAACTCTTTCAATCGAAAAGAATATGAAGTACACAAAGGTGGACCATTTAAGTAGCCATTGTTAAGATTTTCTTAAAAGGTTTCCTTCAATAAACCAGTTAAAGTTTATGCATTCTAAATAATTTGCTTGAGCACAGCATTTTGAGTTGAAAAGAGCTCTTTCTCTTCTCTTTGCTAAAGCACATTAAGTATTTCTAAGAATTATGAAAGCATACCTGTCGGAGTTCATCAGCCATGAAGAAGGAAGGTGCATTTGCTTTTGGCTGCATGTAAGCAACGTGAGGTGCAGTTGGAGGATAAATATGATAGTTTGGAAATACCTAAAAAGGCAGGGGAGGAAATGCAATGACCAATTCTTCTCAGTGGATAAGCTATTATCATTGTTTCATGTGACTGATAAATTTTGAGTACACTTTTAATTGTTAAATGATAAATATCTCAGAGAATAGCTATCAATATTTTCTAAGTGAATTCACTTTCAAAAGTCTTGTATTTTAATAATCAATTTTTAAAATCTAATGAGGAATGGGGCCGGCGCCATGGCTCACTTGGTTAATCCTCTGCCTGAGGCGCCAGCATCCCATGTGTGTACCAGGTTCTAGTCCCAGTTGCTCCTCTTCCAGTTCAGCTCTCTGCTGTGGCCTGGGAGGGCAGTGGAGGATGTCCCAAATGTGTGGGCCCCTGAGCCTGCGTGGGAGACCAGGAAGAAGCACCTGGCTCCTGGCTTCAGATCAGCGCAGCGCCAGCCATAGCGGCCATTTGGGGAGTGAACCAATGGAAGAAAGACCTTTCTCTTTCTCTCTCTCTCTGTCTATAACTCTACCAGTCAAATTAAAAAAAAATCTAATGAGGAAGAAAACTTTTTTTAGATATACTCAAATTTAGGCTCCATTAAGTATACAAAATTCGCTCTTTGAAGAAATGTTTTCCACTTATAAAAAGAGATTATAGGGATTAATGGAATGCAATTGGGAGAGGAAGAAAGAGACTGTGAAAGGTGTTTGGGCACAGAGGCATAAGGAAATGGGCCACCTAATTCAAGCATTCTCTGCACATTAAGCACTTCACCCTGCCACAGCAAAGAAAACCAACTTACTTGAGGTCAGAGAGGGAAGTGAACAGAATGATGCAGCGAATATTTGCCTTCCAAGCAAACAATGACAAAATTACCAAGTTGGCTTCCAACTTCTTATCTTTTTATTTCTCCGACTGGACTCACCCTTACAACACTGCTTTCTTCTCCTTTTCCTCATCACTTTGTTCTCCTGCCTCTCCCTCCCATCACTGGTCCATGATACAAAACTCAAGGCACATTTTAAAATATCTTTTCTACTTTTCATTCTTTCATTTTAAAAATTCGAACTTTTTTTCTCTTTTAAAAATCCATTCAGCTGTTCTCTGTTGCCCTTAGACAATTATTTTGCTCTAGATCGCAAGTAGAACAATTATAAGTATACAACACTTATAAGGTTTCCTTTAACCCTCTATCTGCAGGAAGAATAACACCTCTCTTTGCTTGCTTTGGTTTCCTTACATCAGATAACATAGTTTGGCTTAATTACTTCAGGTTTTTCTAAGAGCAAATTTAAAGGATAGTTTGAAGGGTTAACAACAAAAACATTTGCCACATTTAATCTCTGTAAAAATAGCAGCAACAGTTTTGTGACAAAAGCACCTCTTCATTAACTAAATTTCCTCTTTCTACAAATGTGATAAAATAAAATATAAAAGCATAAGTAATTATAAAACATAATATCCTCCACAAGGGCAAAATACAGATGAAGTCCTTACTTGAAAGGACTAAAGAGAGGCTTCTACCTCAATTATTGGACCTTTTACTGATAAATAGTTCTGACTTGTGAAAGATTTCTGTCCAAAACAACAAACAAGAAAAACCCAAAATTCGTCAAGACTGCTAGTTATTATTTTTCTAAAACCTATGTTAACAGGAATTACAACTACTTCTGTAACTTTTTTATTTATTTCTTACAAGGTGTTTAGGAACCATTACTTTCATTTTATACCTGAGAAAAGAAGTATAAAGATTCGGGACCATCGCTGTTGCACAGCGGGTTAAGGCACCAGCCTGCAGCACCAGCATCCTATATGGGCACCAGTTTGGATTCTGGCTGCCCTACTTCAAAGCCAGCTCCCTTCCTATGAGCCTGGGAAAGCAGTGGAGGATGGCCAAAGCCCCTGGGCCCCTGCACCCACTTGGGAGAAGCTTCTGACTTCTAGTTCGGATCAGCTCAGCTCTGTCCATAGTAGCTACTTGGGGAGTGAACCAGTGGATGGAAGACCTAGCTCTCTCGCTACCTCTCTCTGTAACTCTTTTATATAAGTAAAATAAATCTTTTTTAAAAAAGTATAAAGATGCAGAAGTCAAAACAAAGACAGAACTAGGCTTTCAAAAGCAAAAAGAAATATCCTGTCTTTTCACTGGTCACCTTTTGGGATTAGTTAAAAAAAAAAAATCAATCAAAATAAATTAAGCCACTCAAGGAACCAATCTGTTTACTGAAATCTGAAATCTAAATATACTTTCCATAGGAATCTCTCATCTAAGACTGCGAAATTTCTCTGGTTTATATCTGTCCTCACTCTTGTAATGGAATTTGGCTTCCTTACACATGAGCTCTTCATCTACTACTTATTTTTCAAGAGTAAATAATTTTTGAACATGGACAAAATAATGAAGCTGAAAAGATACAATGTATGTAACACCTCAGTGCTCCCCCTTCCCCCTCTCTGTACTCCATCATGTATTTCTGGCTCCTGCTCTTTCTTCCTGTCTGCACACTACTAATTCACTCTAATAAAACTTTCTTGCTAGACATATTCTTCTCCTCTTGGGCTTCAAGGTCATGATTTTTCTGTCTCTCCCTATTTGATAACTCTCTCTTCTCCCTTTGCTTTGGCGCTCCTTCCTCATTCAAACTCAGGACTTCCATCTGAATCTTCTCCCTACTTAGCAATGATCTCAACAATAATTGTTACATCTGGGGCAAGTCAATCATCAGTCTGCTTTAGTCACTACCAAAATACTACCTAATTCCTGACCTTCTAACTAGAGGTAAAACTACCTGTACAGTACAAGCTAACAAATGTCAGTGAACATCAATGCCAGCTAACGTGCAATAAGCAAAACATATTATAAAGTACTAAAATAAAGCATGAACAAAATCTCATTTCTGATTAAAATCGGATTTGCCAAAAACTAGTCTAGAAAGACAGAACTTGATTAATTTAAGATTAAAATTCTCAATTGAATTAGAAAATGAAATACTTTTTACATCACAATAAAAAGATGCAAGCAGGAACATCACAGTAACAAGAGTACTATAATTGCTGTCTAGCAAGGACATACCATTCCAGTCAAAGGTGCTGGAGTCGTGTCTGTATAGAAGTAAGTTGTCCCACCAACAGTTTCCTTCTGGATCACCTGACCAGAAGATGGGTTCTGGGAAACAGGATTATTAGCAGGTGTAGAGGCACTAGAAGGCACCATGTAACTGGCTGGATTCGGAGTGTGACTTCTTCTCCTGGGGGCAGGAGAAGTGTGTGGAGTAATCTTGGGGGAATGAAGAGGGGAGGATCCAGCAGACAATGACATTCCTGAAGAAGACATGAAAAAGCTTCTTAATGAAACCATTGGTTGTAGAGTTAAAAAAAAAAAAAAAAAAAAAAAAAAACCTGGGAAATAAAATGCAAATGTTCATTTGGAAAAAACATCTGATCTTTGGCAAATTTTAGGTACAAATATAAATGGCATAATTTTATCTCATTTTGTTTCAGAAAAAGAACTGATTAAAGCAAATGTTAGTTTTTCAAATAATAGTAATTTCCAAATAAACTGACAAGCTTACTACAAGAAGTCTCCATATTAAAGTTTACACCAGAAACTTCAATAGTATGAGCCACCAAAAATTTAATGAATCACCTTCATGGAACAGTAGAAAATAACAGAAGAGTGACTCTATAAAATTATGTCTTTTATTAAAAAAAATCTTTTATAAAAGGCATAACTACTTTTTTACTAAGGATCATTTAAAAGTGTTACTACTAACAATTCAAACACACTCCCCCAAATATCGTAATATCCAAATGCAAATTATCTACTAAATTTCTTTTTAAAAGAATTAAGTGTTTAAAGAAGATAAAAAAATAAGTCCAAGCTGAAACAATACACATTTTTAAAATCAAGCAGTATATCGCCATGATGACTTTTTGTCCATTACTCTAAACAGACATACTCTAAAACAAATGGAAATTTCTACAGAAGCATTTTTTAAAAAATTAGGGCAACTGATACCAGTATAATGTTTTAGCACAAGTTTCACATACTAACAACCAACAAGAAATTATTATGTGCAGAGCACTCATTTTATTATGCTGTTGTGGGGAAAGAGAATGACAATTGTCTTTTACCCTTCAGGAGTTTCCAAGCTAGCTGAGAAAACAAGACCAGGTCACACATAAAAGACATGAAATGAGTTACAAAAACACTCAAATAGAAATTAATGTACTGCAAACAATATGCATAGATGCAGATGAAATGCAAACTAGTTAAAAACAAGGCAGATTTAATTAAAGGCTTAGTGAAAATGATCCGTTTCTAGAAGAAATTGTAAAAGGAAACTAGAACTATATTTCCTGGATAAACTAGCTTATTCAGGAACTATATTTTCTGGCCAGTAGGGTAATGACTAAAATCTTTTATTAATGAAGTTATATGCTATCTTACAATCTAAGAAAAAAAGTATCAAAAAGCTATTGATCAGAGAATTATGATGCATAGGGATATGAGTCTGTCTAGTAAGACGAAAGATAACAACATAATGTTTTCTGAAAACTTGTCTTACCAAAATGACCTGAGTTTTCAGATAATGTCTATATTTTCTCTGGACAGCTCTCTGCATTTTCTAATGAGCCTCAACATAATCATTCCATCTGATTTTCTTAGCAACTAAATTGGTAGGTAGCTCAGGCAGGTCAGGTTACAAGCACCAAAGTACAGATCAGAGAACAGACATAGGGATGCTTTGGTATTTAACCAAGAACATATGTGCAAAATCAACAGAAAAATTAGGATTTTAACCTAAGTTCACAATTTCCTGATCTAGTACTCCTACTGCTGTAATACAATGTCTACTACATTGATACTGAAATATGCCAGGAACTTTCAAGTATGTGTTAAATGTATCTAAGAAAAACTTCAAAAGCCTAAAACCCTGCTTTAATTTAAAAAACTTATGAAAAAATTATATTAAGATAAAAGCCTAAGTTTCATTTCAACATTCTAACTTCCAGTAGTCTGTTTATCAAACTCTGCATTATGTTTTTAGCTATTAACCCATACAGCAAAACTTTTTAGTATATTTTCAAAGGACAAATACTCCTACTTATCTAATATGAAATGTTTTAGAGAATTTCTTCTAAACCTAGTTTCTAAGCCTTTCAAAGAAAAGACTGAGTAAATTTGTTTACTATCTTTACATTAAGGAACAGCAACAAGTATAGGCACAACTCATGAACTTTTCCCCCATCCCCGTATCAGGCACCAGTCTAAATTCTCACAACCACACTGAGTTGGTATGTCACACTCATCTCATCTCACTGAGGAGGACAAACACATATTATAAAACAACAGAATCACGATTCAGACTCAGGTCTCACTGATTCTAAAATCTGTGCTCTTGGTCAATATGCCATGCAACTGTCCAATCCCTAATCCCTTACAAGACAGAACAGAAATTGGATCCATTATATTCCTTAGTAGTCTCCAAAGTATTCAATCACTCAAGCTATGTGGGGAAGGGTAAGTGCAGCATGGAGTGATGGGAAAGATTTTAACACCAAAGTATGTATATAAAGTGAAACAAAAGATAAGATAGACTATCCCATTTCTTAGAAATGGACTACTAAAAATGATTTAAGTGAGGTTAAGAAGAAAATTCACGGACAAGTGTTGTGCTGCAGCAGGTTAAGCCACTGTCTGCAACGTAGGTTCCCATATCAGAGCACTGGTTCAGGTCCTGTTTGCTTTGATCCAGCTCCCTGAAAATTCACCTGGGAAGCAGCAGAAGATGGCTCAAGTACATGGGCCCCAGCACCCCTGTGGGAGACCTGGAAGAGGCTCTTGGCTTTAGCAGAGTCCAGCCCCTGCTGTTGCGGCCATTTGAGGAGTGAACCAGTGGATGGAATCTCTCTCTCTCCCACTCTCTAACTCTGCATATATATATATATATATATATATATATATATATATATGAACTGAGGCTGATTGGAGTTATTTACATATATTCAAAATAAAACATGTATATGAAGCATCACCACATAGAAAATTAAAAGGGTACTTAAATTCTATAGGAAGCTGGAAATGAAACTACAAATTACTAAAACACCAAAACTAATCAGAAATAGCACCACCTTGCATCACCTACGTTTACAAATATGCTCAAGAATTAAGTAAAATATTCCTTGGACAGCTACTTTATACTAGTATTATGAAGATGACAACCATAACATGTTCATTAATTATATGCCCCACAGGGGCCGGCGCTATGGCTTAGTGGGTAAAGCCACCGCCTGCAGTGCCAGCATCCAATTCAGGCTCTGGTTCGTGTCCTGGCTGCTCCACTTCGGATGAAGCTCTCTGATAATGGCCTGGGAGGCAGTGTAAGATGGCCCAAGTCCTTGGGCCTCTGTACCTGTGTGGGAGACCTGGACAAAGCTCCTGGCTCCTGGCTTCACTCTTTCTCTAACTCTGCCTTTCAAATAAAATAAATAAATCTGAAAAAAATTATATGCCTATATAAAAACACTGAAATATAAATAGCATTAAGGGATAGAAACAACAGAAATGAGTTGTTAAAAATAAGGGTGCAATGTCCCCTCAGACCTACCCCCAAGGGTAAAGCCACAGGATTCCAAAACCCATTAAGTTGGCAGGTACCAATACCATATATATATATTTTGGACAGGCAGTTAGTCAGAGAGAGAAACAGAGAGAAAGGTCTTCCCTCTGTTGGTTCACCCCCGAAATGGCTGCTACGGCCGGCGCACTGCGTCGATCTGAGGCCAGGAGCCAGGTGCCAACTCCTGGTCTCCCATCCGGGTGCAGGGCCCAAGCTCTTGGGCCATCCTCCACTGCCTTCCCGGGCCACAGCAGAGAGCTGGACTGGAAGAGGAGCAACTGGGACTCGAACCCGGAGTGCCGGCGACACAGGCGGAGGAATACCATCTTACTAGTTAAAGTGATCAGTTTAAGTTCATAACTGATCATGAAGATAGAATTAAGTGTTAAAGGGATCACATAAATGAGACCAACTGTCTGCTAATAATAATAGATAGAATTAAAAAGGAGAACAAAATCCAACACGGGATGTAGGCCACTCAGCAGACTCATAGAATGATAAATGCCCTAAACAGCACTCGGGCCTCAGAATCAGCTGTTAAGGCATTTGAATCTGGCTAAAAAGCCCATGAGAGCATTTCAGACATGGAAAGCCAAGACACTTTGGCAAAAAATTACCTAAGTGAAAGATCTCTGAATGAGATCCCAGTGGAAAGAAGGGGCCATCAAAGAAGAAGGTACCTTTCTCTGAAGGGAGGAGAGAATTTCCACTTTGAAATGGTTCTGCCTATATAATGTCGGAAATTGGGGACTCAAGAGGCTTCCATAGCCTTGGGAGATCATGACAAGAACCTCAGGTGATGACTGACATCATAAATAAAAGTGTCAATGGTTTAATCAACAACAGGAGTCACTGTGTACTTGCTCCCCATGTAGGACCTCTATTCTTAATGTGTTGTACTATGAGAATTAATGGTAAAACTAGTCTTCAAACAGTACTTTATACTTTGTGTGTCTGTGTGGGTGCAAACTGTTGAAATCTTACTCAGTATAGAGTTGATCTTCTATATATAAAGATAATTAAAAATGAACCTTAATGAAGAATGGGATGGGAGAGGGAGTAGAAGAGGGGATGGTTTGTGGGTGGGAGGGCAGGTATGGGGGGAAGAACAGTTATAATCCAAAAGTTGCACTTATAAAATTTATATTTATTAAATAAAAACTTTCTATAAAAATGAAATAAAATAAGGGTACAAAATAAAAATGAACAGATTCTGCTTAAATCAAGCAAAGTTGATCCAAAGTTAGGAATTCTTGGTTAAAAATTACATCTTCGTGGGGCTGGTGTTGTGGTGCAGCTGGTAAAGTTGCCGCCTGGGACACTGGCATCTCATGTGAGCACTGGTTCATGTCCTGGTTCCTCCACTGCCCCCCCCCCCAAAGATTTAATTTTTAAAGCACTTATTTTTATTTGAAAGGCAGAGTTACAGAGAGGCAGAGAGAGAGAGAGAGAGAGAGAGAGAGAGAGAGAGAGAGAAAGAGAGACAGAGACAGAGAGAGATCTTCCATCCACTGGTTCACCCCCCAGATGGCCACAACTGCCAGAGCTGTGCCAATCCAAAGTCAGGAACTTCTTTCGGGAATCTCACGTGGGTGCAGGGGCCCAAGGACTTGGGCCATCTTCTACTGCTTTCCCAGGCCATAGCAGAGAGCTGGATTGAAAGTGGAGCAGCCAGGCCTCAAACTGGCACCCATTTGGCATGCCAGCACTGCAAATGGGTCTTCAACCCACTGTGACACAGTGCTGGACCCTCCTCCGTTTCTGATCCAGTCTCTGCGGATGGCCTGGGAAAAGGTGGGCAAGATGGCCCAGCTATCCACATGGGAGACCCAAAGGAAGCTCCTGGCTCTTAATTTCAGCCTGGCCATAGCAACCATCTGGCCAGTGAACCAGTGGGTAGAAGATCTCTTTGACTCTCTCTGTAATTCTGCTTTTCAAATAAATATTTTTTAAAAATATGAAATTTTCCATGGCATCTAACAATGTTTAACCATGGGATCTTTAGCTTAAAAGGGTCTCAAGAATCCATCTGATGTAAACTGAAGCTTCTTCCATTTATGATGATGCACATCAGATACCTTATTAACAATGTTAATGTTCTTCACTACAAATTTCAACTCCTTCACATACAAGCATTCCTTCATCATTTGTACCTTTCTCTATAAGGAATGGGAAGGACTACCACTGATTATAGTAGCCTGATATTAACTGGCACACAATCAACAGAACTCAAAAGCAAATACAAGAGTACTTCAATACATTCATGGCATAAGGACTTAAAAGATAAATTTATTTTGGTGCAAAAACAGTTTGAAACCCATGCATACAAAGGGTCTACACAAAGTCCATGAAAACTCCATAAACTGGATGGATTTCCAATTGTTTTTGCACCAAGATAAGCTTACCTTTTATTTTTATTTTCAAACTTTTGAAAGTGTCCTCATCTATCACACACAGAATGATCAGTGCAAGAGACAATCTGACGGGGACAGCATTGTGGTAGAGCAGGTTAAGCCTCTGCCTGTGATGCTGGCACCACATATGGATGCTTGCTGGAGATACAGCTGCTCCACTCTGATCCAGCTCCATGCTAAAGCGCCGAGGAAAGCAGTGGAAGATGGCCCAAGTGTTTGGGTCCTTGTACCTACATGGGACACCCAGAAGAAGCTCCAGGCTACTAACTTTGGCCTAGCCTGGCCAACTCCAGCCATTGCGGACATTTGAGGAATGAACCTCTCCTTGTAACTCTTTCAAAAAAAAATCTAGAAAATGAAAATTTGCACTGCTTTGAGATCAGGTCTAAAATCTTCAAGTGGGGCTGTTGCTGTGGCATGGTGGGTAAAGCCACCACCTGCAGTGCTGGTATCCCATATGGACACCGGTTTGAGTCCGGGCTGCTCCACTTCCAAGCCAGCTCTCTGCTATGGCCTAGAGCTGGCTTGGAAAGCAGTAGAATATGGCCCAAGTCCTTGTAACCCTGAACCCACTTGCGAGACCCAAAAGAAGCTCCTGGCTCCGAGCTTCAGATCAGCACAGCTCTGGCCGTTGCAGCCAACTGGAGCGTGAACCATTGAACCAAAGACCTCTCTGCCTCTCCATCCTCTGTGTAACTCTTTCAAGTAAATAATAAATAAATCTTCCCAAAAAAAGCCTCTTGTAAATAGTGACAATTCACTGAAGTAAGTAACAAAGAAATTAATATACAACAAATCAACACATTTCCTAAATACAAACATCTAATTAGTGAAAGACTCTGGAAAATGAGGGACAGAACTAATACAAAAATCTATCAACTCTCACCAATGTTATAACCACATAGAACTGTGAGATAATTTAACAATAAAGCAGAGGTAAGAAAAACAGTAATAATACATACACCACAAGCATGAAACTTTAGCAGAATTTACAGCTAAGAGGTTACTTTGTGCAGTTTAGCCCTGAGTCCATAAATTATGGCAAATGCAACTAAAACCCTTGTATAAAGCCAGGACTCTGGAAAACCTGCAACATCAGTTAATGTAGGACTGGAAAATTTCTATGTTATCAGCCCAGAGGCCCAAAGGGAAGTGGTCATGGGAGAAAGACGGAACAGGGTTTAAAGTTTGGGGTGATATCCTAAGGGAAATGGAAATGCCAGGCTTGTCCTATACATATGGTATATTTAGGGGAAACACCTTCACATGAACTTCCATTAATAGGAATCCCAATAAGAAATCAGTATAAAAGTTGATTTGCTCTGGCAAAAGCCCTCAGAAACCTGGATGAAGCAAACAATGAAATATTTTCACGAACACCTCCCATATACACAAAACATACAGAAGCCTTTCCAAGAAAATAGTTTCACTTATTTCACTTAAAAAGAGATCAAATGTAAGAATCAGGGGCAGGCACAACAGTTAAGTGGCTGATAGGAAGCCAGCATCCCATACAGTAGTGTCTGGTTCGAATCCTGGCTCCTCCACTTCCAATCTAGCTTCCTAATAATACATAAACTTGGGGACAGGAGATGGCTCAAGTACTTATATGTCTGCCAACATTGGGTGGCACCATATTCTGGATGTGGTGGGAATTCAGGCAGGGAACCTGCAGATGGAAGATCTCTGCCTGTCTCTGCCTTTCAAATATAAAATGAAAACAATTGTTATAAATATTTTTTTTTTAAATCAACCAATGGCCTGGGAATTCAGGGAGTGAACCAGAAGACAGAAGATCTCTGCCTGTCTCTATCTTTCAAATATAAAATGAAAATAATTACTGTAAAGAAATGTTTAAAAAACATCACCATGTAAATATACTAGAGAATTAGCATCTTGACAACAAGAAACCCTAGAAGACAGAAACTTGTAAAATATAATTACTACTAAAATGACTGAGATGAAAGTAACAATCACAACAGAGCAAGATGCATGTTCTGCAACAGAACAAACGAGGTTCTTTAAAGAATGTAAGCATGAAAATTAAAGCAGAAACATTCTCAAAAGAAGAGTTAAACAGCAAAGCAGACACAGAGGAAAACTGTAAATCAGAAAGATATGAAGAAATTACCTAGAAATAAAACTTATGGAACAGAACAAGGGGTCGTCGCTGTGGTGGAGCAGGTTAAGCCGCCACCTGCAGTTCTGGCATCCCTATGGGAACCAGTTCGAGACCCGGCTGCTCCACTTCCAACCCAGCTCTCTGCAGTGGCCTGGGAAAGCAGCAGAAGATGGCCCAAGTCTTTGGGCCCCTGACCCTTTGTGGGAAACCCGTAGGAGACTCCTGACTCCTGGCTTTGGATCAGTGCAGCTCCAGCCATTGTAGCCAATTGGGGATTGAACCAGAGGATGGAAGACCTCTCTCTCTGCCTCTCCTTCTCTCTCTGTATAATTCTGACTTGCAAATAAATAAATATTTTTTTAAAAAAAAACGTAAGTATCCTAGAGAAAAATTAAAGATTAGAGAAATGATATTCAAAAAGAAAAATTTGTGATTTTCAAGAACTAATTCACCATAAAAACTCTAATTCAAGAAATCTTAAGAGTTCTGAACAGAATAAGTAAAAAATAAATCCCCTTTGACAAATTATGTGAAACTATAACATGCCAAAGAAAAAGAAACAGAAAATCTTAAAACCTAACAGAAAAGAGACAAACTATCACTGGGTGGGCACTTAGTCTAGCAGTTCAAAGCCAGTCAGGATGCCCCCACATTCCTTTTCTGAGTGCCTGGGTTCAAGCCCCTGGTCTACTCCTGATTCCAGCTTTCTGCTCACGTGCACTATCAAGGCAGCAGCGATGCCTCAGGTAGTTGGGTCTCTGTTACCCATGTGACATGTGACATGGACAGAGTTCCCAACTCTTAGTTTCAGCCTGGACCAGCCCTGGTAGTTGTGGGCATGGACATTTAGAGAAAGAACTACCGAATGAGAGAACATGTGTGCTATTGTGCTTACTCCAAAAAATACATAAAATTAAAACAAAGTTATGAATAGACATACAAATGGCCAATAAGCACATAAACAGAAGCTCAATGTCATTAGTCAACAACAACAAGAAAATAAACCCACAAAGACATACCATTTCATACCTACTAGAATGGATACATAGATAATAACAAGTCTTAGTCAGGAAATGGGGAAACTGGAACTTTCATACATTGCCAGCAGAAATGTAAAACAGTGTTGTCACTTTGAAAACAGTTTGGCAATTGCTTAATTTGTTAAACATAGTTACCATATTACGCTGCAATTCTATCACTAGGTACATTAGGGAAGAGAACTGAAAACATGCGAAAATTTGTATATCAATGTTCATAGTAGCATTATACATAACTGCTAAAAAGAAGGAACAATCTAAATGTCTATCAAGTAATAAATGTGTAAACAAAATGTAACATATCCATCAACAGAATATTATCTCCCCGCTAAGAGGAAATACCAATTCAGGTTATGACATAAAAAAACCTTGAAAACACTAAAGAGGAAGAAGCCAGACATAGAGAGTCCATATATTATATTTTCCTACACATATGAAAAATCCAGAATAGATAATTTATAAAGTCAGAAGATAGATTAGTACTTTCCAGGGGTTGGGAAAATGCAAAATGACTACTACTAGGTACAAAGTTTCCTTTTATGGAATTAGTGATGATGGTTACACAATCTGTGAATATACTAAAACATACTGAATTAAAACTTTAAAAGGATGAATTTTATGATATGTTAATTTTATCATAACAAAAACAATACTCATCAATGCTAAAAGAAAAAAGAATCAAGAAAACTTTTTAAATCCAGGTAGAAGGGGAGAGCAGTGAAATACAAGAAAAAAAAAACACTTAAATTAGCAATAAAAAAGATTAAAATTCTAAGCATAAACTTAACTAGAAATGTATAAGATTAAAATTCTGAAAAAAATAAAAGCTTGAACAAAGAGAAATAAACATCTGTATTAAAGATGTCAATTCTACCCTAATCTAAAAATTTGTTAGTACAATGAAAACATTAACCATACTCTTAAAATTAGCCAACCTAATTAATTAGCTGCTAAATAAACATTGAGAACAGCCTGCTCAAATATAGAAAGGGGGGGGCAACAAGATAAAGAAAGCAAAAAGGAGAGTATTATCACCACTGGATATTAAAAAGTAACCTAACTGCAGTCATAAGGATGCCTTAAATTGTCCGATACAAATAGTGAACCAAAGCTGTAGAATAGAGTGCCACAACTGAACTTAAATACATATGATAAAATAAGATAAAGGTGACTTCAAAATCCAGACAAGGTATACAACAGCTACTCAAGAGTCAGGAGTCAACCATCAATAGATGAAAACACTTTCTAGCCATCAACAGATAATGCAATGATTAGAGGTAAACACATGTTTAGATAAATGCAATAAAAGTGAATCTTTGATCCATCACACCTAACTTCCAGATGAATATTCAGATTAAATATTTAAGTACACAAAAAGAAATTAAAAGGCTCTCACATGTTATAAAGACATATGTCTTTACTTTCATAGGTCAAAATAAAGTCCACCAATTTAACTTCTTCAAAACACTGAAAATTTCTACACAGCAAGAAAAGATGATTTGTAACACTTAATAAAGGGCTAGTCTACTTACCACACCATTCTTAAAGTCATTAATAAAACTGAAAGCAACCAAAAGAAAATGGACAAATTACACAACTAGCCAACTTAATCAAAATTAAATGTCTCAAACATAAAAAAGATGCTGTGATCACTTCTCAGCCTTTTGGCTAACCTCAAGTATAAAAAAGAGGCTGCAAGCCCCGATAATTAAGGAGATAAAACTGAAACCACTTTATTCCTTATCACTGCTCTCTTCCTAGTTAACACTTACAGACAGTAAGTAGAAAAGTGAATGACAAATACTGTCATATACTACTAATGTCTTCCTGAAGGCAATCTAGCAGTGTTTATCAGTTAAACTTTTTTATTGCCATCATAATGGTAAACAATTACAGAGAAAGTCATAAAATGAAAATGAAAGCTATTAACACCATGAAAGTGGAAATCTTTATTTTGCTCATCTTTGTGGCCCACAGTAGGTCACTGAATAAGTATCACATTACTGAAAATCCATTTGAGGAAACGCCAAAGAAATATGTTCTTCAATCAGAAAAGTTAAAAGATTTCCTCTCAAAATAAATGTGTCTGAGATCTCCCAGTAAAGATCATTCTAAATAGGAAAACATTAAAAACATTCCTTTCCAAAGGAAGTAAAGAAAGAAGGGGGAGGGAGGAAGGAAGAGAAGAAGGATAGAAAGGAATTATCATTATATACTTCGGACTGTACTTATGAACTACATTAAATCTGATCTCTTTATCTTGAAAAAAAAGCTTAAACGTTAATTTTAAAATCAGGGACAAGACAAAAACGTCAACTATGTTTGTTCACTTGTATACAACACTGTACTAAACGCTCTAAAGACTGTATAGGAAGAAAATTATTATTTGCAGAAAATGTAATATTCCAGATACTAGAATCTATAAAATATTAGGAATAACAGTTTACTCAGGTGAATAAATATAAAATAGATCTGATACAGCTCCCTGCTAACGCGCCTGGGAAAGCTGAGGAAGACAGCCCAAGTCCCTGGGCTTCTGTCGCACACAGGAGAACTGGAAGAAGCTCCTGGCTCCTGGCTTCAGCCTGGCTCAGCCCTGGCCACTAGCAGCCATCTGGGGAGTGAACCAGCAGATGGAAGATCTCTCTCTATCTCTCCTTCTAGCTCTCTGTAACTCTACCTTCCAAAGAAATGAATAAATCTTAAATTAAAAAAAAAAAAATGGTACTCAACACAAAGAAATAAGACAGAAATACTACTTAACTCTATTTGATCATTACATATTATATACATATATAAAATTATATTATATCCCACACATATGTTCAATTATTATGTGCCAAACTGAAACACTTTAAATAAAAATTTTAAATATATTTGCAGCCTGACATAGATATTCTAGTTGTAAAAAGTACCCTAAAAAAAAAGCCCCCAAAATATTCTGGAAGATATTGAAAGCCAAATGTACATACATAAAACACATATATTTATGCTGCTTTTTAAAAGGCAATGCTATTTTTCAACTTTTAAGTAAATAAAACAAGTTTTAAGAGACTGACAATTTGAAAGGCAAGGAAAATACTGTCAATTAGCTGACGCTTACTAAAGTGCTAAGAATGGTTTCTTGGGAAAAAAAAAGTATTCTACAAGTGATGCACCAAAACATACAACTAAATTTTTTCCCAATTATTTTGATTCAGTCACAAAATGTTGAAAAGTTGCCTGAATGCATAATAACTACCTACGACAAATTTACTTTCTTGTAATCTCATAAGTAACATTAAATATATTTTAAAATTTAAAGTTACTATCATCACTTTATAATATACATGAATTTTTAAAACTTGGAAAGAATTCCTTAGTCAATAATTTTCATTTCATAATAATCACCACATTTAAAGACTCATCTTCAAACATAATTATCTTTTACAACAGAACCTAAGAATTTAATTTGTAAATTTGCAGGGGAGAAATTTCTTTTAATGATTTATTTATTTGAAAGGCAAACTGACAGAGAGGAATCTTCCAACTGCTGGTTCAATATTCAAATACCCGCAACAGCCTGGGCTAGAACAAGCCAAAGCCAGCAACTCTATCCACGTGTCCCACATGGGTAACAAACTGGAGCACAACCTGCTGCACCACAACACCCACCCTAAGCGGGAAAAGGAAAATTTCCACTGTTCAAGCCAAAAGCAGATCCAGCTTTTCTGCTCTTTCTTACAATTAGATAACTGGGGCAGAATATACTTCAGTGATGTGTTCAGTCATTAAATTTAAACTTAATGATGAAAAAAAAAATCAATGAAATGTGTTCTACTGGATGGCATTTTAGAATCCAAGAACATTATAAAAACCTTGTTTATAGTTTGTCACTTTTCTTCCCAAGAGGGACTGATGGCAATAATTCTTTCAGCTCTTGCCATTAAGATTAAAGTAGAAAAAGTCAGTATTTTACTAAAAATACCAATTTGGGAACATTTTTGCCACCCCTTTTATGTCGTAAAATGGGATGAGAAAAGGAAACTTGAAAAAAATGGACACAAATAAATATAACACTGGGACAAGTATCACATAGGTATATGTATATTTCTGCTGTGAATCTAATCCAGCAAATCCAGAATATACTGTAAAAAATTAAAAAAAAAAATACTCCATGATCCAAAACTCAACAACATTAGGAAGTAAAAACTAAGATAATATTAGCCTTTACTTCTTTCTCTCTAATAATTTCATTGTCCAAATTCAATGCTGCAGATAATTACCAAAATTGGCTAAAAATATTCTTAATCAAGAGCATCATGCTTGAAGTCATAATAATCAAACAGCTAATAAACCTCAAGTTGAACTGTTTATAAGTCTATTGTCTACGATAAAATTCTCCTAGCTCTGCCACGATGCAGGACTATTTGCACCTCTTGTCTAAATAAAAGATATTTAGAAGAAATCTAATACATATAGATTAAATTCCCATCATCCCTACATATTTTGTATCAACTAATTTCAAATGATTAAAACTAATATATTTACAATCTTCTATTTTAAGCAAAATTACATGCATTAGATACAGATACAGCTTTGAGAAAATACTTCCTATGTCATCCCACATTCCAAAGTTTTACAATCTTCAAAAAGACAATTCTACGTATCCACACATGGTTTATTACAGCCCCCAAATTTAAGATCTTCAGACTTTTCCTTCTGTAACCTCATGATTCAGATTTTAAAATTTATTTAATTAAACATTTAAAATCACTCTCATTAAATCAAAGGTTGATACCAATAAAACTAAATGTTTAAGGTAAGGAATAAGTATATTACTAATAATTTGTAAGTATTAAGTATCAAAAAGGCATGTAAACTGAAATATAAATTTTTCACTAACCTAATAAAATATTTACTAATCAAGTGAAGTCCCATTTAACCCTAAAATTTTCAAACCACAAATGCACTCCACCTCTGTAAATATGAAATAATCCAAAGGCCAAACGGTTTACTTGAGAGAAATATTTACAACCCCATGTGAAAAAAGGGTAACTTGGTTTTACAAGCAGGCTGCAAAACTCCTATGCTGACCTCTCAGGAAATACAAATTCTTGCTGGCAACAAGTTGCAGCAAAGTATATTTTCAATAATTGTTCATGGAGTTTGGTGATAAAATGGAAATGGAATCAGTAACACTGATTTTAATTGCCAGAACTGATTCCTCCAAAACCCTGTTTTCACAACAGCAACCCCTTATGATAAGGGGAGTTAAATGTTGCTGAACTCAACAATCCCTTCAGTTAAACAAACAGACCCCTCATAGAGCTGTCCAACGCTGCCCAAACTATCCATCCTTTAGTCGAATCAGTCAGTTTCATGAATTGTAGGATTTATCTTCAAGTCCAGTGCTGACTCAGAGGGTAGCTTGTTCCCTAGAGAAAACAACCAACAAAAATCAGAACAGCTACTGCTCATAAGCTCTTTCAACACCCAAGTGGAAAAGGACAAACTTATTCTGTCCAAAAAAAACAGTTCAACTTGCTTTCAACTACAGAAGTAGCCAATAAACTGAAGGTATCTATAATACCACAGGCAGTTCTTGGTTGAAGCCCTCCCTCAGTTACAGCAGAATGTTAAATAGCTAACAAAATTTATAAGAAAAGCTACAGACAAAACATAAGGTTTTTCGCTGAGCAAAAAATATGCAGGAAATATAAATGGAACATATTCTAAAAGCCAAAGTGTTTTTGTTTCGTTTTATATTTGAGAAGCCTCTTTCCTGTGTGTATATTGGGGTGAGGGAATTTAAATGTCTCCAACCAGAAGGAATTCACTTGTCTATAGAGTAGCTTTGTTTAATGGCAGACACAATAAATTACTGAAGTGATACCTAATTCCTTAAGTGGAAGGTTTCAAAACTCTGAATCAAAAGATAAAGGGAGGTAAGTACTATATTTGGCTTCAAGAGCTGAAATAATGATTTGTCTAAAACAAAAAAATCAACATACATAGACTTTGAGCTTCAAGACATGCTCAGAAACAAGAAAGCCTTTCCATTTCATGAGTTAGTGATTCTGTCTACAGCAATGTGATATTATCAATAAGGGGGAAAAGAAATACTAAGAAAGGGAATCAGAGAACTCAGCTCAGTTCAAAGCACTAAAATGTCACTCTGTCTTTCACAAGAATTAGGTGAAATGGTTTTCATAAAGCAAACATAACTTTAGTGCCTAAAAGCTCAGATGTGGGAGACAGTAATAAAGTTTTATCTGTTCTATTCAACGTTAGGTTTGAAGATTTTATATTGACTTCACAGGAGTTCTGCTACCTTTAAAAATGTTTGAAAATCACTGTCCTAGGCTCTAATTACATTTTGGTACTCCTGATTCACAGGTTCCCTAAGGGCAGAAAAGGTAATTAAGTCTTAAAGACTTTTGATGCTAGCTGAGCTGCCAGTGCCTGTAAATAGGGATGTTCCAACCCATTCTTACTGTCTTATCCCTTATTAGTCTCCTCACTTTTGACAACCCTAGAAAACAATATGTCAAACTCTGGGATGCTAATGGTAAATATTCATAAAACTTAAGATTTCAAGATTTTAAAAGATTTAATGAAGCACTTTAAATGTATAAAAAATTTCTCCAGAAAAATTTCTTTACCTAGATACCATTCTCCATGTTTCTGGAGAATCTATCCTGCTCACCCACCTGACACTTCTAATTTTTAACACAAACTTCTGCGCTTCAGATATTTCATATACGGTTGCTCCCGATATCACACAAATGACTCCAAGAATATGCATTTGAAAAGAAATGTAACATCATAAAAGTAATGACTAAGAGCCTCTAAGAGGGCTCAATGAAACAGAACTAGCCATATGAACTAATAATGATAGTTTAAATTATCATGTACAATCATGGCCACTTTTAGAAGGGCTGCTACTTAAATCACTACACACTAGTACTATTCTAAAAAAAAAAAAAAAAAAAAACCTAAAACAAAGTGCAAGATGGTAAACAACCTTGCCCTACACCAGCTCTTCCAATGCAACTCTGGACATCTCCACAATGGGCATTTGACAGTTACTGCCTACTCCAACAGGACGGTTTCAACAGAAAGAATCTGCTCCAGGCCCATGGCCTGGTTTCACACATGGTCAGTCTTGACCTCAGATTCAACTACTTTTTCAAAGTTCACTGAGAACCTTTATAACACTCATTAAACTGGTTAAAACAGAAAAAAAAAAAAAAAGTCATGAAATTCATGAAACCTCAACTGTCTGTTTAAACATCCAAAGAAATCCTGTCCATCCTTTAAAATTCATCTTGAAGTATTTTCTTTTCCAGACTTTTTGTTTGTATACACTCATTCATTCAAATCAGATAAATATGACTTTTCTTCAGATTTTCTTTCATGTGAAACTTTTTAATTTCCTCTGGAAATAAAACAGCATAATGTCAGAATCTCCTGTGAACGCTTATATATACAGATGAAGGCCAATGCTCCAAATTTGGGTCTTCTGATTTACTACATCGTAGATGGGGACAGGGGGACCTAGATTTTCAAAGTAACATGGATGACTCTGACCTGTACCCACATATGAAAATTCCCTGCAAGACATAAGGCACTGAGCAAGACTTCAGGAAGTCAAGAAGTAAGATCTAGGCCTGATCTTACACACAGTTCATATTCTATCACAAAGCTCACTAAAGTGATTCCAAAACCTTATTCTTAATATTTACTGTAGGTTTCCATGTGTGATCACACAATCAATATAAGTATTTAACTTCAGTGGAGGAAAAAGGACATATAAAAAAGTAATATAATCAAAGCATAGAATCTAAGCAGAAACAGGAGATATTAATAATGACAAGAGAAACAGAACTGACACTGAGGAACAAGGCAACTGATATAATTTATGCAAATATGGAATAGAGTCTTCAAGGAGAGTAAGATCCATGCAAGTCAAAGACTTGAGAAAAAGGCTTTCCATATTCGCATACATCTTCCCAAAAAACAGGGTACGTACTTTATAGCAGAGACGGCCCTTCATAAAGTAGAGTTAAAGGGACAAGAATTATTTACCTAGTAAATAAAGTTGGTGATGTTTTAATAGAATAGTAGTTCCTTCCTTTATCTGAGGGGACTGCATTCCAAGACCCTTGATGATATCAACAATGATGTCTTAATGCATTTTTCATTTTACTTATGCACTTAACATGCACTGTTGGCCATAACTTTCTTTAAAAAAAAAAAAGATTTACTTATTTATTTGAAAGGCAGAGTTAGAGAGAGAGAAAAAGATCTTTCATCCACTGGTACACTCCCCAAATGGCCACAATGGACAGAGCTGGGCCAGTCCAAAGCCAGGAGTCAGGAGCTTCTTCTGGGTCTTCTACATGGATGCAGGGGCCCAAGGACTTGAGCCATCTTCCACTGCTTTCCTAGGTGCATCAGCAGGGAGCTGGATCAAAAGTGGAGCACCTAGGACTTAACTCAGTGCCCAAATGGTATGCAATGTCACACCTTTACCCACCATGCCGATGCTGGCCCCATTTCTTGCCATATAACTTCAGATAAGATTCATTCTTAGAGCAAATCTCAGCAACCTAGGCATATGATTTTTTTCCTCTTTCCTTATTAGAGAGTTTTTACCTTTTCATGTAAACCAAGCACTTTATGGCTTCTTTATGGCCTATCAATATTGTCAGTATCACTATTTTGCACTTCGGGATCAATATTACATAAAATGGTTTTTTTTTTTTTTTTTTTTTTGACAGGCAGAGTGGACAGTGAGAGAGAGAGAGACAGACAGAAAGGTCTTCCTTTTGCCGTTGGTTCACCCTCCAATGGCCGCCGCGGATGGCGCGCTGCGACCGGCGCACCGCGCTGATCCGATGGCAGGAGCCAGGAGCCAGGTGCTTTTCCTGGTCTCCCCATGGGGTGCAGGGCCCAAGCACCTGGGCCATCCTCCACTGCACTCCTGGGCCACAGCAGAGGGCTGGCCTGGAAGAGGGGCAACCGGGACAGAATCCGGTGCCCCGACCGGGACTAGAACCCGGTGTGCCGGCGCCGCAAGGCGGAGGATTAGCCTGTTGAGCCACGGCGCCGGCCAAAATGGTTATTTTTAACACAAATATTACAACAGCTCAACAACTAATCTGATAAGAGATGCTACTGAGAGGAAAGATTCACATTCTAGTGTGATTTCACCTTATTATTCAGAATAACACATTTAATTTAAAGCTCATGAACCGAGAACGGACATTGGCCTACTGGCTGAAATGTTCAAAAACAGATTACAGTGGCTGTGTTCAAGACCCTAGCTCTGGCTCTAGACTCCAACTTGCCACCAACTCACACCTTAGGAGGCAATGGTGAGGAATCAAGTACATGAGTTTCTGCCACCCAGAGGGAAGACTGGCTGTTGGCCAGGTGGGCATTTTGGGAGTGAACCAGCAAATAATTAAAATTTATGAACTGCTTATTTCTTGAATTTCTCATTTAGTATTTTCAAATCATGAATAGCTACAGAGTAAACAAAACTGCAGAAAACTAAATCATGGATGGGGGAAGACTATCTCCTTCTTCAATTATTTCAATTTGAGAAATATTTACTGAACATCAGCCCAGAGAGGTTTTCAGTGGTTTCCCATTTCAGTTTAAACAAAAGCAAAAGCTTTAGATTGTAGTAAATTCTAAAATGGAAATGAACAGAGTAACATGCTGGAAGATAATAATGGGAAATTTCCTTTATGATCTAAGGCCATATTTTGTAAAGGACATTTTAGCAGAGACCTAAAGGAAAAAGAACAAGCCATGAGAACAGGTAGAACAACAAATGCCAAGAATATGAGTTGTCAAAAGATGTTGACATATTTGAGAAAGGCTAATAGAGACAAAACTGAATAGAGGAAGGAAAAAGCAAGAGACTAAAGACATATACACAAGACACAGATTATGTAGGTTTATAGTTACAGACTTAAATATAATTTAAACCATGGCTTTAAAAATTCAAGATTTTTTAAAATTTATATGAAAAAGGAACTGTGGTAGTAGATCAACTAGGCAATGTGATAGTGTGCGACACAATGACAGCTTGTATTAGAGTGGCAGCAATAAATCAGGAATCAAGTCCAGAGTTTGAGAGAGATAAATGAAAGTTTCATCAGAGTTAATAACAGACTAGACATGGATCTAGTCTAATAAGAAAAAGCAAAAAAGCAGCATCTTTGAGGTGATCTGTTTATTCAAATTCAAGACAAGAAAAAGCCTAACCTCAACAAATATGAGTAGACTGCAGAATAAGAACTAATAAATTCCCAAATGAACTGATACAACAAGGGAAGTTAATACATATTCCCCTAACATAATTAAGAGATTTTAAATTAGCTTAGCCACTGAAAATGGAAAAATTAATCAGTCCAGGATCCTTGCTTACTATAATTTTTAACAGAGAAATTACACATTCACATGCATATAGGCACAGACCATAGTAAAACTTCAAACCATGAAAACTCTTAAGATAATATAATTAACATTTTCACTACAAACATAGGGAATGGGAAGTATCTGAGGAACAAAAAGAGTCCTCCTCCCACTCACTGTACCAAGACTAGTGCTTCTGTACTGCCCCACCAGTCCTGAAGCATTCACTGGTTCCTTAACCAGTATTGGACATTGGAATTACCAGAAAGGCTTTATAATGTTGACATATGCAGAACTGGAGAGAGAGAAAGAAAGATCTGGTAAGATATTGGACTGATAATTTCAGAACAGACTGTGGTTAGGATGATAAATTACAAAAGCAACTGGAGAAGTGTCCATGTGTATTCTTGGTAAATCTTTAAAAAATTAACAGAGCCGGCCGGCGCCGTGGCTCAACAGGCTAATCCTCCGCCTGGCGGCGCCGGCACACCGGGTTCTAGTCCTGGTCGGGGAGCCGGATTCTGTCCCGGTTGTCCCTCTTCCAGGCCAGCTCTCTGCTGTGGCCAGGGAGTGCAGTGGAGGATGGCCAAGTGCTTGGGCCCTGCATCCCATGGGAGACCAGGAGAAGCACCTGGCTCCTGCCTTCGGATCAGCGCCGGCCGCAGCGGCCATTGGAGGGTGAACCAACGGCAAAGGAAGACCTTTCTCTCTCTCTCTCTCTCTCTCTCACTGTCCACTCTGCCACCAAAAAAAAAAAAAAAAATTAACAGAGCCAAATTAATTTCCATAAAAAATCTTGATGATTAACCTTGCCTAGAAGGGTTCAAACCATGAGTTAAATCCATTATAGTTAAAAATATTTCATAAATGAACATAAGTGAACTTAAACAAGAGAATTGTACCTTACTACATGAAATTAAATGTTTAAATTAATAAAGTGATAAAACAGAAAGATTACCTTCATATAACTATGTTTAAACTAGACCTTTTTTTTGAGGGTGGGAAGGTGGTCATGTTTTCCACTGATTTTAATTCAAATACAGTATTATTTTATGATAACAAAATCTAAACACCTACTTAAAAAGTTTCTCCAAATAATTCTCCTAGAGAACACCAATAATTTCTGTAAACATAGGTACATACATACAAAGCTATCTTAAGGGGCCGGCACTGGGGCATAGTGGATAAAGCTGCCACCTATAGTGTCAGCATCCCATATGGGCACTGGCTCAAGTCCCAGTTGCTCCACTTCCAATCCAGCTCTCTTTGATGGCCTGGGAAAGCAGCAGAAGATGGCCCAAGTCCTTGGGCCCTTGCACTTGCATAGGAGACCCCGAAGAAGCTCCTGGCTCCTGACTTGGGGTTGGCTCAGCTCTGGCCGCTGCAGCCAATTGGGGAGTGAACCAGTGGATGGAAGACCTCTTTCTCTCTCTGCCTTTCAAATAAATAAATACATCTTTAAAAAAAAAAATAATAACTATCTTAAGGGAGTTACTTATGAGAGGCAAAAATCCCCTCATCAAAGCTTAGATTTCTAGGGACAGGCATTTGGCTTTAGCAGTTAAAACACTGGAAACCCATAAGAGTGCAGAGGTTCTGACTATTCCTGATTCCAGCTACCTGCTAAGGTAGGCTAATGTAGACAGCAGCCCAACACCTGACTCTCAGATCTATGAGAAAGACCTGGATTGAGTTCCCAGCTCCTGATCTCAAACAAGACCAGCCCCAGAAGTTATGGGAGCTCTACTGATCTGTCTCAAACAAATGTAAAAATAAACTAAATAAACTCTTTTGTAAAGAAATCCACAAATGTGTCAAGTTTTTCAGCATGTAAAAAAAAAAAATCACAAATGTATTAATATGTTTTACCAAGTCATTTTAATAAACCTAAAGATTTTATTGAAATAAATTACTTTTCATTAGACAAAATTTTCAAATTGCATTATGTTCTTTTCATACAAACAAATGTAGAAAACAGAGTTCATATCTCAGGTATATTAAAGATCAGAAAGACTATAAACCTGATGTTCCTAAGTAAAACTATGAAGGCCTATTATTTCACCTCTACTCTGACTTTCTAATATCCTGAGGCAGCCAAGTCTGCCTTACAGAATACAATGTTCAAAACACAAAAACTGTCTACATAAAAACATACAAAAACCACACAATTGTACTTCCTCCAAAAGAAGTCACAGTTAAAAGAATCAGAGTGTCATAATTTCCAAAATATTAGGAAACAATGCACTTTAGCAAGCTGCAAAATTATCTTCTCCAGAAATCCATAAGCTATTTTTAAATGATACTGTGTGAAGTAAATAGTAAGAATGAGTAATAAAATGAAGATTAGCTCACAAGAAATATGGAAATATATATACAAGACAAAACTCTACCCCTTATGTTATTTTAATTAAAATCAATTTACTATTGATTTAGGAAATGACATATGAGTTTTTACACTCTTCTATTTAAGAGTTGCTGAAACAAATCCTAGAAAGTTATTATCTGAGGCAGGTGTTTGCCTGCGTCATCTCGGCTCTACTCCCAAATCCAGCTTCTCAGTATACGCCCTGAGAAACAGCAGGTGACAACCAAGTAGTTGGGCCCCTGCTACCCACATGGGAGACCAAGATTGAGTTGTTGGCTCAAGGCTTCAGCTGTCCCAGGGCCAGCTTATGCACACATTTTGGGAGTGAACAAGTCAAGAAACCTTAGTCTTTCTACCTCTCTGCTTTTCAAATAAATGTTTTTTTTTTTTTGAAGTTACTATCTATGTTTTTTCTAATTACATCAACCACATTTGCCTTATTTGAAATTACTGATTTAAAATTCCCATATTATAATTTAATAAATAGCCAGCATGCTTCTTGTTAATCTACCCAAGAGGAGGGAAAAGTATAAGAAAAATCACATTCTATTCTGTGAATTTAGATTAAAGTTATAAAATAGGCCTAACCAAAAATCTTTCTGTAGAAACAATAGGGGATATGCGCATTCCCAAACCACTATTTACAGAGGTAGATCTCTCCACAGATCTTAATGCAGCATTGAAAAAAATTTTTGGATGAAAGTTATTCATTTCGATACTCAGGTTGAGCTACCACTTGTGATGCCAGCATACCATATCAGCACCACCTGGAGGCTTGCATGCTCTACTTCCTATAACTCCCTGCTAGTGCTCCTGGAAAAGCAGCAAGATGGAACCCTGCCACCCACATGAGAGACCCAGATGGAGTTCCAGGTTCCTGGCTTTGGCCTGGCCCAGTACGAACCATTTCGGCCATTTGGGGGAATGAACCTACAAATGGAAGATCTCTCTTTAACTCTGCTTTCAAATAAAAATAAATCAATCAAAAAAATCCTCAAGAATTTTATCTAAATACTGATTCTTTATATACATATACATTATTTTGCTGTCCTTCAATCTGTACCTCCTAATTATACAATTCTTTGAAACTTCCAACTCTTTACTGAATATCCAGTGAGTGGAAAACCTAACTCTTATTTTTACAACTTCCAACAAAACTGGACTAAAGATATAATTGAGACCATGAACATATTTATTATATTTTTTATGACATAGCACTCTTTTCACTTATGAAAAGTATGAAATGTTTAGCTATTCAATTACAGTGACATTTCTATTATATCAGGGATTTATATTTTTTCTCATTATATTATGCAATAAAAATGACAAGTTTCCAAAATACTTCATTTTTTAACTTACTGAGGAATTTAACATTTTACAGAAGCCATGTGGATCTTAGCAAAATAAAAGCAATGCAGTATATCTCTGGTTTCCTCTCAATAATTAGACAATCCTGGCAACTGATTTATAAGTCACACATCATTTTGGACACATATCTATGATAAAAGATATTTGGACTATCTGGATATTAAAAATATTACAAGCATTAATAAAATTAAGTACCCTAAAGCTTCTTCATAAAATTTAATCACATTAATCAAGCTCAGGCAAATACTATCCATTCATGGTATGATTTTAACTTGAGTTTCATCAACTAACTACATACTCTTCAACAATACTTGATGGAGATCATGGACCATACTTTTGCTTTGCATGTTTACATATAACAATCTTCCTTTGAGCCCAACTTCAGCCTTGCCTCTGTCAACAGCATCATTTCCAGATGAGTTGTTGCTAATTCAACAATTATCAGAATAATGAATATGTATAAAACACAATACTTACATCCCTAAAAGTGTGAATAACTCAACCACACTTTTAAAAACCATTATCTGAAAAGGGAGGTAACTTATTTTGGTCACTGTAATATCTGAAGAAACAGTACCGCGAGTGAATCACCTACTCCCAAACGTGGCCAAATAATCTGAAATGGTACGACCTCTCCCCCGGACTTCAATGGTCAGGATCTTTTAAATGGTAACACCTAAGATAATGTCAACAAAGAATCAAAACATAAGCTACTAAATGTAACATTTCTTGATCAAAGGAACTATTTGTTTCTTAAAGATAAATGGTTATGTGTAAATGTTACTCATTTATAGCAATAAATTGTCTTGTTTATGAACAAGAAACTTGCTCCAAGACAAGTTTTCTGATAGTCACAAAAAGTAATGTAAGGTCAATATTAGTTAACATAATT
Organism: Sylvilagus floridanus; assembly: GCA_949820135.1. Taxonomy (NCBI): domain Eukaryota; kingdom Metazoa; phylum Chordata; class Mammalia; order Lagomorpha; family Leporidae; genus Sylvilagus; species Sylvilagus floridanus. The sequence goes on along the minus strand of OX463230.1, from coordinate 51,295,422 downwards.
TTTTTCAAGATTTACTTTTTATTTGATGGGCCTGGGGATGGAGGGGACCCAGAGACGAATCTTCCTCCCACTGGTTCACTCCCCCAGTGGCCACAATGGCCAGGGCTAGGCCAAGTGAAAGCCAAGAGCCAGGAACTCCACCTGCGTCTCCCAGGTGGGCAGCAGGTACCCAAGTACTTGGTCCATCTTATGATGTTTTCCCAGGCACGTTAGCAAGCAGACATACTACAAGACCATCCCAACTTAACAATTTAATTTTAATTTTGGACTTCTCTCCAATGAATAAAAGCTGGAAACAAATTTCAAATTTGACTTCAAGAAAATGTTGTGACTAAATCAACACTTTTCTTATCTAATATTATGAGTACTAATTTTCATTAACCATTTTTAAACATACTATTAAATATATAACATGTAAGTAAAATATGTGATTACTCGTTCCAGACTCATGGGTTTAAAATTTTAAACAGCCAAAGTACTTAATACTATTCATTTTCCAAGTAATCCAACAAATTTATTATATAATTAATTTACATTATTTTTGTCTGGTTTACATTATGAAAGTCTGAGAAACCCCTGTTGACTACTTTTATTAAATTTGTGTATGTGCTCTTGAACTTCAGAAAAACCCCTGCAACAATGAACTCAGTTATTTAGAGCACAGACATGAATCAGAAATGAAGTAAAACTAGTTTCAGCCTAAGGGTAATTTGAAGTCTGTGTACCTTACTCACAGGTATAACTTCAACCCCTTGACACAAAGACCTTTCCCTATTTTCAAACAAGTATTTAAAAATGAGTTGTTAAGCTTTGTTTTAGGTTTCCTCATTTTCACATTGGAGTGCCTGGATTTGAGTCCCATCCTGCTTTACATTCCAGCTTCCTGGGGGACAGCAGTGATGGTTCATGAGGTAGGGTCCCTGTCACCCATGTGGGAGACTAGAACTGAATTCTCGGCTTCTGGTTTCAGCCAGGCCCAGCCCTAACTGCTGGCAGGCATTTGGGGAGTGAAAGAGCAGGTGAGGCATCACTGTTTTTCTTAAATAAATAAGATACATTTATGTTCTTAGCCCTCAGCAGATTAAGAAAAGGAAGAGGCTGACGCTGTGGCTCACTAGGCTAATCCTCCCCCTGGGGCGCTGGTAGCCCAGGTTCTAGTCCCAGTTGGGGCTCTGAATTCTGTCCCGGTTGCTTCTCTTCCAGTCCAGCTCTCTGCTGTGGCCCCGGAGGGCAGTGGAGGATGGCCCAAGTGCTTGGGCCCTGCACCTGCATGGGAGACCAGGAGGAGGCACCTGGCTCCTGGCTTTGGATTGGTGCAGTGCGCCAGCGTAGCAGCTATTTGGGGGTAAACCAATGGAAGGAAAACTTTTCTCTCTGTCTCTCTCTGTCTCTCTGTCTCTCTCTCTCTCTCTCTCTCTCACTGTCTAACTCTGCCTGTCAAAAAAAAGAAGAGGAAGAAGAGATTCTAAGAGAAAAGTTGAGATATCCGGTTAAAGGTCTAACAGTCACTTTCAAAAATGCGGACCTAGGACAAGTCTTCTTCCGTTCACCCAAACTTACTCAAAAGAAATTTTGAGGATGGGTCCCATAGGCTCTGGGCGAGTCAAGAAGCATCTAAGTGATTCTGATGAACTCTTCAAACATCCTAAAGGTAGGGATACTAACAGCACAACACAGTCATCAATAATAAGCTCATGTGAATTTTAAAATGGCTTAACTAAGCCTCCCAAAAGAGTCATTCAAAGCACTGTTTTCCGGCACTTTAACAGATTTAAAGACGAGAAAGGACTTATCTTCAATGAGTTATAACCTAATATAATGAAGCAGAAGGTTAATGGAAAGTATAAAGAATCTAAGAAATTAACAATACTCTATCAACTCTGAATACTTAAGGCAGTCAATTTATAGTCTTTCAGTACAATTAGTGAGATACGTATGTTTAAGCATGAGCCATCGAAAAGTTTAAAGGACTACATTTTGTTTGAAGCAAGAGATAGCTAAGTTTTGGCAGCCTTCACATGGAAAAACTGGTGAAATGCAAAGTTCTCACAATCAAAAAAATAGAAGCTTCTGATATAGAAAAAAAAAGCATGCTAAAGAAATTTCTCTTGATACTAGATAAGTCAGTTATTGCAGTTCCTTTGGTGATAATTTTAAAGTACACAAAGAATATGCAAATGAGATAATGCCCCAATGAACCAGCTATTAAATTTTTGCACCTCAAGATGCTGGAAAAGTGTAGTCTAGCTTCCTTAAATAATCCAAGTTCAGACTGTGATCAATGGTCATCACAGAAGAAACTTGCATGCAACTCAAATGCTTGGTCCATACCAACTTCCCACTCTTGCTACTATCCATGCTTTCCCCCTTCCAGCTGCTCCAGAAATGCTGAGAAACTGTGGAGAAGAGGATCTATATGACCTGAACACACACCCTGGAATGTCATAAATTCAAGAAATAAATATTTTCTATTACATTAGCAATCAATTTGTTTCACCAGTTTAACCTACCACCGATGAAATCTACAAACAGTTGGTGATTACATTATGGCCCATACCATGACTTTAGAGTAGGTGATGCCCAAAAACGTATTAACATCCTATTGATCTACACCATTTTATCAAAGGAACACATCCCCTAACATGACTATCAGCTACTAATTACTACTTATGAGAATATCACTCTAAAATCTGGATAACTACTTTTAAAACATGGGAATGTGTTTGTGAAATCCTAAGCAAAAATTTCACTGCAAATTTATCAATGTGAAAGAAGCTCATGCCTAAAGAATCTAGAACTAAACACTACCACTATAAACATGCAGTACACATCTGGGTCTCTGCTAATAGGAATCACATGCTTGCACTGGAGGTTTAACAGGGGTTACATCTAGGCCAGGCATTCGACCTAGCAATTATCACTTAGGCTGCCTGCATCCCATATGAAGAGTGCCTGAGTTCAAGTCCAAGATGCACTCCTGATTCCATCTTCCTGCTATCTTGGACCCTGAGACAGCAATAACGGTACAAGTAGTGGTGTCCCTGCTACCCATGTTGGGGGTTTGGATCGAATACTGAGCTCCTGGCTTCAGTCTAGCCTATCTCAGAATATTGTGAGTACTTGGGGAGTGAACCAGTAAATGGAAGCTCTATCTTTCTCTGCTTCTCAAATAAATATATTTTTCAAAAAAAGTTTTATCTGTAATTTAATCTCTTTTTAAGATAGAAGATCCTTCCCAAATGCCCTACTTTGGAGTCACTATTTGAGAAAGACAAGAAAAGGAAGTAAAAGATTGCTTTCATAGCTAAGATGAGGTCACGTGATAATTCAACAATCAAAAGGGGTTACAGCCACCTAATTCATTCCTACAGCATTAGAGGACTGCTCCTAAACAGACATGTAACACACAGCAAATTATTCATATAAACACTAACCCCTTCCCCATTAGTAGCTACAGTGCACTAGGCACAAAGCCAAAAGATTAAAGAAATGATGCCTGGAGCTCTCAAACCTATTCAATCAAAGAAGCCTTGCCAGCCTTGGGGGGTGGGGTGGGGGCTGGGTAAGGACTGACTTCTAACACGCGTCTTTCAGCTAAGGATCAGATAATTTTTCAGTTCATGTTCTATTTCTCAGTTCAATTAGAACCACAACACTCTGATTCACTCCACAATCTGATCTTATACTGCTAAACCAAAGTTCCCCTCCTCTGTACCTATGAAGAGATTCAACAAGGAAATCCAAATGCTTTTTCAAAATCCTTTTAAAGCCTAGTACAAGCTGTACTCTTTTGCCCTTTATGCTACTTCTCACTGTGTTCACTTTTGTCTCTATTGACTGACTGCTATCTCCTATAAATCCACACCACAAAACAATGCAATGTTAGAAGAGATCATCCACTATTATCTATCTCCTTATGAATAAAGACTCCAAAACACAGAAATTAAGTGGTATGCTGAAAACCACATTAACTACTTTAGTAGATAAACTAGCACTGTGTTCTAAAGGCAATGGGATCAAAATCCAAAGAAAGCAGTCTCAGATCAGCAGCTGCAAAACACTGAATCTATGCTCTATAGTTGAAGGAAGCCCCTACCCAGTCCCATTCAACCCCTACCCCCTAAGTTCTGGGACAAGATAGTGAACACAATGAGATTCAAGTAGGAAGCTCACAATAGGGGAACTATCAAACCTAACAGGACACATTAAATTAACCAGGGATTGCCCAACCAGCAGACTCTTATCTACCAGCAGCTATTTAAGCCTTACCTGACAGGACTCCAGGCCAGCTGCAGCAGCCACATTCCCCTCTGCGTCATAAACGTCTCGCCTCAGTTTCCTGAAATTCCCAACTGGGATGGGAATACGGCCAGCAGGCACTCCCAACACCAGTATGATGCTATAGTTCTACTGTTAGTAATGTTCCCTGGGATATCCATGCATTCCCAGACCAGCCCTCTTCCAGGATAAGCTCAACACTACTGGGCAATGAAAAGGTCATCTTCAAAAAAACCTTGGAGAGCCCTGATGTTAACTACAAAACAGGTAATTTGCTAATCTTTTTTTTTTTAAATGTAGAAAGCAATTCCCAAACTAGAGAACCTGGAAAGGTTTGAGTGATTCTGGTGAATATACCTGAAAAACAAAGTAGTTACAAAAAATGGAAACAAGCAATTTAAAAATATTTAAACAAATACTTTAAAACTGGTTGTAAAAATGTTTAAGCACCTCAAAATACATAGTGACTCTAGTTTTGTGCATTTATGCTATTTCAACAAGTACATTTCTGTTCCTCATTTGACTATTACTCATCTATATAGGCTTGAACATTTATAGTTTTAGAAGTTCTTCTGAGATGTTTACTGAATCATTAAAATTCACTGTACTTAAATACCCACCAATTATAAAATTATTTTCCAAGACAAAAATGAAATTTTGCTACAGGTAAACATTTAATTAAGCAGCATTTATGCCTAAATTTGTGCTAGAAATGTAATGGACCTTTCTTGTTAAGGAATTTGTAAAAAGCTTAGGAAATCAAGATTAATACTTAAAACAATTGGAATATTTTAATGCTAAACTACTTCTATTTACAGTAAAAATACTGCAGAGAAATCAGTTTAGTCTGAAATACCAGAATAAATGTGACAAAATTACTTGACCATCCCATAAAGTTGATTTAATAGCAGACTTCTGAAAAATAGATACAAGGAAAACCCGCTGAGTTACATCCTATTAAATATGGTAAAGTTTAAGAACTGCATAAATATTTTAATAACTTTTTTCAGTAAGTGGCATCATTTAATAAACACAAAACAGTATAAAGCAATAGTTTTTATGCCTTGAGTAACATAATATAGAGGCTAAGATACACAATGAAAGCTTAAATATGAGATTAGATTATTTACCATCAACATGGTCATAGATTCTCCCTGCTGGCTGACTTTCTACTTTTCCAATGCTACCCTCATAGCTGAATTTCAGAGTAACAATACAGCTAGGTAATGTATCTGTGAATTTAATTTTATTCACGTTGGTGTTCAAGTCCTTATGGCATATCTCACAATTTTTGATCTATAAAATTTCAGTTTTCTCTATACCCTCTTGTCTTTCAGTCATACAACTGTATCATTTAGGAACACACACATTAAGAGCGAATCTGAAAAAGAAAACTAAAAAGGCCTTCATGTAGAAAATTTATTCCATTCAACAAAAAAGGAAAAGAGGTAGGATTTGAGCGTGTAAGATAAAGACAGTTTAGCATAACATGTAACTTTTACTTTCATTCAAACTGTCAAATGTACACTGCACTGCCTTGGATATCTAATGAATTCCTTAGTAGTGAAAGTGACTTAGCAAAGGTTAGATGACCACAGCATTCTGTAAACCCAAAAGCTTCCAATGAGACTGATGACCAATGTCACATTACTTCCTTAGCCAACTACTAAGCAATTTAAATAAGCCTCCATTTCCTCATATATGATATTTCATGGCATGAATCACAGAATTTTGTTTAGCATAGAATGTTAAAACTGAAAGCGAATTTTCTTATCCAAACCCTTCAACATGGTAACTATTTTTAAATTGCCTACCACACAGAAAACGCTTTGACATTATGGAACAAGAATGCTGAACAAATATTTATTTCCCCTTTTATCCCTTCTTTCCCCCTACACCTTTCCAAAGCTAAAAATAAATGTAAGAATATCAGCAAATTTTACTAATTAATTTAGCACTGTCAATTTCAGGAATACATAATAAATGACTTCATTATTTCAAAAAAACTGAATATAAGTATTTCAAAACATTGGGACTAATAATATAAATATGAGGGTAATTCAAAAAGTTCATGGGAAAGTTTGTTTAGGTGCAGAAGGGTTTTTTAAAATTCATGCAGTTTTTTCAAAATATGTATTTTCCACAAACTTTTTGAAGTACTTCTGTATTTTCTTTAAACTTATTTCTCCAAAACTACAACGAATGGTAATAAATGAATACAACTATAAATTATGCTAAGTTTGATACAGTAATTAAATGTTTCCTCCCATATCATGAGACATGCTATAATAATTCACAATAAACTGCATCTAATGTTTTGAAAACCTGTACTACCTTAATCATGACAGAATGAGTATCTGAAAAGTGCTGAAGTCACTGCAGCTATTTCTCACTTATATATCAAAGATGACATTTCAAAGCTAAGAACTCACCTCTGCCCCTCCCAAAGGCCCACACACAATTAAGCAGAACAAGAGATGCTAGATTCCTGAATCACAATTGCACAGGGAACCAAAGACATATCAGAACACTACTCAGAAATGCGTTTTGCTCCTATTGCTACCTCCCTTAAAATCATATCCAAATTATATACGTGAATTTGCTGTGAATCTGGTAATACTGAGGTATCTAAAGGACACTAAGATTTGGTTTACTGTCTTATTAAAATGTTCTTAGGAAAAATACTGATAAATGATTTTGTAATTAGTTCTCATTGAATTCTTTTTCAGGGTAAAACAAGGGTATAAACTGTCATCTCATATAATTTCATTTCCAAGCATCTCTTTTTAAAAGTTTTTGTCCACATAGATCTATTAGAAACATATGTCTGGCCGGCGATGCAGCTCACTAGGCTAATCCTCCGCCTTGCGGCGCCGGCACACCGGGTTCTAGTCCCAGTCGGTTGTCCTGGTTGCCCCTTTTCCAGGCCAGCTCTCTGCTGTGGCCAGGGAGTGCAGTGGAGGATGGCCCAAGTGCTTGGGCCCTCCCATGGGAGACCAGGAAGAAGCACCTGGCTCCTGCCTTCGGATCAGCGCCGGCCGCAGCGGCCATTGGAGAGTGACCCAACGGCAAAATGGAAGACCTTTCTCTCTGTCTGTCTCTCTCACTGTCCACTCTGCCTGTCAAAAGAAAAAAAAAAAAAAAAACAACACCACTCTGGAAAATAATTTTGCTAAATGTGTCTTAAGCCAATGGTTCTTAAATTTTGGAAGGCTGCGATACTCTGAAAGAATACTAAAAGCTATGACCAAAGAAAAACACATGCATACAGTTGCAGAAGTTCAAAAAGGCCATGAAGCCCAAGGTAAGTACTATCCCTTAAATATTCTTAAAATGACTATTTACACAAAAGATACTCAGAAATCTGCCTATTGTTCATAGAGCAAACATGCATAAAACACGTAAGTATGCAGGTGCTTGATACCTTAAATTAAAAGAATAAAATGGCGATAGGTACAATTCAATAGAAACCAAATACCACATATTCTTAACACTTTTAATCTTCTGTATGAAGCTTTACTTCTTGTATTGAAGCTTATGAATAAAAACATAATTTGTATTTTCTTTATCTTTAAGAGGTCAAAACAGGGGCCGGTGCTATGGCATAGTAAATAAAGCTGCCACCTGCAGTGCCAGCATCCAATACGGGTGCCGACTAGAGTCTTGACTGCTCCTCTTCAGATCCAGCTCCTTGCTAATGTGCTTGGGAAAGCACCGGAAGGTGGCCCAAGTCCTTGGGCCCCAGCACCCACATGGGAGACCCAGAAGAAATTTCTGGCTCCTGGCTTTGGTGATCCAGCCACTGTGGCCATTTGGGGAGTGAAACAGCAGATGGAAGACCTCTCTCTCTCTCTGCCTCTGCCTCTCTGTAACTCTGCCTTTCAAATAAATAAATCTTTAAAAAATAAATAAAAGGCCAAAGTAAATTTTGAAAAAGAAATCTCTAGGGCCCATGTTATGCTAGGCATTATGTTTTTGTTTTTTTATAATTTGAAGGAATCTAAAACCTTATTACCTATTCAGTTTAGCTTCAATACACTTACTTGCTTGGTTAAAAATATACTGAGATGTATATATGTTGTCCATGTATAAAGACACTGACAGGGCCAGCACTGTGATGCAGCAGGTTAAGCCTCTACCTGTGATGCCAGCATCCCTTATGGACAACAGCTCCACTCCTTGCTGCTCCACTCCTGATCCAGCTCCCCGCTAACGTGCCTGGGAAAGCAGTGGAAAGTGGCCAAGTGCTTGGACCCCTGTACACACGTGGGAGACCAGAAAGAAACTTCTGGCTCCTGGCTTCAATTTGGCCCAGCACTGGCTGCTGCGACCATTTGGGGGATAAACCAGCGGACAGAAGACCTCTCTCCCTCTGTAATTCTGCCTTTCAAATAAAACAAACTTTTAGAAGAAAATGACATTAGATTATATAAGGTCCAAAGTATTTCAGGTTAAATGTTTTTCATATGACACATTTTCAAGGGCAATAATTTTAGGAATAGAAATTTTTTAAAAAGGAAATAAATTACCAATGAATTTCATCTATAGAAAATAAGAAACATTAAATATAAATGAAATCATCACTAATGTAGGTAATCTCCACAATCTTATTTATTCTATAATCTTAAAGAAGAAAATGTCAAGAACCTTTCTCATGAAAGACAGTAATATTTGTGGATAAGAAATGCTTGAAGATAGGGAGGGGGTAAAACAGTTTCCTGAAAATAATGCTGTTTTTCTTTGCTTATCTCCAGAGTCTTTAGCCATTAACTAAAAGAAAAACATATACAGAAGTAATAAATGCAAAAACATTCATCAATCCAATATTATCGGAAAATACTTTAATCAGTTGATGCCATCTGAATGATGAATACTTTTAAAATAATAAGAGAATTCAGGAATACATTTAATATAAAGCATTAACCTATTTCCAATGGTTCCAGAGAATAATTATTTTAATCATTAAGTAAGCAGAATGACCATTTTAATTCTTGAGCTATGCAAAAGCATTCAGTTAATTTAATTTTTAAATTAATTTCGCCTTAAACTGTGATGATCAACTGGAACCACTGAAACACCTACTTAGAAATAAGTTAATATCTACTGAAAAGCTTAAACAAATACTATAGTAATGGATTTATTAAACGGTTCTCAGGAATAAAAACTCACTTTAATATTTTAACTCCTCAATATTCAAAACCACTAGTACTCTAAAATGAAATTGGAGAATCTGATCACACAATAGAATGTAAACTAAATATTTCATCTCTGATACAGGGAAGGATGTACTGGTAGGATAAAATTAATTGGCACTGAATTAGTAAGCAAGCCAGTTTTTGGCTTGCCTTATGGATCCATTATCATGGATGCTTTGTAAACAGACATATCAAAGTAAATTACAATTATACTCAGAATTTTGGACAATGTCTAAAAAATGTTAGATTTTTAGCTGACATACAAACTATGCACCAATAAACAAAGTGAACACACCTCAAAGAGAAAAATCAAAGTACCATATTACTTACAAGTAAAACTTTTAGACTATCATAGTCAATTCTGAACCCACTCTCTAGGGAAAAGGGAAAATGTTCATAAATTCAACTGAACCTGAAAAGAATTAATGGAAGAAATGGTGGGGGTCCACATAAGAGGAAGGTGATTTGGGGAAATGAAAGGTGGAATACAAGAGAGAGAAAGATGGAGAGAAGAAACAGGATAAAATCCTGGACAAGACCAAGGTTGTTCAAGCTCTGAGTATTTGTGACACTTTATAAACTAATACACATTCTGTTTCATAATATTATCTTTATCTTTTTTCATTTTTCTCCCCTAAAAGATCCTTGATTTAAATACTAGTATCAAAATCAACATTTATTTTACTTACTAGATTAAGCCCTGAACCTGGTACTAGTTCCAAGCTAATCTAGATAGTTCTTTTGGCTTTGTTTTAATGGGTATAAATTTCTTCTTATGTCTGTTTCTTGCACCGTCCAAGATGACAACATGATTTTGCAGTACAAGTTAAATAAACTGCACATCTGTGCAGTTCAAACATTTTACAGATACAAAATGACTTGCTAATACTAACTCTGAATTCCATACAACCGCCTACCTGACTTTCCAAATCAAAATAACAGTGATTTATTGGCAACTGGTGATGTTACTTATCAAAGAAATTTTTATGTGTTTATAACAATAAAGTAAATGAGAAATCTATATTGTTTTAAAGATAAAAGAGAGGACCTCCAGAATCACAAGTCTATTAAAGGTTCACTTGAACTACACCTCAGGATCCCTGGAATATAAGCACATTTGCTCAAATTCTTCTGCACTGAGTGCACTTGGAAGAAAATGATTGAGAAGTAGTTCTCCCTCCTTGCAGTAGGCCTTAATGACTCACTTTTTCCTTCTATTCTTTGGAACACTTCACCCAATTTGAAGTTACTACAGTATTTATAATAGCTAAAAGACAACACATCTAAGGATGTATTTAGAGTCAATACTCTGATTCTCATGACTGTACAAAAATCTTCAATGAAATAGCATTATCATTGACTTTAAAAAGGAATATCAAAAACTAGATAGATTTTTGTGCCCTTAAAAATCCTTACATATAATTTCATTTATATTTAGATTTTTCTTTAAAATTCTCAACTATACATATTTGGTCTATGGAACCAAAACCTAGAACATTAAAACTCATAATGTGTTGAAATGAGAATCACTCAATTATTTAATTTCAGTGCTGATAAATTAACAGCAAACAGTGGTTACAGATTTGATATCTGGAACTCACTGGAAATAGTTACTCAACTTACCTGGTGCTAATCCAGCAGTAGCGGGGCTTCCCATGGATGGGTGAGAGAAAACTTGAGAGAAGGCAGACATATTTGACTGGGACACGTTACTCAGCCTGGAGGTTGATCCTCCTTTAGGAATAAACTCGCTTGCAGTAGGATTTGGTGTCTATTTAAAAATCAAATATATTAAGTTAACACACTTCAAGCCTAAAAAAAGACATTGACTCTACTAGGTATTATTCCACAGTGTTTTGTTTACTGAATTTCCAAGTGTTTTAAGTTTACATATTTTGGTGTGGTATGACTAACTTTCTTGAAAGAAAGTCTGACAATCAAATTTGAGGATTCTGATCATTTCATCTGCAGGACTGTAATCTCTAACATATGAAATTTGGCTTTATTGTCAAGCATGCATCATTTCTGAAGTACTCTAACACACTTTAGAGAACTGGGAGGTTGACACTACCTCAAAACTGAGCAACAAGTTTCAAATTTAATATCTTTTACCACTTCTACCAGGATAAAGGCCAAATCTACCTTATTTCCAAAATTAATCACTTCTCTTTTTTATATGTACAAATATTTGTCTAACAATATGCTGCCATAGATTTAAGTAACAGAGTAAAGATAAACACTTAAAAGAAGGCAAACATGTAGAAGGAATCAAGATAAAAGAAAAAACTGAACAGAGGCCCAATGTCTGGGCATCATCACCTACTACATGTTATACTGAATATATTTACTATGTGAGATACCACAGTGGCATTATATAAATTTTTTATACATCCAAGTGGTATGGAACTTTCAGTACTTTATGCACTACTAGAATGGTATGAAACGGTATATCAAATTCATAAAAAGCCTACACGTTGTCCACAGTGAATTTCCATAGGAGGCAAAAAATAAAGCGAAGAACTAATTACTACAAAATCCTAGAACAAGTTCCTTATTTGATATGAATGACACCTTAAACTTCAAAGACAGAGTGCAAAATACTAGATTTGGAACACAGCAAGAGTACTTATTTATAAACTGTAAAATAAGTGATATTAGCAGTTATGAACCAGCCAAAATCAAAAATGAAGTGATAAAATATAAAAGAAATACTAACTCTGAAATTATAATATACCAGAAATGCAGAATGAAATTTCAGTTTCTGCCACATCTAGGATATAAAACCCTAAAAATTAATCAGGTCTCAGTCAAAGCAGATTTTCCAAAGAGAAAAAATAGTTTTCATCATCTCAAGTATATTTTTTATTTTTATTTATTTATTCAACAGGTAGAGTTACAGATAGTGAGAGAGAGAGAGAGAAAGATCTTCCATCAGATGGTTCACCCCCCAAATGGCCGCAACGGCCAGAGCTACACTGATCCGAAGCCAGGAGCCAGGTACCTCTTCCTGGTCTCCCACGAGGGCACAGGGGCCCAAGCACTTGGGCCATCCTCCACTGCTTTTCCACAGAGAGCTGCACTGGAAGAGCAGCAGCCGGGACTAGAACCTGGTGCCCATATGGGATGCCGGAGCTGCAGGTGGAGGATTAAACCAAGTGAGCCATAGCGCCGGCCCACCTCAAGTATATTTTTAAAACCCTTTCAAATTCTAAACTTCTCAAAAGAGTAATATGTTCTTTAAATGTATGGCAAATTCATTAATTTCTGGAATAGAAAACAAACCACCACAGTTCACTGACATTTTTTTTCCTGCTTGTAAGGAAGCAAATAACCACTTAACAGGATAACAAATATGTCAGAGCTAGCACAAACCAGTTAACCTTAAACCTATCCTACAAGGTGAAGGCAAAGGGACTGGCATTGTGGCATATTAGCAGGTAAAGCCACTGCCTGCTCCCATACAGGGTCTGGTTCAGGTCCCAAATGCTCCATGTTTGATCCAGGTCTCTTCTAATGGCCTCGAAAAGCAGCGGAAGATGGCCCAACTGTTTGGGCCCCTGCACCCACATGGAAGCCCTAGAAGAAGCTCCTGACACCTGGCCCAACTCTGGCCATTAAGGCCATCTGGAGAGTGAACCAGCAGATGGAAGATCTCACTTTCCCTCTCTATAACTCTGATATTCAAATAAATAAATAAATCTTAAAAAAAGACAAAAGCTATCATATTACTGATAAGAATTCAAAATGGCTAGAAGACACAGGGTTTCAGGATTACAAGATTACAAGGCAGCAGCAAAATCAGACAAGGAAAATAATATACATGTTTTAACATTTTTAGTGTATTCCTGAGAAATAAAGACTAGCCAGTTTCCATTTCCCATACTTGTATATCTTACAATTATAGTCAACAGTAGACTATCTGATTTCAAAACTGAACTTTCCTAATTTAAAATTTACTTCACAATATTTTGAAAGCCTGTTTTAAAGGAACTTTAAAGGGTAAGCATTTGATGCAGCAGTTAAGATGTTGCACAGAAGCGGGTATGGGGGGCAGTTTTGTGGTACAGTAAGTGAAGCCATTGCCTGCAGCACTTACACCCCATACATGTGTGGGTTTGAGTCCTGGCTGGCTTCATTTCTGATCCCATTCTCTGCTAATGCACCTGGAAGGCAGTGAAAGATGGCCCAAGTGCTTGGGCCCCAGCACCTTGTGGTGACCCAGAAGCTCCCAGCTCCCGGCTTCAGTCTGGCCCAGCTCTAGCCATTGAAACCATTTGGGGAGTATACCAGAAGGAAGACCTCTCTCTCTCTATGATTTTGCCTTTCAAATAAATATTTTAAAAATTAATTTTAAAGATACTGTATGGGACGTCCACATATCAGAGTGTCTGGTTCAAGTCCTGGTTCCTCTTCCAATCCAGCTTTCTAGCTAATGCATGTCCTCGGAGACAGCAGATTATGACTGAAGAACTTGCATCCCAGCTTACACCGTGGGACTCTTGGCTTAGGTCTAGCCCAGCCCTAGCTGCTGCAGACACTTGGAGAATGAGCCAGCTGATAGAAAATCTGTCTTTGTGTCTGTCCCTCTTCCTCTGCCTTTCAAATATATTGAAAATATATAACTTTTAAAAGGGATGTCATAAAGGAGAAAAGAGGGAAGAAAATTGTACCTTCAATAAGCAAATCATATTATAATGAATTATAAAGGGCCTACAAATTTATAATAGAAATTATTAAAATTAATATAACTACAATTTACACAAACTATCAATTTTACACAGCAATAACAGATGTCAAAAATCTATGAAACTGAATTGGAAGTAAATGAAAAAAAAAATGGGCAAAAATCCTACCTCCCTTTTTGAGCTAATATCCGTTCAACTGCGTAATTTGGGAGTTTGTTTTGTTTAGCTGTGAGCACTTCAGATTACATTTAGACACAAACATAAAGGTTACTGTAATTAAAGATAGTATTACTGTAATTATCATCAATATATATTAAATAAGATAACATTTTAATCCAGCGATCCCAACTGATTAACTTCCATTTTCAAATGATCAATACAGGGATATTTTTTACAAGTAAAATAATATTCTGGGGCCCAGGGTTGTGGGTAAAGCTGCTGCCTACAGTACCAGCATCTCATATGGGTGCTGTTTCAAGTCCTGGCTGCCCTCATTCCAGCTCTCTGTAATGGCCTGGGAAAGGAGTGGAAGATGGCCCAAGTCCGTGGGCCCCTGCACCCTCATGGGAGACCCAGAAGAAGCTCCTGGCTCCGGATCAGCGAGATCAGGCCTTTGTGGCCATGTAGGGAATGAACCAGTGGATGGGAAACCTCTCTCCCCCCCGGCCTTTGCCTTATAAAAAAAATAAATCTTTTTAAAAAATAGCAATAACATTCTGATGAAGTTTGAAATTCAAATTTAATAAACTTTTATATTTTTCTACTATCACAATGCCTCAAATAAAAGTTATTTTTAAAGTAAAATTTAATACTCTGGTGGATTATACTACAAGCAGAATTTTTACTACAAAAAGATACTCTTAAGAAACTAATTAACAGTGCAATAAGAATACATCTACTAAATTCTTTCAAAATTTAGGTGGACAAACAGAAGAGGTTTGTGTTTAATGAAAACAGAACATAAGATATGTAATACCTCATTGCAAATAAGTCAAAAAAGGCCTGTAAGAAAAAAATTATCTGACATTGATGGGAAGAATGACTGAGAAACTACGAATAATCTTGAATACTGGCCAACTTTTTAATCACATAGTAAATTCATAAAACCATAAAATACCTTCCCTTGTAGAGCTACTTATACTAAGTTTAGTTAAGCTTGCTTGACCTTCCTTATTGACTAATATCATTAATCATTCTATTGTATACATGACCTAGCTAACAACATTAGAGATAACTGTCATGTAATAAAAGATAAATATTTGAAGCATAAACTCTAATAGCTCTTAACATAAGCATACAACCAAGCAACTACCAACCAAATCTAGATGAACATATACATCATGCTGAAAGTCTTAAATTCTGCATTTCCACCTTTCTCTGCTCACTGTACACCCGCCCCAGGCAACCACTATTCAACTTTCTGTCCCTAAAAAAATTCTAAAATTTTATATAAATTAACCATATGGTATTTTTCACTAGCTTGTCACATAGAATCAAGATTTATTCATGTCATTGTATCTATCAATATCTGTTATTAATGCTGATTTTAGTACTCAGTAATATGGACATACAAGTTTGTTTATCCTTTCATTTACTGGGCATTTAAACTGTTTCCACTTTAGACTATCACAAATAAGCTGTCGTGAACATCTGCACTACTTTGTGTGTGTACCTGTGCTTCATTAAACATAGTTAAACACAGTGAACAGCTTGGATGCCAGCAAACTGTTTTCCAAAGTAGTTTACTGTTTTAATATATTCAGCAGCACTGTGTAAGAAATATGCAGGTCTTTGTTCTCAAGCTCATGTGTTCTGGTTGTTCCTTTTCACTTTAGTCCTAACAGGTGTGTCATGGCAGCTCACTGGGGTTTTAGCCTACACGTCTTAACTGACTTCTTTGCCGTTCTGTATCTTCTTCAAGGTGTCTGCTCACATTTTTTACCACTATTACGGGGCTCTTTGTTTTCTATTATAGAAGTCTGAAAATTATTTATATTCTCAATGGAAGGCCTGTCTCAGATACGTGAGTTACCAATCATTTTTTCTAGCCTATGAGTTGTCTCTTTAGGCCTTAAAATTTGATAAAGTCTGTTCTATCAAAATGTATTTTATGGGTCATGTTTTTGGTGCTGTATTTAGAAATATATGTCTAACCAAGAGAAGCAAATATTTGTGACTTAAGTTTTATAATTTTCCATTTGAAGACTATGAGCTATTTTCAGATAATTTGTGTATGGAGTGTGACAGGTGGGTCTAATTATACATTTTGCATATAAATACATAATGATCCTTTCTTCATTTGCTGAAAAAGATCATTTCCTCTCCTCTAGTCTTTCTACTTTATTGAAATCAACAGTCTACTAGTTATTTAATTTCTGGCCTCTCTAATCTGTTCTATTGAGTTGTCTAGCTTGACGCAAACGCATTATTTTAATTTCTTAACTTTACAGGGTAGTCTTTCATCTTTTTGTTCTTTAAGTTGGTTTGGCTTTTAAGTACTTTATATTTTCATCTGAACATTAGATTAACAAGGCTGTCAATTTCTATTAAATAGTCTGCCAGGATTTTAACAAATTCTAACAAGTCTCTGAATCAATTTGGTGAGAATTCACATTCTTTTAACTTTTATTGTAAAACCAAGGGGTGTATGTGTGTGCTGGATTGGACCTCTTTTCCGAAAAGACACTTCTCATACAAGTAGAGGCCACAGATGTCACCTTCCACCTGAGCCAAGGATGTCCTCTTCTCAAACTTGAGCTCCCCAGAGTACATCATGGCTCAGACTTGGGTCAAGCTCTTGGTACCAGTGTCTTGGCAGGAGTGCTGGATGCCAGCAATCAGATAGGGGATGAATTTGTGGATGGACCCTTTGTCCTGCACAGACCAAGACCCCAGAGACCTCTTGTGCTACTTTGATTTTGTCAGCTTCACTGAAATAGTGGTTCTGGCTGCTGAGATGCTTGACCATGGCATCGAGAGAACCTATCCCCTGATGATCCCATTAAAGAAGTACTCCCCAGGGGCTTCGGTAGTGTCAGCCAGGAGGGAGCCCATCATTACTGTGGAGGCCCCAAGGGCCAAAGCTTTGGTGATATGCTCTGCATTCTGGATTCCTCCATCTGTGATGACGAGAACACCAAAGCACCGTGTGTACTCGTATACCTTATAAACGGCTGTTGCCTGGGGCCGCCCACAAGCCAGATGGAGCTACTTCCCACACCCACCCACAGGGCATCCACCCCTGCATCAGTGAGTTTCTTGGCCTGTGCAGCAGTGACCACGTTACCTCCAATAGCTTGGAGATTGGGGTATTTCTCCTTGATGTACTTGATCATATTGATCTGGAAGATCAAGTTTTCCTGGGAAAAGTCCAAAATCACTACATCTACACTAGCCTGGGATAGCAAGCCCAGCCTGTCCTTGTCATCTTAATGAGTGCCGATAGCTGCCCCACACAGCAGCTGCTTCTTGGCATCTTTGGAGGCCAGTGGGTAGTCCCAGTTCGTCTTTAGGTCAGTCCAGGCAATGATGGCCACCAGCTCCTTGTCTTCATTTACAATGGGCAACTTTCCCTTTTTGCTGCACGGCAGCATTTCATTTGCTACCTTCAGTGTGATGCCTGCAGGGGCAACCACTAAGTCTTCCCTCTTTGTCAGGATTTCTTCTAGAAAACAGTCATGCTCCTCTTCCTTGAGAAAAATCAATGTTCCTCGAGGAGATGATGCCCACCAAGCAGCTCTCCATCTGGCCTGTGTCAGTGATGGGGATTCCACAGAAGCCTCAAAAACATCCCGCACTCAATCCTTGGGGCTGAGGACCACAGGGTCTGTGATGAATCTCTGTTCATATTTCTTCACTTTCTGAACTTCATTAGCCTGGAATTCAGTTGTGGTGGATGAAGACAATACTTTCTGTAAGCGCCATTGCTATGGCCATCCCAGCCTCTGTGACAATGTCCATGGGTGAGGACACAAGTGGGGTCTTTAGCGTGATCTTCTTTGTCAGAAGTCAGGACCATCTGGTCTGCAGTGAAGTCGATGCACCCAGGGAGAATGAGAAAGTTGTTGTTGGCGAGGCCATCCCCGCAGTTGAAGAGCTGCTGTGAGGTAAGTCTGTCGTCAGGCATAGAGGACGTGCCCCCACTTATCAAGCAGTCAACCATTGCCAACGAGGAGCACTGCCGCATGCCTCAGAGGACCAGGCCGCAGAGGCCTCTGCCGCCTGGGCCACGCCAATATAAACCAAGAATTCACATCTTAATATAACTGAGTCTTCCAATCCATGAAAAAGAAACACTTCCATTTATTTAGGTCTTTTAACTCCTCACTGGAATGTTTTATAGTTTGAGGCTTTTTTTTTTTTAAGATGTATTTATTTATTTGAAAGGTACAGTTACAGAGAAGGAGAGGGAAAGGCAGAGGCAAAGGCAGAGAGAAAGTCTTCCATCCACTGGTTCACTCCCCAAATGGCCACAGTGGCCACGGCTGGGCCAGACCAAAGCCAAGAGCCAGGAGACTCATCTGGGTCTACCCTTCACCTGGGCCAACTTTCTCTGCTTTCCCAGGCTCATTAGCAGGGAGCTGGATCAGAAGTGGAACAGAGGAGACTTGAACCAGCACCCATATGGGATGCCAGCACTGTGGGAAGAAGCTTAAACCGCTATGCCACAGCACCAGCCTATTTTCCATAGTTTTAAATGTAGAAGTCTTAACCACTTTTGTCAGACTGGTCTCTAGGTATTTTACATTTTTGATGATACAACAAGTGCCTGAGTGTTTTAAATTTCAATTTGTATGCGTTTGTTGCTAGTACCCATGTCATCAGTTTACTATAGCTGATGTAATAAATTATCAAAAAGCAATTGGCTTAAAACAAGAGTTTCAGAATCCTAAGACCAAAATCAAAGTATTGGGGTTCACATTCCCTCCAAAGGGTCTAGAGAAGACCCCATTCCATGCTTCTCTCCAAGCTTTGGATGGCTGCCAAGCATTCTCTGTCATTCCTGGACTTGTAACCATATCACTCCAATTTCTGTTCCATGTTTACAGCATCTTCTCCTATGTGTGAAATCTCTCCCACTTTAGTCTTAGAAGGATTTCAGACCCAGCTGACAATTCAGAATGATCAACACCCGCAATTAGATCAACAAAGATTTTTCCAAATAAGGTGAAATTCTTAGGTTCCATGAATTAGGACATGAACTCATCTTTTTAATTCAACTTTACGGAATTCAATGTTTTTTTAACCAGATCCTATCTTATCTACAAAGATAATTATGTCCCCCAAAAAATACACTTGTACTTACTTCTATCCAATCAGTATCTCTTATTTCTTCTTGCCTTAACACACTAGAATGTGCAATAAAAAGCTAAACAGGTATTATAAAAGCAGATACTTTCCTTTTCTTGTCTGATCTTAGAGGATAAAAACTAAATGCTTTTCCTCCTAAGTATTATACTAGCTATAGGTTTTGTTTCTTTTTACAGATGCACTGTATCAGACTAAGGATGTTCTCTTGTATTCCTAGTTTATTGTTTGTTCTGAGAGGCAGAAAAAAAAAGTTCCTACCACTGGTTCATTCCCCAAGTGCCAGCAACAGTCCCAACTTGCAGCTGAAGTTGGGAGCCATGAATTCAAGAGCCAGATTTCCATAGAGGTGGCAAGAACTCAATGACTTGAGCCATCACTGGGTCTACATTAGGAAGAAGCTAGAATCACGATCCAGAGCCAGGGCTCAAGTCCAGATATTCCAAACTCCAGTGTGGGACACAGGCATCTTAACCCCTGCACTAACTTGCTACCAGTCAGAGTTTTTAAGGAGAGCAAGTAGGATTTTGCAAATGTTTTTTCTCCATTGAAATGATCTTACGACTTTGCTTGGTTGTGGTAAATAATTCATTAATTCATTTTTTTAAAATACTGAACCATCTTACATTGAGACAAGTTCTACTTCTTAGTGTTGTATTATCGTTCTATATATTTGCTAGAATATTTAATAAAATTTTGTTAATTTCTATAACTATGCACAGGTTATTTATATTTTCTTTTTGTGCAATGTCCACTTTTGATACCATAATAATCTCACAGTAAGTTGGGATATATTCCCTCTTTCAATTTTTGGGGAAAGTTCACAAAGAATTTGCATTATTTCTTCCTTGTACACCTGGCAAATTCACCAATGAAGCTATCTAAGTCTTCTTCTAGGAAGGTTCCCATCATCTTTACAAACTGTTCCTTTGTTTGAATGGCCTTCTTTATCCCTTGGAATACTGTCTTCTTTGAAATCGAATTTTTCTGAAACAAATATAGTAATGCCAGCTTTCTACTGACTAGCATAGTATAATTTTTAACTGATTTTTTTCTGTTTTAAGTCAGTTTCTTGTCAGATTTATTTGGTTGAATCTTACAGGTTTTTAAAGCTCAACCTGAATATATCTGCCTACTACTGATGTTTAGCATACTTACATTCAATATGATTATGGATATGCCAAGGTTCAAGCTATCAGTTGCTAACTGTTTTCTCTGCTCCATCTGATATCCTTTGTTTCCTTTTTCTTTTCTTTGCCTTTCTTTTTTTTTTTTGACAGGTAGAGTGGACAGTGAGAGAGAGAGAGAGAGACAGAGAGAAAGGTCTTCCTTTGCCGTTGGTTCACCCTCCAATGGCCGCCGCGGCCGGCGCACCGCGCTCATCCGAAGGCAGGAGCCAGGTGCTAGGTGCTTTTTCCTGGTCTCCCATGGGGTGCAGGGCCCAAGCACTTGGCCATCCTCCACTGCACTCCCGGGCCACAGCAGAGAGCTGGCCTGGAAGAGGGGCAACCGGGACAGAATCCGGCGCCCCAACCGGGACTAGAACCGGGTGTGCCGGCACCGCCAGGCAGAGGATTAGCCTGCTGAGCCACAGCGCCGGCCTTTGCCTCTTTCTTTTTGCCTTCTTTGGGATAAACCATATTTTTCTAATCTCGTCTTATATCCTTTCTAGACTTACCAGCTGTAATTCTGTTCTTATGCTGGAGCAGCTGCCTTTGGTGTGTATATTCATACCACATCACACATGACGTAAGAAGCTCACGATATTATACTCCCATTTTCTCTCTTGAGATACTTTGCTAGTCTTATCACTGATGTGTTATAAACCTTTTAAGCCCACTGTTACTAATTTTGCTTTGAATGGTCAATTATCTTTCAAAGACACTTAGAGTATAAGGAAAAAACTTTCTCAAATTTATTCACATAGTTATTGTTTCTCCCGCTCCTTCTCCCTTTGTGTAGATCCAGATTTCCATGGGGTACCATTTTCCTTCTGCCTGAAGTGCTTCCTTTAACATTTATTGAAGTATTTATTTGCTGGTGATGAATTCTTTCAATTTTGTATGTCTGAAAAAGTCTTTACCTTAAAAGTTTTATGCAAAGACTCAGAAGAAGTGGTACTTTTCACTATCTTTCACCAGGCAACTAAAATAACACTAGTACATTTTCAAATCCAAGAAATTAACATTGCTGTAATAATTTTAACTGAACTACCCCCTGATTTAAGTTTTACCAGTTTTATATGCATTCATTTGATTGCATTTTGGGAGAAAAATTCACATATAAAATTCTGGGTATTTTCTGTTTGTCCTATATTTTAAACATACTGCTGTACCGTTGTCTGGCTTGTATTATTTCCAAAGACAAACATGCAAATTTTATCTCTGGTCTTCAAAAATGGGTCTTTTATCTGGGGTTGCTTGTTTGACACGCCTTGGTGTAGTTTTCTTCATGGTTCTTGTGCTTGCAATTTTATAAGTGCCTTGGATCTTCAGGTTTACACTGTTCAACAAATCTGGACAGTATCTGCCCATTATTAGTTTTTTTTATGTCCCACACTCACCTCTCTTCAGGGACTCCAACTGCAAGTATACATATGAGGCTACTTGATGTCACTCACAGCCTGCTTTTCCTCTGCATGGAGTTTTTCAGGCTGTCTCTATTGCTATGCATTCAAGTTCATTACTCCTTTCTTCTGCAGTGCCTATATGATCGGTCATTAATCCTATCCAATACATTTTTCATTTCAGATATTGTGGAATTAAATTCTAAAATTCAACACGGATTTTTTTTTAAAAGCTTTTATTTAAAGAATATAAATTTCCAAAGTACAGCTTATGGATTACAATGGCTCCTCCCCCCCCCCCCCATAATCAACACACGGACTTTTAAAATATCTATTCCATGTTTGTAATTGCATGTTTAATCTTTCCTCTGGTTGTCCTAAACATACAGAATGTGATCTTCTGGTATTCTTATACACTATTTCTGTTTAATTTTTGGGTAACTGTTGATTGACTGTATATTTTTCTTATGAATCTTATTTTCCCATTTCTTTACCTGCCTGGTAATTTTTAATTTATGGCCAATACCATATCTTGGTTGGTGATATATTCCCAAAAATATTCTTAACCACTGTTCTCCACTGTAAGTTGTTTAAAAATCAGTTTGATTCTTTTGAGTTTTGCTTGTAAATTCTTTAGGAGCAATAAGGGAAGCATTTATTCTAAAGCTAAGCTGGCCCTGTTATTGAGTAGTCCTAACTTGACCGTTCATGAAGCAGAAAGTTTCCATATTGACTGGGGAGAACAGAAACTAATTTTGGCCTTGTGGAAGCTCTGAGAGTCATTTCCTGTGACTTTTCTGGAGATTTCTTTTTTCAGCTCAAATACTCTCCTCATTCATATCCTCTGATCAATACTGAATGGCAAGTTCAAGGGGATCCCCTTTACAAATCTTCAGAGCTCTGTGTATGAGCTCTCTCCTCTTCAGTACTTGTTCTTGTTGATCTACTGACACCATGACCACTGTGGAATTCCAATCTCATATCTTCAGTTTACAAAGACTACTAGGCTCTCCCTGAGCTCTCTCTCCCTTCATGGAGCCTGGAAACTCAATTCAGTGAGCTAGGTTAATCACAGGGCTCATATAATCTGTTTCTCTTATTTCAAGTGCTATATTTGTGTGTACGTTCCTTGCAAGAGCCAAGAACAGTGAATTACTTGGGAAGGTGGAAGAAGCAGTACCAAAAATGAGGGGGGAAAGGCAGGACTAAGGAACTCTTCTGCCAAGCTACTGTGACCTAAGAAGCATAAAAAGAGGAGACCCATACATAGAACAGTCCTATTCAAAGCTATTCTTACTAGTCTGTAGATTTCATAAATAACACAGAATAAAGAGGAACAGAGTAGGACAGAAAGGGGAAGTCAAATGGTTAACCAGAACCTCCAAGTTCACATTTCCACAAGACCTTTCTTCTTCTAATTTAATGGGTTGTCATTTCCTCTTATTCAAGCATATCCAAATATGGTAAATTTAAAATTTATTTTAAAAATATACTCAACTTCTGAGTTATTCACAAGGTTGAGGACATCTGGCTCTCTGATTTGTACTTTTCTGTAGTATCTAAATTTTTTTTTTAGTAAGTGTACTATATAAATCTTTATCAAAAAGTTTTTAAGAGTGTGTTAAGATTTGAAAATCATGAAACCATGGATACCATTCCCCACTTCCTATTTGTTTGCATATTATCCCTGAGTGTAGAGTGGTATTATTACAAGAATTCACATGAAGTATGTAACATTTAACCAGTAGAATCAAGGCATATAAAAAAAGAAAAGCTGTATCTGAAAGATAGAAGGCATTTAAAAGCAAAACCAGACTAACTGCATATCTAATACTCAAAAGAATCTATTTACATCTCAAAGTACTCCAGTAGCAATAATCATTATTAGTCACAGGGCATATGACCCAGTTTATTCCCAATATTACTCCCCTAAATAAATAAATAAATAAATATCCATTTAAGTCAATTAACAAGTAGACCAGGAAACCGAGACCATCAATGTATTTCAGAGAGGTAAGAATTACTTTATACAGCTACACTTATTTTCTATATCTATGCATATCTTCTATCCATAGTTATAAAAGTATGTAAGTAGGCAGAATTACTTAGAAACATTCTTCCTAACCAGGAATCTTGCCATATTTAATCACAAATTTTAACATCTATTAAGATTTCCAAATGTTTTCCACAATGGTATTTTTTGCCATGAAGTAGTACCAAGGGACAATTTAAGACTACAAAACATGATATTTCAGGACTAGCAATAGGCAAAACATTCATATAGCTAGAAAACCACTAATGTTCACTCATTCAGTAACACATAAAAGACACTGTGTTAGGGAAAACATAGGCACTGCATGTTCACAGGCTGGCAGCTCTCAGGTACTGAATGTGTCCTGAACCCAAAGCAACGCTACACTCCCAAGAGATCAGAACATCCATGTAACAAACAAAACATTAAGTATCCACAATAAGCTATAAACTATTAGCCTTTATAATGAGCTATAGAAATAATTAATCAGGACAACAGCATAAGTGAGCAGGTGTCTAATGCTGTCTAATTAGTTCACAAGACCAAATGCTTGAATTCAATCCAAAAGAAAGATGTGCCAAGTCAAAAACAGAGTGAAAGAAATGGAGGGAAGGAGGTACACAAAACCACATGAATGTTCAAACAGAAAGGTCAAAGGCAGAAGCATGAAGACGTGGCAATTTTCAGAGTACTCTAAGTCCATGTTCAATAGGTCCACAGCAGGAAGCAGGAACAAGATCAAGAGGCAGTGCTGAGGGCCAGTGTTATGGCTTAGCAGATAAAGCCACCTCTTGCAATGCCAGCATCCCATATGGGTACTGGTTTGTGTCCTGGCTGTTCCACTTCCAATCCAACTCCCTACTAGTCCGCCTGAGAAAGCAGTGGAAGATGGTCCAAGTGCTTTGGCCCCTATATCCATGTGGGAGACCAGAAAGAAGCCTGGAAGAAGTGCCTGACTCTGGCTTTAGTCTGGCCTAGCCATCGCCATTATGGCCACTGGAGAAGTGAACTAGTTTAGATGGAAGATATCTCTGTGTCTACTTCTCTCTGTAACCCTTTCAAATAAAATTAAAATAAAAATCTTTTAAAAAGGAAAAAAGAGATATTAGAATGCATTCTAAAGGGATATAGATTTTTTCCTAGAAACAAAAACCAAAAGACAAAGATAAGAAAAATCAAGTAATAATGAGGTGATTTGAAAGGTAAGATCAGAGGCAAGAAACCAGGTAAGATATTATAATGTTGACAGTCCAAGCAACAAAGCTGGAGTTAAAGGATAACTCAGTAACAAATGAGTAAAGATAATTTCAAAGTAGCATAAGCAATAGATTTTAGTAGCTCAAAGATGTGGCAGGTAAGGAAAGAGTCAAAAAGGTCTCACAAATCAGATACTGAGTGACATCAATAACAAAGATAGACAGGGACATATAGTTGTGAATGAGTGTCCTTTATGACACTCATTCATGTGTGAATGAAAGAACAGATCTGGAGGAAAATACATGGTTGCCATTTTAAACATACTGAAATTGAAGGCCTGTGAAATATAGATGAAGATGTTCAGAATAAACTTGAAATACAAAGATACATCAGAAAGTTCACAGAGGCCGGCACCGCAGCTCAACAGGCTAATCCTCAGCCTTGCAGCGCCGGCATACCGGGTTCTAGTCCTGGTCGGGGAGCCGGATTCTGTCCCGGTTGCCCCTCTTCCAGGCCAGCTCTCTGCTGTGGCCTGGGAGTGTAGTGAAGGATGGCCCAAGTGCTTGGGCCCTGCACCCCATGGGAGATCAGGAGAAACACATGGCTCCTGGCTTTGGATCAGTGCGGTGTGCCAGCCACAGCACTCCGGCTGCAGCAGCCATTGGAGGGTGAACCAATGGTAAAGGAAGGCCTTTCTCTCTGTCTCTCTCTCTCACTGTTCACTCTGCCTTTAAAAAAAAAAAAGTTCATGGAGGGGCTTGCACTGTGGTGGAGCAGGTTAAGCTCCCAGCTACAGAGGTGGCATCCCATTTGGGTGCTGGTTCTAGTCCCCACTGCTCCACTTCTGATCCAGTTGCCAGCTAATGTGCCTGGTAAAGCAGCAGTGGACAGTCAAAGTTCTTAGGCCCCTGTATCCATGTGGGAGACATGGAAGAAGCTCCAGACACCTAGTACTAGACTGGCTCAGCTTCAGCTGTTGTGGTCATTTGGGGAGTAAAACCAGTGGAAGGAAGACCTCTCTCTCTGTCTCTCCTTTTCTCTCTATAACTCTTTCTTTCAAATAAATAAATCTTACAAAATAAAGTTCAAAGAAAATGCACATTATTTTTAGTTTTCAATGAATTTTTTAAGTATCCTCATATAATATTTAGAGTAAGCGCAGAGAACTTGGAGGAGGGGGGAAAAAGCAACTTAAGTCAAATGCAAATCCAAACAGAAGTAGCTGAAGTAATGAAGATATTTGTGGACACCAAAAAGCACTATGAACAGTAAAAGAGAAGACAGTCAGCAAAAGAGCTCAGGAGTTTTTAAGGGAAAGGCAAAGGACAAGAGGGCTACAAAAACAAATAATAAAGATACTTGCTCCCCTTCCAATTCCGCTCACTGCTAATGTGCCTGAGAAAGCCCCTGCACCCACGTGGAAGAGCGATGAATCTCCTGGCTCTTGGCTTTGGTCTGGCCCAGCCCTAGCCATTATGGCCACTTAGGGAATGAACCAGCAGATAGAAGACCTCCTCTCTGCCTCTGCCTCTGCCTCTCCTGCTCCCTCTCTGTAACTGTAATTTTCAAATAAACCTTTAAAAGCAAACAATGAAACATACCAGTGAGGAGTTACAGACCTATATAAATGGAGATGTCTATCTTATTTGTGAATCAGTGAGTGGAAGTTATCTCCCCTCTTTTCTCTCTTTCCCTGCCTCTCCTTTCTTATATAAGAAACTCTGGGTTTCAAATAAAAATCTTTTTTAAAAAACACTGCCAATTTTGGCAGTTAGTAAACTTATTAAAGTTTTTAATACAGTGATCAAAGGGAAAAGGAACATACAAGGAATTAAAGATAAATATGAAAGATGGAAAAGTAGCCACATCAACGAACATTGCCCAAACTGTACAGCACAGTTTCTTAAACATACTAATCACCTTTCTCCTCATGTAGCACTCTTTGTTCTAAAGTTCCCCAAATAACAGGAGAGATTTAAACATACTGTGTTGAAGGAGAGAAAATCTAAAAATTAGAGATAGGTGATAGAAATAAACTGCTAGAAGGAACAACAATGAATTATAGAGCACACAGCAAAGGAGCATCTATTTGACAAAGGAGGAAAAGATTAAGAAAGGATATGAATAAAATCTAGAGAGCTGAGAATTAAGGAAATGCATTCCCAATGGCCTTTTTTCTCCTGACTCTGTATGACAGTCATTATTCAAAAGTGAAAGTGAGGGCTGAGTAGATTCAAATAAACTGGTATAGCTAAACAGCAGGAACTGTAGAGAAGAGGAGAGAGGGTCTGGAGTAGAATGAAGGGCACAAAATCCTATGGCTAAAGTAGAGCCACTGCCACTTTACCACAGTTACCCAACTCTTCAAAGGCTCAAGGAAACCTAAGCAGCTAAGCTGAAACTTCACCTCATAATTTTCAATGCATTCCATTCAAAGCCTAAATTCCCCTTTTTCTTGGACATACAGACAACAAAACCTAGAGAGTAACTAAAGATGAAGTATATCCAGGGAGTTCAAAAGCTCTCTGAGATTTTAAAAGCGCCAGCAATAAGCAAGAGAACCTGTGGGCCAAGAGATTCAATGTGAACATTTTACAACACTTGTACCAGAAATGCCATCTGCTCAGAGCAGAAGAGGGGAAAAATATCATCAAAAGAAATTCTGAAAAGTAGATAATGAAGTCAGATGGGTCCCCTAACAGAAAAACAGTCCTTGCTGTTTGCTGGATAAACTAAGAGTAATAATGATAAGCTATGATAGAAAATCTCACTATTTTCTAAGATCTGAGACCAAATGAACAAGATTTAACATGTTATTACTTTCAAGTAAAACTTAATCTATAACATCATAAGAAGTTTATAAAATCATGTATTTCCCAAGAATTTTACACAAAATTTTTATGTGAAGAAATATACTGTTACACTGTTATCCTTTGCCTGAAAAAAGCAGATCAAAACTAATTTTTGAAAATACTCAAGTGAATCAGCATTGAAATATAAGTCACTAGAAAGTTAAATATCACTGCACCACTCTACACATACCACGATGACATATACACGTGAATATAACTACATATAGTACTCTATAAATAAATATACACGAAGACCTACTTTAGGAGACATCATGGTAAAACTGAAAGAAAAAAACATTTATAGAAATATCTTTTAATGTGCTTGGAAATATGCTCCCTTACATCAATTCTATAGGACCTCAAGCAAAGGCATTTGGCCTGTACAATCACAGAACAAAAGTACATTTGAACTTAGATGAAATAAAGTATTCCTAAGGCAGAGTCTTAGATGATCTTCCATTTACCATCTGCCGGTGTTCGATTATGAGAATAATATAAAATGGGGAAGTTTTTTCACTAAAAAACACTGTTGAGAGGTAATTAAAACTATTACCATGCTCAGAACACTAAAAATTATCAAGAATAACTGGATACTATTAAAATTTTTTTTTAAGGAATGGAAGATCTCTAATATATTTTTTTTTTTGACAGGCAGAGTGGACAGTGAGAGAGAGACAGACAGAGAGGAAGGTCTTCCTTTGCCGTTGGTTCACCCTCCAATGGCTGCCGCGGTTGGTGCGCTGCGGGCAGCGCACCGCGCTCATCCGATGGCAGAAGCCAGGTGCTAGGCGCTTTTTCCTGGTCTCTCATGGGGTGCAGGGCCCAAGCACTTGGCCATCCTCCACTGCACTCCCGGGCCACAGCAGAGGGCTGGCCTGGAAGAGGGGCAACCGGGACAGAATCCAGCGCCCCGACCAGGACTAGAACCCGGTATGCCGGCGCCGCAAGGCAGAGGATTAGCCTGTTGAGCCACGGCGCCGGCCAGATCTCTAATATTTCAAAAGAAATTATCAACTTTAGGTCTAAAACAATTGAGACACTAAAACTAAATAGTACTAACAGTGGCTACAAAATTCAAATAAAACCAGTGAAAAAGGCATTGTGGTGTAGCAGGTAAGCCTGCCCATGCCAGCATCCCATATGGGCACTGGTTCTAGTGTCAGCACTCCACACTCGATCCAGCTCCCTCTTAATGTGCCTGGGAAAGCAGTGGAAGACGGCCCAAGTCTTTGGGCTCCTGCTGCCCACGTGGGAAGAAGCTCCAGGCTCCTAGCTTCAGAATGGCCCAGCTAAGACCAATGTGGCCATCTGGGAAGTGACCCACAGGATGAAAGATCTTTGTCTCTCCCTCTCTATGTAAACTCTGCCTTTCAAATAAATAAATCTTAAAAAAAAAAAAAAAGTATGATCAATTTTCTTAAATACATAAAAGTCTCAGAATAAAATTTTACAAAATCTACTATACAATAAAAGAAAATTAAGCTGTGGCATTTTCAAACAAGCATAATACCTTAAGCAAATAGAACACATACATGGCTAGCCTCAATTACTTACAATTCAGTGGGAAAAGGTAAGAAAAATTACTATAAAATTTACTATAAAACAGAATGAAACAACTGGTAAACACCAAGTATTCTAAAAATGGGAAAACAGTACACACACACACTCATACGCATATATACATATGTTCCTTGCCTCCCTTGCCAGATAATTGAATAAGTATTCACAGGGAGGTAGCATTTCAGTCATCTCTTGAAGAAACACCAAGAAAGATGGTTTTTTTTTTTCAGGTTCATTTAACAATAGTACAGAGAAGTGACACCATATTTCATTATATATATAATACAAAAGATACTATATAAGAATGTAGTATATGTGGATGGATAAGGAGAGACAGCCTTTGAAAGGTAGGATACAACAGATGGAGATGATCTGACAAAAATTAGAAGATGTTTACACATAAAGTGTAAAAGATGTCACAGCTGGAAACAAGGAAAGGAGGGAGAGATGCTGCAGATTTTTAAACAAGGATTAGAGGCAAACAATATAACAGGAAAACTTCTGGGCTTAGGATTAAATACATTTTGGCTAGCATCCCAGCTCTACCACATACAGGACATCCAAAATGCTTAGGACCAAAAGTGTTTCAGATTTTTGAAGAATTGCATATATATATAAGAAATCATGAGGAAAAGAAAGACCCAAATCTACAGACAAAATTCATTTGTTCCATATAAACCTTACACACACTCAGTCTGACAGTAACTTACACAACATTTTTAGCAGGACTGCATTTTGACTGCAACTCATTGCATGAGGTCAGCTTGTGATTTTCCACAAATATATATGGCACCTTGTGGTACTTAAAAGGTTTCAGATTACAAAGCATTTCTGTTTCCAAATTTTCAGATTAGGGATGCTAAATAAAAACTAGCATTAGGTTTTTCTAACACACAATTTTCATTTTTTTTTAATCAAATGGGGATAATATGTGGTTGTTGTTACAAAGATTCAATATGATAGGAATTGTATTATTACCCAATGTATTGGTAGCCAAACCTCAGTAGTTAACATCTCATAGCAAGTGTCAGAATGTAGGAGATGGCAGAAAAGGATAAGTCAAAAGATATTTAGTCTCAGTGACTGGGAAGATGATAATACCATTAACTGAAGTAGAAACATAGGAGAATACATAAAAAGCAGCAGATGTGGAGAACAGAAAAATAAGTTTAAACATGTCAGATCTGCAATGATGGGGGATATAAATCTACATGCATAGATATCAGATAGCACAAGAAATCTGAGTCTTGAACTCAAAAGACATTTTAAACTTTAAATTTCAGGAACAAAGAGCAGGCAAAGAAAAGAACATACAAAGAGCAGAATTCAAAAGGAATCATGGATGAAACAAAGAGTTAAAAGCGCAAAGAGAAAAGAGTTTCAAAAATAAACATAGCCAGCAGTCTAGGAACTGCATGAAACTGTTAGATTTAGCAATTAAGGAGATCTACAATAAACTCTCAGAGCAGCTTCAGGGGCTAGTGCTGCAGCACAGCAGCTTAAGCTACCACCTGTTGCACCAGAATCCCCTATGAACACAGGTTTGAGTCCCGGCTGCTCCATTTGCCATCCAGCTTCCTGCAATGACCCTGGCAAGGCAACACCAGATGGCACAAGTGCTTGGATCCCTGCACCCACATGGCAGACCCAAATGGAATTCCAAGATCCTATCTTCACCTTGACCTAGTGTGGCTATTGCGGCCATTTGGGGAGCGACCCAGCATATGGAAGATTTCTAACTGGCTTTCAAGTCTACAAATAAATATAACATTTAAAAACAGAGAGAGAACAGTGTCAGCAGAAATTTGGTGATATGAAACTGTACACATTTAAGGAATAAACAGGTGGTAAATAAATGAAGAAAAAGAGTACAAAAGATTTCATGGGTCCCTAGTTGGAGATTCCACAAACACATTAATGGAGACCAACTGGGTATTATCAGTATTTTTTTTTTTTATTTGACAGAGTTAGACAGTGAGAGAGAGAGAGACAGAGAAAGGTCTTCCTTCCGTTGATTCACCCCCCAAAATGGCCGCTACGGCCGGAGCTACGCTGATCTGAAGCCAGGAGCCAGGAGCTTCCTCCTGGTTTCCCATGCGGGTGCAGGGCCCAAACACTTCGGCCATCCTTCACAGCCCTCCCGGGCCACAGAAGAGATCTGGGCTGGAAGAGGAGCAACTGAGACTAGAACTTGGCGCCCATATGGGACGCCAGCGCCACAGGTGGAGGATTAACCAAGCCAGTATTACCAGAATTTCTAATGCCATATGAAGAATAAATTTAGTCTCTATAAAATGACAAGAGACTGAAGAAAATATTATCTCTTTAATTCTAAAGTGAAAACATGAAATCACTGTTCTTGGTGGAAAACAAAAAGATTAGTAAGTAATAAAAGGTTGACAATCATGAATGTTAGAAATCTGGTGCTAAGGAGAATAAAGGCAGTATGAGTGATTATATTTCATCACTTGAGTTGAAAATCGAAGATTTTGTTAAGCTTTTTGTTGTTTGGTACTCATTTTATTTTCAGAAGTCGAAAAAGGCCAAACAGTAGGTCAAGATTAAGAAATCAATGTAAAGAGGCAGAAATTCTGGTATAATGGTGAAAGCCATCACCTGATATTGACACCATTTCAAGTCCTGTATATTCTACTTTCAATTCAACTCCCTGCTAATGCTCCTGGGAAAGCAGAAGATGACCTAAGCATGTGGGTCCCCTGCACCCATATAGGAGACCAGGAAGGAGCTTCGGGATCCTGGCATCAGCATGGCCCAGCTCTGGCCATTGTGGTCATTTTGGGAGGGAACCAGAGGATGGAAGACCTCTTTCTCTTCGTCTCTTTCTGTAGTTCTGTCTTTCAAATAAATAAATAAATCTTTTTTTTTTTTTTTTGACAGGCAGAGTGGACAGTGAGAGAGAGAGACAGAAAGAAAGGTCTTCCTTTGCCGTTGGTTCACCCTCCAATGGCTGCCGCGGATGGCGCACTGCGGCCGGCGCACCGCGCTCATCCAATGGCAGGAGCCAGGTGCTAGGTGCTTCTCCTGGTCTCCCATGGGGTGCAGGGCCCAAGCACTTGGCCATCCTCCACTGCACTCCCGGGCCACAGCAGAGGGCTGGCCTGGAAGAGGGGCAACTGGGACAGAATCCGGCGCCCCAACCGGGACTAGAACCCGGTGTGCCGGCGCCGCAAGGCGGAGGATTAGCCTGTTGAGCCACGGCGCCGGCCTAAATAAATCTTTTTTAAAAAAGAAGAAGAAATCAATGTAAAGAAACGCCTAAAGTTCCAGAAAGGCAGGAAAATGTCACTGAGAAATAAAAATAAATTATATGGAAAAGAATTGACCTTAATAAAGCAACACACTTGGGCATAAGCTACAGTCCATGTCTAGAAAATTACATGTACAATCTTACTCTTAAGAAATGCTGTCCTATGTAAGCGCAGTAAACCAGTGCAGTTAGAACTGTAGCTCCTGGGGCCAGTGTTGTAGCATAGCAGGTAAAGCTGACAACCTGCAACACCAGCAGCAGCCCATATGGGCATCAGTTTCTGTCCTGACTGTTCCACTTCCAATCCAGCTCCCAACTAATGTACCTGGGAAAGCAACAGAAGCTGGTCCAAGTGCCTGGGCACCTGCCACCTACGTGAGAGACCCAGACGGAGCTCCGGCCTCAGCCTGGCTAAGACATGGCCTTTGCAGCCATCTGGGGAGTAGATCACCAGACAGAAGATCTCTCACCCCCTCTATTTCAAAGTAAATAAATGAAGCTTTAAAAAAAATAAACACAAATGTTGTTTCCTCTGTTTAACATTACTCAGCTTCTCTGAATGTGTTTCTTCATTTAATAGTAACATTTATCCAATGAGATATTAGGAAGCCCAAAAGGCAATGTATGTAAAGCTTAGCACAGTGCATGGCACAAGACAATTAAGAACTACTGTTAGCTATGATTATTAAAATAAAATAAATATAAATATTCTTCTAACCTGAAAGGACCTAAGCTTTAAAAATTTACTTATTTGAAAAGTCATAGTTACAGAGAGAGGAAGATCTTCCATCTTCTGGTTTACTTCCTAAGTGGCCGCAACAGCCAGGTTGGACCAAGCCGAAGACAGGAGCTTTTTCTGGGTCAGTTGGGTGCAGTGGCCCAAGTACTTGAGCCATTTTCTACTGCTTTCCCAGGTCCATTAGCAGGGAACAGGTAGGACTCAACCCGGCCCCCAAATGAGATGCCAACACTGCAGGTGATGACTTAACCCACTATGCCACAACACTGGGCCTAGGGCCTAAGCCTTAAAGGAAAGAAATCAGTGGAACACAAAAGACTAATATATATGGCTAACGATTTAAACCTTTTTATGATAAAAATAAAAAATATTAAAGGGTA
This sequence comes from Sylvilagus floridanus, assembly GCA_949820135.1. Classification (NCBI taxonomy): domain Eukaryota; kingdom Metazoa; phylum Chordata; class Mammalia; order Lagomorpha; family Leporidae; genus Sylvilagus; species Sylvilagus floridanus. Next base: position 51,261,363 of record OX463230.1, on the reverse strand, counting down.
AACATTACCCAAAACCAAAAAAATCTTAGGGAATTGATATATAAAATTATTTTTCTTACTAAAATATAAAAATATATACTAACATAATCTTCAGGTCCCCAGTTTAGGAATTCCCAAAGTCAGCAATGGAGAAGAATTGCAATTTTCTCAATATTTCAACATGTGACTGATAAATGTAAGGCATTTCAGAGTTAAAAAGCTCAAATTCAGAGTATTAACATTCTGCGTCTCCTTAAAAAAACTTTTTTGAAGCATAAAATAACAGTATTTGAAACATTAGACACCGACTTAATCTTTCATACACATTAATACAAATTCATTACTAAATGTCTTAACAAAAAAGCATAACTCTAGTGTATGTTCTTACACTAACAAAAGTGACCTCAAAACTACTACTGCTGATAAATGGCAGGGAGGGAGGGACAGTGGCAGAGAAGCTTAGTGTCTACATCTCTGCAGTGCTAAGTATAACATCCCCACAACTCACAAGCAGTTCTAGTGCCAGATCTAACTGTTCTTACACAGGTGGGGTTCACTTTACTTTCAGGTTTCCTTTTCAAAATTGAAAAAAATCCCATCTCTAATCTCTCTCCTACTGATCCCAAAGACAAGAAAAATTCAGGTAAAACACTATTCCTAATTGACAAATCCAAAATTTCCCAACAGTATTTTAAGTACATACATAATATATGAAACCCTTTGGCTTTCCATTATCTTTAGGGGGGAAACAAACACTACCAAAATTTCATTTGGGGCAAATATCACATTTTGCAACATGTTTGAGAGTAACATTTTTGTTCTTGTGCCCAAGGTAGCAGATATTGCTATACTGAACAAAACAAGAGGGGCTGGTATTATGGAGTAGTAGGTAAAGATGCTGCCTGCAATGCCAGCTTACCACATGGTAGCTGGGTCGTGTCCCAGCTGTTCCACTTTTGATGCAGCTCCCTGTTACTAGCCTGGGATAGTAGCAGAGGATGGCCCAAGGGCTTTGGCCCCTGCTACCAATGTGGGAGACCTGAAGAAGTTCCTGGCTCCTGGCTTCAGCCTGGCTCATCCCCAGCCATTGTAGCTACCAGCTCTCTCCCTCCTTCCCTCCCAACCTTTCCCTCTCTCCCTCCCTCCATGTAAATTTTTTAATAAAAAAAAAAAAAAGATATTGTAGAATCTGTTTATAAGGTAGGAGACAGAAATAAAGCCAAGTTGTGAAATTTGTAGTATCTTTTTATGCTTTGTAAATGTGGGATTGCAGACATTGGCTAGGAATTATTTTTAAAACTAATTTACTCAAAATTTAGAAAGAAAATATGCTATTACTTCTGGCTAAATTGAAATTTTGACCAAAAGCTTTATCTATACTATAAAATAATTACCAGTTATAATCCAAACTAAAATGGAATATGAAATTTTTACAGGTACTTCAACATCATATAGAGACTAGTCCTTGAATTATAAAAATCCACTTTTCATTGTTTAGAACTGACAAGAAAAGGCAGAGTCAAAGACTGAAATGCATCTGTAATGACCCTATGACAAATACCATTGAATGTGATTTTAGAGGAAATCTGATGTTTGTTTATACATATTTTTTATTTCCTATCAAAAGTTGAAAGATATAAAGCTTTTATATATAACAGATATATATATATATATATATATGATATAAAGTTCAGATTCTAAACAAATGGGACTTTCTGTACTAACTTTTATAACATGACTTTTGAGTGTAATACCCTAAGTAACTCTGTATTAAAAACTAATTGATCTCAAATGTTAACAAGTTGAAAAGGAAAATATAGAAACAGGAGAAGCTTAAAAAGCCTCTGAAGCTAAAAATCATTCAGTTGGTTACTGAACCACTAACTACACTTTGATTCAAAAATTTTAGAAACTACTCAGGTATTTCATATAGTTTATCCAATCTTTTTAAAACCCGCCATCACACATAGATACAGAAAGTTGCCATGATATTCACTTTCAAAAATGTCTAATAAAAATCATTTTTACCTGTAAATTGTTTTCTGTGACTCTGTTCCACCAAACCATATTGATGGGTACTCCTGATTTACACCTGTCGGCAAGGCAGCCAATAGGGTTCTTTGCTTTCCGTGCCTTTGATCCCATCGGAACTAGCCTCTCTTCCAGCATCCCCAGGCGATACTTTCTTGGCTAGGAAAAAGAAGGAAAGAAACCAGGCCACTCCTAACATCCCCACACTAATCTAAACTAATATAACTAACATATAGAAGACAGGGGAATGGTAAAATAGGGAACAAGAAAAATTTCTATGATACTCCTTCTAATGTCCATATCACCACCCACTATTTCCCACCTCCACCCCATACCTCCAAAATAATCCACAGTCCTTTAGAGGCTGAACAATATTATATAAAGCTACAGGTGTTATACAGAAATATATTATAATCTGATTTTAGTTAATGAATAGAAGAAATTATCAGCAAAGTAAATGCTTTGCACAATTTTCCACTGGCACTTACCTATTCTCACTGCAATATGAAGAAATGGCTTCAAGGGCACAAAATACAGATTAGAAAAATTCTCCAAACTGTAACTTTTTCTGCTCCTCAACTTGTTGCCTTATTTTCTAGTAAGAACTACTCCACTTAAAAGAAGGAGCTGATTCCTAAGCAATGGATTTTTATACCTTAAAAACTTCTATGCACATTAGGCTAGATTCTAAGACAATCACTCTACCTGAAATGAGCATTATAACTAAGGTACTCAATGGAAAGAAATTAATTTCAGACTAAAAGTAAAAGCAACAAATTAACAATAACACAAACCTTTTTGGTCTTTTAAATCTTAGTAATTTGTTACTGAATAAACTCTCCAACAAAATCATGAAATCATTGGGTAACAATTTAATAAACTAATAAACCATCTTAACAGTGGTGAGCAGCGCATTTAAACCTGGAATGTAATGAGTTTTCACCATCTTCTTATAATTTGCACTTAATTGTATCTTACAGGGAATTTGTGTGTTATGTTTGTGTATAATCTGCCCCTTCAAGGAATACTGTTATGTGTAAAAAGTTATCTAATTTAAAACCTCAATAAGAAAATTTATGTATAATTATGGTTCTGTCATGACCACTGAAACATTTGAAAGTTCTCACAGCCAAACATGGATTTTAAAAATTATCTAGTATAAAGAGAATCAACCTGAACATTTGCTTTCTAAATTTCAAAAACCTTGCAAATAACCCTACACAAATTATATTTTTCTCCCACCGAGTGGGCCTCTTCTATACTGGAATTTAAGAGGGTCAAAATAATTAACCTGGCATTATGAAAGGTAACCAGATTACCTGGTCAACAGTTATAGCAGTGGAAATAGTTTAACTTCATTAAATAGTTTAACTTAATTAAACTATTTAAACTATTAAACTATTTCCACTTTTATGCTGTCTTGGATCAACCTAGTTACCTTCTGTATCAGAAGAAACTTCTATGGGTATGAATAATCATGCATTCTTCATGATTCATAGGAACATTATATGCCAAAGTGGTTTAAAACAACTTGTTTCTAGTAACATATCTCATTGGAAAGAATATAAAATGAAACTCATGTTTTTGAGTTCAAGTAGACAACTATCAAGGTTTTGACATATGAATACATTAAGAATAATATAACCTTCAATAAGCCTTCGATAATATACAATTTGTATTTTAGAAAATATTTAAACAAAATCATAACCTGTCAAACAGGACTTATACAAGAACATCTACCCATATATATGAATGCAATAAAATTATTCCTTACGTAATCTACTGTAATTCTGAGACTTCAAATTCAGACCCATTTTTGACCTAGGTATTATAGTTAGTACAGTTTGTTTTCTACATAGTAGTGCATTAAGTAACATAGCAAAAGGGTTTAAAATATACCTAACATATGATCCTCCTTTCTCAACAGCTGTCATTATATAATGATGTTTCTTGTTTTTTTTCCAAAAAGGAATTCATCACCCTTGTCTCTCTACCCCATGCCCAAAAACCCAACTATTACTAGGCTTTTCATCTTAGGTAGAACAGAAGTCCAAACATGTGCCATTATAAATACAAGGTTTTTTCAATAAATAGCCAGAGATCAAACTCTAAAGTACAACTATATGATAACTATATAAAACTATATACATTATAATAACTGTATGTATGCATGTATGATGATGAAAAGACCCAAGGTATCAATATCATTGTAAGCACAAGGCCAAAAATGACATCTGAAAAGAGATGGCAGCAATAGAAAGCATGATAGTTTCACTGCCTAGAACATAAATTACAGCAATATCTCATCTGTATGAGAATGTGAATTATCATTAACCCCATTAAACATGTTTTCAACTAAACATTTTAGAACTTATTTTTTATCACAAACCGCTCTCTGTACTAGGAATTCAATGGTGAATAAAATACATACTTATCCCTCAAAGAGACAACATAATCTAGTAGGTAAGACAATATGTAACAAAACAGCTCATCACGATGTAACAATGAACATAAAATCAAGGTGCTAAATGCTTTCTGTAGAATATAGAAAAGTAACAGCCAGACAAATAAGGCAAATGCTTGGCAGCGTTTTGAAGGAAACCTAAGTGTGTCTACGCAAGAACACCAGAGAGAGATGTATTATATGCTAGGGAAAGTGTCTGTAAAGCATAAGGGCACAAATGACAAGTATTCAGTATATCATCAGATTAGGCTTGACTGCAAAAGACTGAAAGCAATAAAAAACATTTACTGTTTTATACCCTGTACTTCAAACCATGGGCAAAGTGGAATTTCTGAAAGCTTATGAATGGGAAGATTTCATTTAGAAAGTAAGTAATATGGCAGTGTGGCAGAGAGATCAGGGAGCGAAATTACAGACAGACAAATTACTAAACTCTGGGAACAGTGTTAGTTAAGGTTTCTGTATCTCAGCACTTTCGGCAATTCTTTGCCTTGTGTATCGTGGGATGTTCATCATCATCCCTGTCTTCCACAGTAAACACAGGTAGCACCACTGCCCTAGTTGTGCCAACCAAAAAATGTCTCCAGATTGCGTTCTAGAGGTAAAGGAACACAAATGACCCTAAGTAAAGGATGTGAACTTGAGGCAATTACAACAGAAAGAGGATGGAGTCTGACTACAAAAAGAGCTGGTGAGTAAAATAACTATTGGCGATTAATGAAAAGAAGGGAATGAGGAAAAGGGAGAAGTCAAATGAAATATGAAGAAATAAAAGCGGCAAACAAAATTGTAAGGGAAACGTTTACTTACTAAAGCTTTCTGAGTTCTATAAGGTCCAAGCCCCTTCTCCAGAATAAACCCCTCTTCCTTTTCATTAGCTTCTAGAAATTCCTACCCAATCTTGAAAATGTAATAGTTTATTTTAAAAATAGCAAATTCCCTTGTTAATCCTATATAACTGATGGTCTGGTCAGCCCCATCTTGCTGGTTATAACGCAGTGGAAATATTTTAAAATGCCAATCCTCATAATAACCAGCTTTTCTACTCTACCTTCTATACATCAACTGTATACAACTTCCTGATAAAATATCCAACAGAGCCTATAACTAGCTTCTTTGCTCCTCTTTCTCCCATACACACACACACACACACACACACACACACTTTTAAGTCTCAATAACTAAAGTGATTGATTTTTATTTTTCTTCACAAAATCTAAATGAGCAACAAAATTAGATAGCTGTTGAAAATAGTGTTATCCTTTGTATTGGTAATTAAAGAAACTTAGGGCTTGAACAAATATTTTCAAGGTTAAAAAATCTCAGAATGTATTCCAGAGTAGAGTTTGTCAAACTATAATTTACAAACAAATCTTCTAGGGATGATACTAAAATAAATAATCTGTAATGGTAGACACCAAGGAAGGCCTGAGACTTTGCATATCTAAAGAGCTCCCAAGACTGAATGTGCTGCTGGTCTAAGGACACTTTGGGCAGTAAAGATCTTTAGAATGTCAGAGAAAATCTGGATAAGAAACAACTAGTGGTACAAACAGAAAAGGGGTCACCTCCCAAGATAAAAAAGGATACAGCCTTAAGTTCAATACCTCAACTCCTTATATCTCTCTATCCCTTTGGAGTTTGACCTAAACATTCTGTATTCAAAACCACTCCTCAAAGCCCACAAAACACTAGCTTTCCAAAAATGGTTTTCCCATTCCATACCAGTTAATTTCCATGGTTTGAGATTAGGGGAAGTACGCTCTGATTCCTAACAAGTGAGTTAAGTCTCCAGACTCACTATGTCAAAGGAAAGACTAGCAGCCTTAGTTTAGAACTATTTTAGCTTTGTACCCTAAATGAACACATCTTTATTTACTGTGTTAATTCACTCAAGATTTCAGAATTGGCCTCTCTGACCTTTGCAGAAATACAATCAACACTTGGAACTATTTTCTTCCCGAAAAAAGTTCACAGTCTAACTAAACAACTACCTATAAAAATCAGTGATTATACAGAAAATGTAGTTAAAGTTATCAAGTAACAAAGCACACCACCATCTCACATTATCACTCACACATCATATACAATAATCTAATCATTAAAAATGAGCCAGAGAAACAAACTTATCACAGGACAAATGTTTGCAATACCCTAAATTTTAAGAACTCTCTCTGAAAATCAAAAGCATAGTAACCGACATTCCTGTAATGGCTGCTTTCTGGAAGGTAGTGTCCCATGAAATGGTTTAGCCTCAGGATCCAGAGCTCCACCAACAGAGTATTTCAACCCAGATATATCTGAAGATCCCAACACCCTGACCTCAGTTTCAACACAGTTAGTCTTAGTATCACTGCTTTTGATGCTGCCTGGTGAAGCAGAAGAACTAGAGATAAAATGGCATTTGGTGTGATCTTCAGCATTACAATCATTCATGCTTACTTGGGGGTATTCACACCAAATAGATATGGATAAGTACGACATTGAAGGGCCTCCTAAATCAAACCTCACCCTGAAAACTTTTGTGATAATGCAGTTAAGTCTGAGCTCTGGTGTCTGAAAGTTTCCAAGAGTAAAAACAGTATCTTCACATTCTTCTTTCCTAAAAATGGAAACAAATTACTATATATTAAAGAGAAAAACCAGGGGCTAGTGTCATGGCATAGTGGGTAAAGACACTGCCTGAAATGCCACTATCCCACATGGAAGCCAGTTCAAGTCCCAACTGCTTCACTTCCGATTCAGCTCCCTGCTAATGGCCTGGGAAAAGCAGTAGAAGGTAGCCCAAGTGTTTGGACCTCTCTGACCTAAATGGGAGACCTAGCATAGGCCACTGTGGCCGTTTGGAGAGCAAATCAGTGGATGTAAGAATCTGTCTCTCATCCTCCTTCCCTCTCTCATATTCTAACACTGACTTTCAAAATAAATTTTTTTTAAATTGAAAAAAAATCTTTTCTTTATTAAAAAAAAAAAAAAAAAGTAATGCACTAGGGGCCAGCGCTGTGGCAAAGCGGGTAAAGCTACTGCCTGCAGTGCCGGCATTCCATATGGGCGCTGGTTCAAGACCCAGCTGCTCCACTTCCGATCCAGCTTTCTGCTAATGGCCTGGGAAAGCAGTGGAAGATGGCCCAAGTCCTTAGGCCCCTGAATCGGCATGGGTGACCTGGAAGAAGCTCCTGGCTTCAGACTGGCGCAGCTTCGGCTGTTGCAGCCATTAGGGGAGTGAGCCAGCGGATGGAAGAACTTGCGCTCACACTCTCTTTGCCTCTCCTGTGTAACTCCGACTTTCAAATAAAATAAATAAATCTTGAAACTACTATGAAAAAGTTCATCTAAATTTACAGTAAAACATGATTAACATGCATAAACATTTTTTAAAGTTCTGAGATCACTGAAGGAATATTACCTATGAAAACTTAAGCCTACAAAACACTAATTCTATTCTTCAAACTTCAGTGTTAAACAGGAATTTTGTGTCACCAAAAATGAAATCAATTGGAACATCCTTAGTAAGGCCACATTAATTTCTTTTAAAAAAGAAAAAAAAAAAAAACAGAAAGGCAGAGTTATGGGGGGGGGGGAGTGGCAGAGGTAGGTAGAGAAGCATTCCATCCGCTGGTTCACTCCCCAAATGGCTGCAACAGCCAGAGACAGGCCAGGAGTCAGAAGCTTCCTTCAGGTCTCCCACACAGGTGCAGGGTCATCTGCTGCTTTCCCAGTCCATCAGCAAGGAGCTGGATGGGAAGTGGAGCAGCCAGGACACAAACCAGCACCCATATGGACACTGGCACTGCAGGCAGTGGCTTAACCCTCTTGCTAGGCCACACCGCTGGTTCCCACATTTAATTTCTCAAGAACCAGAACGTCAAAATGCAACTTTTTGTATTCTTTTGCTTCAGAATGCACCAGAATACAAAGTATGGAAAAATAAAATACCATATCAAAGTAATTAAAATATTGAGTGAAAATGAATAAAGTTCTCTTTTTAAAGGTAAGTTATTTTCATAATAAACCATCAATTGCAATTATCAGTACATTTTTTAAATCCCTGACCAGAAGTAATCATCATGCTAAAATGCCTACTGCTTATTATTAAAAGGTTTCCAATTTATTTATGTGTATACACTTACTTTAGTTATATCTTGACACAGAGTATCTTCAGAAATTCAACTAAGATAGTTGTTAAACTAAGTTAATGAAAAGTAATCTTACACACATGCAGAATCAGGTAAACATAAGCTTTAAAACTGCAGAATCGTAAGCAACAGAAAAATATACTAACCTTTGATAAGCACAAGACATTATGCCAAGTGTTTTGTATCTAATAATAGTTAATATGCACAACTCTATGAAACAGTGCCTATCATTAGAATGCCTTTACAGATGATTAAAGTGAGTCTTAGAACATTACAACAACTTGCCTGTAATCTTACAACAAATCTAAGGTTGGACTCCAAAGATTCTACTCTTAACTGAATCTTGCCTGCTATTCAAGTGTATTTATTCCACATTCTATAATATTCTAACATTATTCTAGTTAAACATCAGATGACCAAATACAAACTCATAAGTGAAGGCAAAACATCTGGTACAGCAGTTAAGATGGGACACCTACATCCATACTGGAGTGTCAAGGATGGAGTCACCTCTACTTCAGATTCCAGCTGCCTGCTAATGTGGTTTGGGAGGCAGTAAAAATGGCTCAATTAATTGGGAGGCCCAGACTGAGTTCTAGCCCTCTGACTTTGGCCTGGTCCAACCTCAGCTGATATGGGCATTTGGGGAGTAAATCAGTAAATGTCTCTCTGAATCCAATTGGTACAAATGAAATCAGTAAGAAGAACAGCTAGTGCCTTCATTCAAAGGACCCATGTGGGAGACCTCAATGAAATGCCTGCCTCCTAGCCTCAGCCTGGCTCAGCCCTGGATGGTGTGGCCATCTAGAGAGTGAACCAGGGCATGGAAGATCTCTGTCTTTCCCTCTAACTTTGACTTTCAAATAAATAATAAATAAATCTTTTTTAAAAATACAAGAACAACAAATTTGGGGGGATAAAATAGACTACATGGGTTTGGTTAAGGTAACGTTAAAACTTAGGCAAGAATGTGGATGAGAATTCTAAACCCATCTTTAATATTTCATTCCTTAAACCTACTTCTTAGAAAATAGGGACCAACAATCAGTAATGCCAAGCTCTTTTAAAAACACTTTTTTTGTTGTTTGAAAGAGTTAGAGGGGGAGAAAAAGAGAGAGAGATGGGCCTTCCATCCGCTGGTTCACTCTCTGAATGGCCACAATGGCCGGAACTGGCCGATCCAAAGCCAGGAGCCTGGAACTTCTTCCAGGTCTTCCACGTGGGTGCAGGGGCCCAAACACTTGGGCCATCCTCCCACTGCTTTCCCAGCCCATTAGCAGAGAGCTGGATCAGAAGTGAAGCAGATGAGATTTGAACCATATGGGTGTCCATATGGGATGCCAGCACTGATGATGGCAGCTTTACCCCCATGCCACAGTGCCAGTCCAAATGCCAAGCTCTTACACTAGCTATTACACTTTGTACATGCAATGACCTGTGTAGAGTATAAAGAAGCTAACCAACTAGTTGGCTGAGACTAGTTCCTGGGTCCAACTGGTGCACTATGGTCTTATTAAACTATCATTATTAGTAACAAGAACTCAAAATCCCCAAAAGGATAATATTAGATGCCTATAGCCAAAAGTATAACATATTATAAAGAAAAGCTTTGTAAATTTCAGTTCACATGTAAATATAATGAACACCATACCACCACATACACTGGGGGGAAAAAAAGCCTTTTAAAACAAAATTGTTCATGAGCTCTTAATATAACAGAAATCCTAATTCAGAAAAATCTCTTGATTCAACAAAAACAAGGGGTCACTGCACACAAAATACCAATTAAAATATATAGAGTACACAGTTGAATCACTCATGTGTTACAACAGAATTTGATCTGTTCTTTCCAAAGCATATTGTTATCTCAACACAATCCTGGAAAGTCAACCTGCAGTACTCTTAGCAGAAAGAAAATTAACCCTTTCAAAACTGAGTCCTTTATCAGCCATTTTGTTTTTAAATAAATTTCAATCTAATGTTACTTTTGTATTTTAAGGAAAGAACAGACTAGAAATAAATAGAAAAAACATTTAAGTCTTCTGGTTAAAAAGCAGAGAAGAGAAAGAATATAAGCCATTTACTAAGGGAAACTGATTTCTACAGACCATTAGCAATAAAAATGCATTCAAATAATTTTACTCAAAATTACCAACTCATCAGATTAAAGCCTATTCATGCTATTTTGGCAAAGATGAGTTTAATATTGTATTCTTTTTAATGTATTTAATGCAAGAATATCAGTGTAAGCATGATATTTTAAAACTTTGAAAACTGAAATTCAAGACCAAAATCAAAATGGGGAGACTTCAACATCTGATGGAAGAGGTTTGACTCTCGAATACACAAAAAGCTCTTGAAATGAATTTAAAAAGAACAGTCCAAAAGAAAAATGAACAAAGGAAATGAAACATACACCAAGGTCCAATAAACATAAAAATGAAATTCAATAGAATCAAATTTAAACGAAAATTTTTGGCCTATAAAAATCACAGAAGAAAAATTTTATATTCCAGTGTTTAAGAAAACCAGTATCTATGAGAAGGAATATAAATTTGTATAGCTTTTGTGAAAGACTGTCTGACAATTATCAAAATCTGTATTCTTGTTTATAAAAACTGTGGTCATAGAAATTTACAATGAGATAATCACAGAAATGAGGGGAGGTAAAAGGTTAATTTACGTTTTATTTCCTCCTCTCAGTATCACCAGTAGCTTCTATCTCTTGGTTTTTCACCTTACAAAAGCTCAAGTCATCTTACCCCCTTCTCATACTGTCCTTATAGAGAGAGATTCTTGCTTTCCTCTTAAAGATAAATAAATACTATCTATGTTATTTTGGGTAAGTCATGTGATCTCTCAAAATTTTCACTTCCAAAAATAGGGCAAGATAGTACCTTTCTAAGAATTGGAGGGGAGGGGTGATTAAAAGACATAAAACATTTAAGTTATGAAAGGATTATATAAGTTTACCATATTATGTGAATCACAGAAAATCATCAATATAAATAAAATAAAATGAAGTTTCTATATTTCTTGAACTACATTGCAAGAGGACCCCAGCTGGGGTCCAAAGTGAAGACCTGTTTGAGAAGCTAACAGGAGGTTTCAATGGGGACAAAGGCAAAAAATTAATATTAGAAGAGGAGGCAGCCTAAATACCTCCAAGAAAAGGTGGACATATTCAGAGCAGCTATTCATTAGGCAATTTTAATACAGCCTGACCTAAAGTAAGCAGCAAGAGATATGTATCTAATAATAGTTAGCAGCTTCCAAGCAAGGCTTGGAACAACAATGCATTACCTACCTGCCAGTAACAGCTACCATTTACCAAGTACTTGTGTGCCAGGCAAGGTAGTTCATTTAGTATGCCACACAACTCTGCATAGTAAGTACTATATATTAGTATTCTCAATTTGCAAATAAATAGAAGGTTTACTAAGTGAAGAAACAGGTTTTCAATTGTAACTTCCTGGCATCCAATTACAAATCCTAAAGTCTTAAGTATTATCCAATACCAACAGGCTACTACTACTCTTAGAGACATAAAGTTCACTAGGAGGCTCTAAGCAAACTATATACAGGAGCCATGCAGGAGTGCTCTCCTGCATAGGAACTTGGACTCCAGTAACTACTAGACATCAAAAGGGGAGCCACACATTAACTGCAGGTCTAAAACCATACCTACACAATGGCAGAGTACACACTGGCACAGCATGGCAAGTGGAGGTAAAAAGAAGTTTAGTGACTCCAGGAGATGAAAAATAGCTCTGAATATGTTTAGCTTGGAATTCTAAACATATTTTCCACAGAAACATTACTGTATAATACTCATGGGTAAAAGGTACTGATACAGCTTACTGGAAATCCAATTACTAAATAAAGTATTATTACTTTGAAAACATATATAAAGAACTTAAAAACAAAACAACTGTTTATGACATTCAGGACTGCAATTCTGATATGCATAAAGGGCCTAACCTTCAAGCAGTAGTAAGAAAGAATCTGTATTCCAAATTGTGCATACAATAATTCTACTGATTTATTCAGATTTACCTTTCTCCACGAAAGAACTCTACAAATACTCTAGTTTGTTAGTCCACATTCTTTGCTAGAGTAAAAACATAAAGTGATCTTTCAAAGACTTTCAAACAAAAATGCTACAAGAATTTTAAATGTCATTTAATCAGAAAATATAAAATATCTATCATAAGTTTTCTAATAGAAATGGTAGAGAAGAACATTTGCTCTTAAGCTGGACAAGAGTACAAATGGGAACCAAAACTACACTCAAACAAGGACGAAAGTACTATTACTGAAATTTTCTCTCATGCAGAATAATCCAGAACTGGACTTCCACCACCCATTTTCTCCTCGTAAGCCATCAGCAGATGAGCCCACTTCCCTCATCCTAACAAAGAACTTTAAAATACAAAATAGAAGAAATAAATGTGAGATTTAAATCTGTGTCTCCCAACTCCAAAGAATTTAACTTGCTATTAAAGCCTTAAAAAAGTACAAGTATGTTAAATTAGCCCACAATTTAAAATATAAAGCAAAAGCCCAGAAAGCTGCATATTGACTAAAATAAATCAACCAAAGAAACATAAATGATGGGTACCAGATCCTTTTTATTTATTTTTGCTTTATTGGGGTGAAAAAGCTGAATAGGAAAGTCCTATAAAAATAAAATGGAAAAGTGAAGGGCAACAGCTCAGAAACATGAAAAGTGGGAAGAATGCAAGACACAAACTCTGAAAACTCGTTTGGTCTAGGATTCGCCTTAATCACGGACAGCCTGCATAAAATTCACAGCTTAGCAAAAACCATCAACAAGACATTGTGGCACTAAACAATTCATTTACGATTATCTGTATTTCAACATCTAACTTTGTTTAAAAAGACACTCTGTTCTCAAAAGATGTATTAACTGAAATGTTTACTGCTTGCCTGGATCAATTTGTAATTCATGAAGTCTCTCAATCTTTTTCTTCCCCTACCAATACCAGTGTTCAACTTTATCTACGCCGTGGGGGATGGGGGCTTAACTCTCCTACAGAACGTAAAGCTGTGATTCAATTTCTTAACCACCACCCTTGGCCAAGAATTATACAAATTTTGAAATAATGGTTATTGTTTTATCTCAAATTATATATTTCTAATGTCAAACATCAACAAAAACAACCACTTTTAAAGGTTTTTCCTATACATCATGGTCCAATAATTATGTAAAATAAATATGAATTACAAAAGAATGATCACATATTTGAATGTCACATTATTATCAAACTGTTAGAGAAATGTCTAAATGTTTGCTTTCAATCGTTTGTGTCCTCACAGACAGTAAGAAACAATGCATGGACTAGCAATGGTCACTTGACACATAAGTAGCAGTGCCCTAAGACATATATTCATAGTACAGAGCTCTTCAGAAAGTTCCTCACATGTCTTACAGAAGTAACACAGTCCAGATGTAATACAGCCCTTGACATCCCACATCTTAGTTAAGTAAAGCTACTAAAGCTGTCACCCATATCTTGTTAGTTTATCTATCTCAGAAAGTAGCCTAAGAATTTATAGACGCTTCTACCTATACTACATATAATCAAGCATACATTCTCCCCAGGTGTTCCTCACCCTCAAACACCCCATTGAAAACAACTTTTCTCTATAAATTGTTTAGGATCTAGAGAATTCTCTACCACCTAGCAATTACCAGATGGTTAAGTTGGCACTAATTAGTATGCTGCTATGCAAATGTATCTAGCAAGTTCACATATGGCCTCAAATTGTAGGAAATCAGTTCTTTTCAATTTTCCATACAGCACAAAGATACCTGATTGCTCTGAACTCAAAAATGTCACATAACTTCATAGGCAAAAAGCAACACATATGGCCAGGGACTGACTCAATGGGATTTTTATTAAATGATTTACCTCAATGGTTATGAAAGAATGGTAAGTTACAGCCTAACTCACTGTTCTCCAACATCATTATGAAGTAAAATACCACTAATTAATCATTCTAGCCTATTTGATAAACCTGGAATTATAATTATATATTTACATAATCTTTAGTTAATTCCACTTTACGTCATTAAACAGACATTATGAATTACTACAACGAAAGAAAAATAGGCAGTCCCATATGACTTCAATTTATAACATATAACATGAAATACTCTTATGCCAAGAGTGTTTCTAACATGAAGAAGTTTCAAACCTCCTCAAACCAACCATTAACAATTTTAAAAATATATGAATCCTGTATCCACATACATTCCTAAATAGATAGCCCACAACTGGAAAAAACTTTCCATGTTACTAAACTACATATTATTTCAAATGTAAATGACCAGAAAATGTGGTTCTTTAAAGTTGTATGAATATAAGAACCATGAATTTCTAGGCAGAAACCAACATGTGAATGCTTTAAAGATAAAAGATACACAGCAACTACTACAGCCATTGAAACACAGAAGGTTATAGTCTAGAAAGATGGCATAAGGTCACAAAGTTAGAGATGCAGGTACTCAAAAAATCACATCATAGGGGTGGGCATTGTCACACAGCAAGTCAAGTCACCACTTGGGACAGCTGCATCCCATACTGGAGTCCCTGATTTGAGTACCAGCTACTCTGTGCTACCAAGCTTCCTGCTAGTATACCTGGGAGATCATATATATTGGGTTAATGTGGGAGACACAGGATGGAGTATCTGGCTCCTAACTTCAGTCTGCCCTTAGCCCCAGCTGTTGTGAGCTTTTGGTGAATGAATCAGCAGATCGAAGGTTATCCCCCCACTGCCTGTCCCCCCATCATTCAACTGTTAAAATAAATTTTTTAGAAAATCACAGTAGAGTGCTCATTTCACTGTTAGTCTGCTTCCATTAAGATATATTCTAGTATCTCTTCAAATATTAACATTTATAGTAATATTTCCTTTCACTATTTTCCTTTAAGATACACACACATACACACACACACACACACATATAGCTTCTCTTTTTGAGTGTCCAATGATTTTTAAAATTTTTTCAAAAATAACTCTTAATAGCTCTAAATCATGCCTTTCATCTTTAAGATATATTACACCAACCCCACATATTAGGAATACTTCAAGTATTCATTTACTTTCTGTGCATACATGAGAAATGCCAATGTTACTATTTTAAAATGAGAAAAAGCCATTAGGAGGACCCAAAAAAACTTAAAGGACTTTGTATTTCCCCTAAACAGCTCCAGATATTTGATTTCCAAGTTTTCACCTGCTTTCCAGCATTTTATTGTTTACTTTCATATTAACAGGCTTTCTCAATTGTCATCGAGTCTCCTTATATCCAATTCTGGTGCACCTCTGGCATACAGACTTACAAGTTACATATGACAAAAAAGGTATTTAAAGTAAGAGTAAATTTAATCTTAGTGAGTGCCTTAAAGAAAATCTATAAAATCAAATCTATATGTTCTAATCTATCAAGTCTAATTACTTACAAACATTTTATAATTCTTTCTTGTTCACATCCATGTCTTAAAATGGAGATAAAAGTACATGAAATGTTAATGTAATTTATACTGTCCATGTAATTTCTTGAGAACATCTAGTCTTCCTGATTATTTTTTTAAATCACTGTAATGAGGTAAGCCTAGTATGTAAAAAGCTGTATATTTAATGCATACAACTCAATGAGTTTGGGGTTACGCATATACCATGAAACCATCACCACCATCGTCTTCCTAGATTTCATTTTATAATACCACCCTCTGATCAGATCCTTTGTGAAAGTATCTGATCATTTTCCTAAAATGAATATTCTTTTATTTCTGGTCTTTCTTTATAACAAAAGAAAGTGCAATAATTTTTCTAACTTTAAACTCCACGAAGATTTACAACCCCCAGAATATCTTCAGGTGCTTCTGATCCTAACCACCTTCTTTAGATTATTATGTATTACAAGATTTTCAAAACTCAAAAGCATCAAGCTATTTACCAAAACTTGTCAGAAATCAGTCCTTATAACATACTTTCAAAGTCTATATATGGTCTATTAAACTCAATTCCAAATAAAATTCAATTAAATGTCTAATATGAAGACATTTTAAACAGTTGGGCCAATTACAAAAATTGAAACCTTTAAGTTTGCCTTGTAATGAAGAATTTAAATAATCTTTGAAATTTAGGCAAAGCAATCAGAAAATAAAGTTAAAACATTATTTACGTAACTATAATGGCTCACACTGTTGACAACTGCAACATTAAATTAGATCTTATCTTAAATATAGAGCCCATTAAGAAAGAAAATTAAAAGCAGGATTATCCCTTCACATAAAACCTACTACATGCACAGAGTTCAAATATAATTCCATACCAAAAAAGATAAAAAGGGGATAAACAAAAAGGCAAAAAAACCCCAAAACATTGTTTTCTCCACACACTTATGAAATTGATACTACATAGGTAACAGTCCTAATATCACCTCTAAATTCCCAGTACTTTCACTCAAATTTCAATGTCACCCACCTTTCTTCTCTGAGAGATGTTGAGGGCACCAAAGTCATTAAACAAGGATGAAGCAGGTGAAGTTAGAGGATCTGGAAGGTAAGTTACATAAGTTTCCATACAGATAACTTAGGCAACCCATAAATCTAATCAATGTTTAACTTGATATTAGCTATAATAGTAACAAAAATTATTTGCCACAATTTCAGTGCCTTAATCAGCGGCCAGTCAAATTACTTGTAATTTCTAAGTAAATGAAACATAAATTGCTGAAAACTTAATTCAGCCAGTACTCAATACACACTTACTCAGAAGCTACCTGAATTAGCATGCATCTATTTGGTAAGAACCAAAAGAAAAATCTAATAGAGAAAAAAGTACCTCAACCATGTTATTTGGAGTAGGTTTACATAGAAGTGAGTCTACCTATAATAAGTAAATGTATTCTTATAGCCCAATCTTAAGAATTAAAAAAAAAAAAAAAAAAGGAGGCAGTCAACCATACTCAGAGGTCTAGACTTGGATTTAAACATATTGGCAAGGTTTTAAAATCATGTACTCTATTTTATAATTTTATCTCAAGAAATCTTGATATTCTTACTAAAATGACAAGGTAAATTACTAAGTTTTTAAAGATGGAAATATTAAATGTTTCATAACACAAATATGAAATTCAAACATTTAGAGATTCATAGTTTCAATACTCTGCAGGCAGAAGTTAAAAACACAATTATATCTCACTTTACAAATCTGAAAGGGTACGCATGAGAACCATGGAAATAATTTTCATCTTGAAACTTTATTATCTATAAAGGCCTTACAAATATATTAAAAGTCCTCATTTAAAGAAATCCTAGGTGTTGGTATAGCAGGTAAAGCCTCTGCCTGCAATGCTGGCATCCCATTATGGGCACTAGTTTGTGTCCAATGTTCCACTTTCCATCCACCTCTCTGCTAATAGTCTGGGAGAAGCAGTGGAAGATGGCCCAAGTGTTTGTGCCCCTGCACCCACATGGGAGACCAGGAGGAAGATCCTGGCTTAGGCCAGGCCCAGCTCTGGCCACTGTGGCCATCTGGTGAATGAACCAGCAGATGAAACATCTCTCTCCCTCTCTCGCTGTAACTCTTTCAAAAAAATAAATAAATATTAAAAAAAAAAAAAAGAGGAATCCTGATCTTCTCACTATGCAATAGAAACCATTGCTAAATTTTTCTACCTTCTCCCTAGTCCTAGACTGTCATAATCTAGCCCTTCATTACAATTAGCATGAATTTAAAATTAAATCAGAAGAAACTAAAAAAGCAGGAAACAATATTTTTATATAATTTATACATTGAAGGCACCTGTAAGTAGGACATTATTAATCCTTTATGCTACATCTGATAGCATTTAGAAATCGGCATTTGAACTCTAAGGAAATACTAAGAAATATAATGCTACAACTTATTTTCTAACAATTTTACTTAATATTAAAATGTTCAAATTTCCTAATGATGGAAATTTGATATACTACCACAAAACAGCTATAACAGGAAGCAGTAAACACACAGGCTCTTATTCTAACATATTGCTGTACTGACACTCAACTGTTACAAATATTTTAAAAATTATTCTTTAACATTATTTTTAAAATAAAAGATCGCAAAATACCTCAAAATTCTGAATCAAGTCTTAAAAATATTCATAATCTGAAGTAATAATTCCATTTCTTGAGATGCAACTCAATAGGTTACTAACTCAACAGGTTCACATAGTAGTTAAGATGTAACTCAGTAGTTACATAGTTAAACATAGTTAACATGTAACTCAATAGGTTAACAACTCAAAAGGTTCACATAGTACACTGGAATATATAACAGTTTAAAGAAAGTAGTTAAATGAACTATGAAAATAACAATGGAATTGAGTTTATAGTGATGAAGAAAACATTTAAAGATACATTTATATGATTCTAATTATTAAGTATATATTAATATACACAAAAAAGTAAGGTATCTAAGTTTTAATAGTTATCTCTGAGCAGAGTGATAATAGACTATATACTCTTTTTTAAGCCCATTTACAATTTTTCAAAATTTCTACAAGGAGCATATTGATTCCAGAATAAGTGTGTACACACACATACACACACATGCACGCAAAAGGAACCAGGGTCTTACCATGGCCTGCATATGGCTTGGCACTGTCACTTAGAAGGCTTGGGGAGCTGCTACTATTAGTCATTCTCTGAAAAATAAAATATGTATACACATTATCACTGAGGAATACAGAATTAAAAGTATTCAACAAATTAAAACTGACCACCTATGTTTCTTACCCTCCACCCACCCATTACTGACAAAAACTTATCTTCTGATAAATACTTCTGCTTGTATTACAACTATCTGCAGAAACTTCCAAAGACTCCTACAATGCATGGAATGAAAATTTTACTCACTAGCTAGGTATCTAAAGCCAAAGTTACAGATCTAACTGGAACTGTTCTTCCATAACTTATTAGCTTGGGTAAAACAAATAACTACTAAGTTTGCTTATACAAAGAATATAAATTCCAATATCCATGCAAGAGGGTATAAAGTGATTTGTGTATAGTCAGTAAATGCTCTAATATCTTCATTCAATTTGTATTATCCCACAAACACCTTATGGAGCTTATAAAATTAGGCTATTTTCTTTTCTCTAAATAAGTTCCATGCTTTCTTGACTCACTCCATGGTCTCTCCATCCTGGAAGGTCCCTCATCCAATGCCCACAAATCTTTGTCTCATATATAACATCTAACTCAATGCCTTTGGAAGTATAAATTTAGAATTCAACCTGTAGTTGGGATTTCTTTAATCCTGAACTTGCATTTCCTTTTTATTTTTAAAATTTATTTATTTGGAAGAAGAGTCACAGTGGGACACACACATACATATACACACACACACACACTCTCTTCCATCCACTGGTTCACTCCCTAAATGGCTGCAAAGGCCGGAGCTGTGTCAGGCTGAAGCCAGGAGCCAAGAGCTTCTTCCAGGTTCCCACACAGGTGCAAGGGCCCAGGCACTCAGGCCATTCTTCTGCTGCTTTCCCAAACACATTAGCAGGGAGCTGGCACATATATGGGATGCCAGTGATGCAGGCAGCTGTTTTACCCAATATGCCACAATGTCAGCCCATACATTCAATTTATTTATCAATTTATGTATCATTAAACAGAAGAAAGGAAGAAGAGTTAAGTTCTTGAGGCAATTTGTGTGTGTGTGTGTGTGTGTGTGTGTGTGTGTACATAAGAAAACTGTACCTGAAATTACAATTCACGGACAGTTCAAATAAAGGTATAAACTGTTCATTTAAAAATCAACCATTTCTGTATACGGATGTGCATATTTACTTATTTGCTTACAGTACAAATTACTCTTCGGATTCTATCTACATGAAAATTTAGCTTTCACAAAAATAAGAGTTAAGTAGGGGCAGCAGTGTGGAGTAATGAGTAAAGCCGCTGCCTGTAGTGCCAGCATCTCATATGGGTCCCAGTTCAAGTCCTGGCTACTCCACTTCCAATCTAGCTTTCTGGTATGGCCTGGGAAAGCAGTGGAAGAAGTCCAAGTACTTGGGCCCCTGCACCTGTGTGGAAGACCAGGAAGAAGCTCCAAGCTCCTGGCTTCAGATTGGCCCAGCTCCAGCCATTGAGGCCTTTTGGGTAGTGAACCAGTAGATGGAAGATATCTCTGCCTCTCCTCTCTCTCTGTAACTTTGAATTTCAAATAAATAAATCTTTAAAAACAAAAAAATAAATAAAAGAATAAAAGTTAAAATCAGAGGCAGAGCTTGTGGTACAGTGAGTTAAGGCACCACTTGGAACACCCACATCGCAGTGGAGCGCCTGGGATCAATTTCCACTTGCCTCTGCTTCCAAACCAAACTCTTTGGTAACATACCATGATAGCCCAAAACACTGTGTTCCTGCCACCCATTGAGAGACCCAGATGGAATTCATGGCTCCTGGCTTCAGCCTTGCCAAACCCTTACTGCTGCAGGTTTTTGGGGAGTAACTAGTGAATGCAAGATATCTCTGCCTGTCTGTCTCTCTTGCTCTGTCTCTGTCTCTCTCTCTCCCCCCGTGTCACTCTATTTTAGAGAAAGAGGAACAGAATGGAACGGCATGGGAGGGAGGGAGAGAAGAAGGAAGGAAAATTGATTATGAAAGGTTAAAATCATTCAAAAAAAGCACTGGCTGGGGCTGGCACTGTGGTGCAGTGGGTTAACACCCTGGCCCGAAACGCTGGCATCCAACATGGGCACCAGTTCTAGTGCCGGGTGCTCTCCTTCCAATCCAGCTCTCTGCTATGGCCTGGGAAAGCAGCAGAAGGTGGCCCAAGTCCTTGGGCCGTATGGGAAACCCGGAGGAAGCCCCTGGCTTCGGATCAGCACAGCTCCTGCCGTTGCGGCCAATTGGGGAGTGAAGCAGCAGATGGAAGACCTCTCTCTGCCTCTCCTTCTCTGTGTAACTCTGACTCTCCAATAAACCCATCTTTAAAAAAAAAAAAACAAAAAAACAAAAAAAACACCTGGCATCCTATAGGTTCTTAAAATCAGTCCAACTTGAAATATAAAAATTAAACCCTCTTGTGTTTAAAAGGCCTACTGTAATTATGAAAAGGCTGACTTGTGGTGCATTGCAGTGACAAGACAAGACAGTATGGTGCCGGCACTGTGGCACAGCGGGTAAAGCCACTGCCTGCAGTACCGGCATCCCATATGGACGCCAGTTCGAGTCCTGGATGCTCCACTTCCGATCCAGCTCTCCGCTATGACATTGGAAAGCAGTAGAAGATGGCCCAAGTCCATGGGCCCTGGTACCCACATGGGACTACCCAGAGAAAGCTCCTGGCTCTTGCCTTCAGATCAGTGCAGCAAGCAGGGGAGTGAACCAGCAGATGGAAGACCTCTCTTTCTCAGCCTCTCCTTCTCTGTGTAACTCTTTCGAGTAAATAAATACATCATTAAAAAAAAAAATACACTGCCTTCACTGTTGGTATATGCCAATTAATTAGTAACACTAGAAATTTTCATATTTTTG
The DNA here is from genome assembly GCA_949820135.1 of Sylvilagus floridanus. Lineage (NCBI taxonomy): Eukaryota > Metazoa > Chordata > Mammalia > Lagomorpha > Leporidae > Sylvilagus > Sylvilagus floridanus. The sequence goes on along the minus strand of OX463230.1, from coordinate 51,239,182 downwards.
CCACATCAATCTACAAAAATGTGAACAAAAACATCCTCAATATTACATGCAGATAAACAAAGAAAAAGCAAATAGGTAAAAAGAAAATGGGTAAAAAAAATTCAAAGACATCTTTAACTTACAAGATCTCTCAAGTACCATGGCTTTAAATTTAACACTTTAGGGGCCAGCGTTGTGGCGTAGCGTGTAAAGCCGCCATCTGTGATGCCAGCATCCCATGTGGGTACTGGTTCATGTCATAGATGTTTCTTTCCTGATCCAGCTCCCTCTACTGTGCCTGAGAAAGCAGTAGACGACAGCCCAAGCATCTGGGCCCCTGCACCTACGAGACCCAGAAGAAGCTCCTGGCTCCTGGCTGCAGCCTGGTACAGCTAGCCACTGTGGCCATCTGGAGAGTGAACCAGCAGATGCAAGATTTGATTCTCACTCTCTCCATAACTCTACCTTTCAAATAAATATATACATAAATCTTTTTAAGAAGTAATAAAATAAATTTAATACTATAAACATTAAATAAAATAAAGCTAGCAAGATGCCTCTAAATATAAAGAATATTCTCGAGGACACATAAGAAATTGGTAACTAGCAATGGTAACTGCCTCTAAGGTTAAAAGAATGGGTGATGATCTGGTAGTAGAGACTGATTTGTAATTCAGATCTTTCATAACACATACATGTATTATCTACTCAAAAATCACATTAAGGGGCAGGCATTCCATATCTGAGATACCATTTAATATACCTACATCCCATATGGGAGTGCCTGGGTTCAAGTCCTGACTTAGATTCCCTATTCCAGCTTCCTAGTAATGTAGAGCCCAAGAGGCAGTAGGTAAGAGCTCAGTTCCTGGCTCTGGGCTTGGGCCTTTTACCAGCAGAAGGATGTTTTTGTTCTCATTCTCATTTTCTCTTTCTCCTCACCAACTCTACTAATTAAATTAAAGAAATAAAATTTAAGATTGTTAACTACTACCAAAATATACATAAAAAATACAAAGAAAAGTGGAACAAGTCTTTATCTTCCCACTACACACTCCACACTCATCTCCCAAACCACGATTCCTACAACCTTCCACTGATTCTAATTCTATAGGAAATGGCTTACCTATACTTCACTAAACTCTCACCTCCCACTCAACAAATTTAGGAATAAATGAGAACTCCAGATATCTGCTGCCCTGGAATAAACTTCAGTGTGTCATGCAATATAAAGTCATACTAAGGATACCTGCATCAAGGGATATTTTGTTTCTACAGGGCTTCCAAATCCATTGATTCCAATAAAGCTGGTGCTGAAATAGGAATCTGTGACACTTGAATCAGTTAAAGCACTTCCATCCATTCCAGGAACTGAAAGAGAAGGAAAAAAATCCAAGTATTTAAAATTATTCAAAAGGACAAAACACAAATTTTTGTATTCTTAATAAGTTTAACATCTCAAATCTCTGAACACTTCTATTTACCAGTTCACAATTAAAAGAATTCAAATAAAATTGGCTAAGTTCTAAAAATTAAACCATGTTAAAGTTGACTAATTTCTGCAGACAGAAATAGTAATTTAGTTTGTATTAATCAGCTAATAGCCACCAAGCACAATATAAAAGAATCCACTCTTGCATTTCTAGCTTTCAATCCAGTTCTCTTCAACAAAGGACTGCAATTTCTCCTGTGAATCATTCTATGTTAAACAGAGGTGAACTTCTCTAGATTGGTTCTCACAAGACCCTTTTTGACAGAGACCAGGAGTCTCATTCGAACTCATAATTTGGTGAGAAAAATTCTGCAGCAGTAACAAGGAGACAGAGTCCAGGAACACTGACAGCTGTCTACTACTTTCTGGACAGGATAATATAGAAGGTTTGTAAAACTAGTAGGGCTTGTACTCTTTTGTCAACAAAGTATTGGACAATTTGTTTCAGATGCTACTGAGTACTGAGATGGTTGAGTACTGTTGGCTAAGTACAGAGTCTTATCCCTCACCTAGAAGCTGAGCTGTAGCTCTGCCCTTCACTGAGCAAAGCCACTGAGAAGCCCCTATACCTCCCTACAAAGAAGCAAGCTTGGAAAAATGCTCACAAAAGGATGCAGGGGTCCTTGGAAAACAATCTGAGGTAATTTTATGCTTTTCGTTGAGTTTTATTTCCCAAAATATTCACAATGAAAATGTACTAATTTTATAACTACAGAAAGATTGTTTAATAACTTATATCTTAAATTAGTGATTACAACTCCACATGTGGGTAAATAATCCAAAGCCCTGAATATTTATATACAACTTTTATACAAATTTTATTAGACAAATTTATACAGGTTGATACATGCATAAAAATTAAAAGTACTCATTTAATAAGAAATCAAAAACAATGTGAAATGTCCAACAACAGAATAAGTAACTTCCAACATACTGGTTGAGGAACTACTATGAAATAACTAAAAATCTTAGCAATTAATATCTAGGATTTGTTTGACATATTCTAACAAGGTGCCGGTGTTGTATGAGGGTTAAGCCATCGCCTGCAACAGCAGCGTCCTGTATGGGCACCAGTTCAGGTCCCAGCTGCTCCCCTTCTGATTCAGCTCTCTGCTAATGTACTTGGCAAAGCAGTTGAGAATGACCGGAGTCCTTGGCCCCGGCACCCACATGGAAGACCTGGATGAAACTCCTGGCTCCTGTCTTTGGCTTGTCACAGCCCCACCCAATGTGGCTATCCAGAGAGTGAACCAGCAGAGATCTGTCTCTCTATAATTCAGCCTCTCGAATAAAATATTTCAACAAAGAAAAACAAAAACTGAGAGCACTGTTGATATCTGGGTAACAGGGGATCATACTACCCTCTACTTCTATGGAAGTTTAATTTTTCCATGATAAAACATGGTAGGAACTGAGGATGAGATTAATAGTGTCTGTGATGTGAAAGAACTATGTAGTTTATTTTTGAATCAAGCTCCCAGCAAAGGTCCTCTGAAACCCCTATAACTTCCTAAGTGATAGGATACCAAGAGCAACTTTTGTTCTAATACTTGGTCTTTGACGCCATGCCTGATACAGGCCTTCTCCTAAATTTCTAGGAATTTCATGGGTAATAGAAGCAGTTTCTATTCTACTAAAGTGATTCTTGGTGAGTTTCTAGGTAAGGAATGGTCACCAGAAAACCATGCCATGATTACAGACTTGGAACACTGAGACCACTTGTCTTCCAGGTAGTGGAGAAGGGCTGGAGATTAAGTTAATAATCAATCATACCTAAGTGATGAAGACTCCATAAAAACCCCTGACCTAGGAGGCCAGACTTGTGGTGCATGATAAATACATCCAAAAACAAAGAGCAGCACATCTGACTCCAAGGGACAGAAGTTCCTATGCTCAGGACTCATGGAGACTACAGTTTACCTACCTCTTCTTCTGGCTAATCATCCTCCCTTATAATAAACCAGTAAACTTGCTTCCCTAGAGTTCTATGGGCTATCTTGTAAATTATCAAACCTGAAAGAGGGAATCATGGGAACCACCAATATACAGCAAGGCAGAGAAATGTGTTATAACCTGGGGACCCATTATTTGCAACTAGCATCTAAAGTTGGGGGCAATTTCTTGATACTGAGCACTTAACCTAAGAGGTTCATACTAACTCCAAGTAGTGTCATAATTGAATTGGAGGACACCTAGGTAATAGGGGAGGAAAAATCTACACATTTGTTGTTAGATGTATAGGAGTACAGGAGAGAGAAAACAGGAGCTATTTTTATTTTTATTCATTTTAAGTGTAATAACAATTTAAAATGTGAAAAAGGAATACATTTTATTTATGATAACGATGTGGGATTCCAGATATATACACACAGAAAATAAGACTGAGGAAATATGCCAAAATGTTATTCTGGGGTTACTTAGTTGATTGAAAGGAAGAGGTTTAATCTTTTCTCTTTTGACTTTTCTAGTAATTATTTTGAGAATAATTATACAATAATATCCATTAGAGGAGAGAAATCCCTCTATTCCACCAAAACCCTTATGGCATCCACTCTTTATCTTCTGCTAAAAGAGATCAATCACTACAATTCCAGACTCAAAATTTTAACAGCATTTTTACTTCCAAAGCTTTTTGTTTCAAGTGCTTATTATTCCAAATGTTTTTTACCTTTCATTTCAAACCCAATTTTCTCTTTTCTTTATATTTTATACAAACCAATGCAACAGAATATTTAGTAAACATATCAGAATTTAACTACTAATGGTCAGTGTATTGTTTTACTTAATAGATAAGCCAAAAAGCACCATCATGAAGCAGAGAGCTGCTCTCATCAAACAAGGAACCCGACAAGGGCTAGGTAGAGAATCAGTGAGGGACAAGGAACTAAGGACTGCTAATGCCCATCCTATAAAAAAGACGAATCCAGCCTGTGTAGAGGAAATTCTCCCTTATGAGGTTCCCTGCAGTCATGTTTGAAGTGTGTACTCAATCTACCTTTCAATAAGTCCTGCTTTTCTATTCACCTCTATCTGCATCTCCCAGTTGTATTCTTACACATGGAAAGAGGAGAACCTGGACTAAAGCTAGTTGGGGCTATGTTGCTCGGCAAACCGTAATCCAGGGTTCTCTATCCCCACAAAAAATCTACAAATGCCTTAATCATAAATTTCTTACTCTTCCTGTTGTGAGAAATAAATTCTGTTCTTTATAAAGATAAGAAACTGGTACCACTAAGTGGGGTGTTGCCATAACAAATACCTAAAAATGTGGAAGCAGCTTTGGACTGAAAAACGAGAAGAGGCCAGACCCTAAAAAGCAATCCTGCTGAGAACTCAGAAGAAGAAAATAGCTGTAGAGAAAAGTCACAGACTTTCTCAGAGGTTATTTAAGTGGTGGGGGTCAAAATGTTGTTACAAATGCATAGTAAAGGCTGCTCTAATGAAGGCTTAGGCGCAAATGAGAAACATGGTATTAGAAACTAGCGGAAAGGACATCATTGTTATAAAAGTGACAATGGGGGCCAGCGCCATGGCTTAGTGGGTAAAACTGCTGCCTTGCTCCACTTCCAATCCAGCTCTCTGCTATGGCCTGGGAAAGCAGAAGATGGCCCAAGCGCTTGGGTTCCTGCACCTACGTGGGAGACCCAGAAGAAGCTCCTGGCTCCTGGCTTTGGATCGGCGCAGATCCAGCCGTTGGCAGCCATCTGGGCAGTGAATCAGTGGATGGAAGACCTTTCTCTCTGTCTCTCTCTTCCTCTATCTGTAACTCGACCTCTCAAATAAATAAATCTTTAAGAAATAAATAAAAGTGACAATAAACTTACTCAACTGTGTCTTAGTGTTCTGTGGTGACAGAACTTCTCATAAATGAACTAGCGTATTTGGTGGAAATCTCTATGATTTGAAGTTGTTGCATGGCTTCTCTTTAAGAGAAGAATGAACAAAAAATGAAATTTAGGGGCTGCCATTGTGGTGAAGAGGGTTGGTCACATCCTGGCTGCTCCACTTTCAACCCAGCTGCCCATTAATGGCCTAGGAAAAGCAGGGGAAGCTGACCCAAGTATTTGGGCTCCCATGCCCATGTACAAGACCCAGTTGAAAGCTCCTGGCTTCAGTCTGGCCCAGATCCAGCTGTTGCAACCATCTGGGCAGTGAACCAGCAGATGAAAGAACTCTCCTTCTCTCTCCAATTCTTCAAATAAATATTTACAGAAAAAAAACAGAAAATGAAACTTATAATAAAAAAGGGAGGCAGAATTTTTTTTCAAAACTTATTTATTTGAAAGGCAGAGTTACAGAGGCACAGAAAGGGGGGTTGGTCTTCCAACAGCTCGTTCTCTCCCCAAATGGTGTAACAACCAGAGCTGAGCCAATCTGAATCCAGGAGCGTGGAATTTCTTCCTGGTCTCCCTTGCAGGTACAGAGGTCCAGGCCATAGCAGAGAGCTGGATCAAAAGTGGATCAAGCCGGCGCCGTGGCTCAACAGGCTAATCCTCCGCCTTGCGGTGCCAGCACACCGGGTTCTAGTCCCGGTCGGGGCACCGGATTCTGTCCCGGTTGCCCCTCTTCCAGGCCAGCCCTCTGCTGTGGCCAGGGAGTGCAGTGGAGGATGGCCCAAGTGCTTGGGCCCTGCACCCCATGGGAGACCAGGAAAAAGCACCTAGCACCTGGCTCCTGCCATCGGATGAGCGCAGTGCGCCGGCCGCAGCGCGCCGGCCGCAGCAGCCATTGGAGGGTGAACCAATGGCAAAGGAAGACCTTTCTCTCTGTCTCTCTCTCTCACTGTCCACTCTGCCTGTCAAAAACAAAACAAAACAAAAAAAAAAAAAGTGGATCAGCCAGGACTTGAACCGACACCCATATAGGATACTGGCACTGCGGGCAGACTGCCAAGCCACAGCACCCACAGAATGTAAAGATTTGAAAAATTCTCAGCCTGACTAGTCTTCTGTAAAGACTAAAGAGGGGGCCGCACTGTGGTATAGTGGGTAAAGCTGCCATCTGCAGTGCCAGCATCCCATATGGGCACCGGTTTGAGTCCCGGCTGCTCTACTTCTGATCCAGCTTTCTGTTATGGCATGGGAAAGCAGTGGAAAATGACCCAAGTCCTTGGGAGACCCAGAAGAAGCTCCTGGCTTTGGATTGGCCCAGCTCCAGCCACTGCAGCCATTTGGGGAGTGAACCAATAGATGGAAGACCTCTCTTTCTGCTTCCTTCTCTTTGTGCAACTCTTTCAAATAAAAAAATCTTAAAAAAAATAAAATAAAGACTGAAGAGGTGTGTCTAGGAGAGAATTATAAAGGTACAGCCAAGGGTGTTTGATAAAGAGAATAACAGACAATGGAACAACAGTACCTTTTCAGGTATCTTCAGGGTTGCCATTCCCATCATAGCCCCAGAATGTCAGGATCTTGAGGCAAGAATCCTTTCAGTCCGGCGCTGCAGCTCACTAGGCTAATCCTCCACCTGTGGCGCCGGCACCCCGGGTTCTAATCCCGGTTGGGGCACCAAATTCTGTCCCAGTTGCTCCTCTTCCAGTCCAGCTCTCTGCTCTGTCCTGGAAGTGCAGTGGAGGATGGCCCAGGTCCTTGGGCCCTGCACCCACATGGAAGACCAGGAGGAAGCACCTGGCTACTGGTTTCAGATTGGCGCAGCGCGCTGGCCACAATGCACCAGCTGTAGTGGCCACTTTGGGGGTGAACCAACAGAAAAAGGAAGACCTTTATGTCTCTCTCACTATGCCTGTCAAAAAAAAAAAGAATCCTTTCAAGGGATGAGCACAGGGATACCACAGGACTTCAGCACTCACTGCCCAGGACTGCCTCAAGTCTCTGCCCAAAGCATTTCCCAGTAGCATTCCTTGGCTGCCCTAGCCAAGGGTGCCCAAGTGCAGCTCAGGTTACTGTTCTTGAGGAACAAATGGTAAACCTTGATGGCATCCACATAGTGCCACCTCTGAGTATGAGTTGCAGAGGCATAGTTTCTCCAGTCTAGATTTCAAAGGATTTTTTAAAAGATTTGTTTGAAAGGCAGAGTTAGAGAGAGGCAGAGGCAGAGGGGCAAAGAGATCTTCCATCCAGTGATTCACTACCCAAATTGCTGCAATAGCCAGAGCTGAGTTGATCCAAAGCTAGGAGCAAGGAGCTTCTTCTAGGCCACAGCAAAGAGCTGGATTGGAAGTGGAGCAGCCTAGACTCAACCCCTGCCCATATGGGATGCTGGCATGGCAGGTGGCAGCTTTACCCACCAAGCCACAGGCAATGCAAAACAGAACTGTGGGGTCTGGGTTGCTATAGAATCCTCCCTAGCACAAATGTCTGATACAGATGTTGAGACATGAGAGCAGAGCAAACCCCATGATTCCAGAACTGGCAGAGTGCAGTACAAGCCTTGAAGAATCAGAGGCACTCATACCAAACTGCGAGAGCTACAGCATGAGCCAGGCTAAACCCAGCAGGGTCTCCAGAAGTTATGAGGACTAACACTCCATCTCAGTGTGTCCAGAAGGCAGAATACCGAATTCAAAGAAGATGCTATGGTTTGGATGTGTCCCCTAAAAGTTCATGTGGCTCTACCTCTGGTGGAGCTTGCATCCTGTATGAATCCCAGCTGCTTCACCTCCAATCCAGCTCCCTGCTAATGCACCTAGGAAAGCAGGGGAAGACGGCCCAAGTGCTTGGGCCCCTGCTCTCACGTGGGAGACGCAGAAGAAGCTCCAGCTCCTGGCTTCAGATCCACCCAGCTCCAGCTGTTGTGGCCATTTGGGGAGTAACCCAGCAGATGGTACATTTCTGTCTCTCCCTCTCTCTCCAACTCTGCCTTTCAAATAAATAAATACATCTTAAAAAAAAAAAAAAAAAACTTCATGTGCTAGAAGTTTGGTCCCCGATGTCACAGTGTTGAGGTGGTAGAATCTTTTAAGACACTGACCTAGTAAATGGTCACTAGATCATGGAGTCACTGTCCTCCAAAAAGACTGAGGTGGTTCACGCAGGACTGAGTTAATTCTTACCAATGCAGCAGCTTATTTTAACAAAAGGATACCCTGCATGCTTGGCCTCTGCTGCAGCCAGCTGGCTCCCTTTCTATTTCTCTACTACACTGTGATGCAGCTTGAGAGACCCTTGATAGGAAGGAAACCCCTCACTCTTTTTTAAAGATTTATTCATTTATTTGTAAGTCAGAGTTACACAGAGAAAGAAGGAGAGGCAGAGATAGAGAGAGGTCTTCAATCTGCTGGTTCACTCTCCAGTTGGCCGCAAAGGCAGGAGCTGCGCTAATCCAAAGGCAAGAACAAGGAGCTTCCTCTGGGTCTTCCACATGGGTTCCACTGCTTTCCCAGGCCTTAGCAAAGAGCTGGATCGGAAATGAAGCAGCCAAGACTCGAACCAGTGTCCATATGGGATGCCAGCACTGCAGGTGGCATCTTTACCCGCTGTACCACAGCACTGGCCCTAACCCTCACTCTTAAGACTTCCAAAAGTCTGATTTTAATAAATCCTTTTCCTTCATAAAATAACCAGTCCAGCTTTATAAAATAGCAATGAAGTTGACTATTAGTGAAGATCTTTCATTCTCAAGCATCAAGAGTTAATGTTGTTTGCCTTTTGGGTTTTGGACCTATCTGGATCCTTTTATCCCCTTTGCCTTTTGGAATGGAAATGTTTATGCCATGCCTGTCCCATCACTGTATTTTAGGTACTCATAAACTGTTTGATTTCATAGGCTGACAGCTGGAAAGCACTTGCCCTAGATTGAATCATACCTTGAGTCTCACCCATATCTGATTTTGATGAGACTCTGGACTTTGAAATTTTTTATTGGTGCTGGAATGAGTTAAAACTTTGAGGGCCCTTAAGGTGGAATGAATGTATTTTACAAATGAGAAGGACACGCATTGGGGGATGGGAGGAGGGTCGGGGCAGAATGCTATGGTCTCAATGTCTCCCCCCCAAATACCTATGTTGAAGCTTATTTAATAACAATGTGATAGTAGTAGTAAGAGGTCAGGCTTTCAGTAGGCAGATAAGGTCACAAGACCAGAAAACCCTCATGAATGGTCTTAGTACCCTAAAAAAAATAAAAATAAAAAGACAAAGGAACTGTCCTTCCCTTCCACTATGTGAGAACACAGTAACATGGTTTTGCCTTCAAGCAAAGAAAGCAGCCCTCACCAGATACCAAATGTACCCACATCTTGGTGGTAAAGACTTTCCTAGCCTCCAGAACTGTGAGAAATAAATATTTTTATCAGGTAATATTGTTATAGCTGCAGAAAAGACTAAGACACTGGGGCCAGGGCTATAGTACAGCAGGCTAAGGCATCGCCTGCATCTAACAGGGGCACTGGTGTATGTCTCAGCTGTTCCTCTTCTGATCCAGCTTCCTGCTTATGGTCTGGGGAAGCAGTACAAGATGGCCCAAGTGCTTGGGCCCCTGCATTCACAAGGCAGACCAAGAAGCAGCTCCTGAATCCTGGCTTCGGACTGCCTCAACTCTGGCTGTTGTAGCCATTTAGGGAGTGAACCAAGGTATGGAAGAACTCACTCTCTTTCTCCCTCTCTCTGTAACTCTCTCTCAAATAATCAAAAAAAAAAAAAAAAAGACTAAAACATTATGGGATTATAATCAATTGGCTAATTATTAGGCAGATATGAATCTCCATCTGAATAACAACTGAGGCAAGACTGATATTCTTTTTATTTTATGGCTAAGCAAACTGATTCAGAGAGATTAGATAGCCTGCCCAATGCTACAAAGTTAGCAAGTGGTACAACTGGAATATTAAAGCAATCTTGTCCTGCACTAATTTGACTTTCAGTTTTTAAAAGAGAAGTATAAATCAAGAGACAAAATTTCAACTTTTCCATTTTCAAATGATTACAACACATTCAAACTTTGGACCAAAGGATATGACAGTATAGAAAGGAAAGAATAAGAACTTCTACATCTGTCAGCAGTTACCCCAAATACCAAATATATGAACATATCAATAACCTATTTTTAAAAGAAAAAAAGATCTCACAGCTATTCTCCTTTACCTTCACTCTTACCCCCTCTTAAGGAAATGAAAATTCTCCAACAATACCACACTAGATCAGTGTTACCCCAAAAGGTTTCTCTGGGTTCCAAATATTCTGCAAAAGGTGTGGGTCAGGGAGGTGAGAGGGAGAGGAGTAAATCAACTTCTTTTCTGCATAACTTCCCAGAATCTGCATATACAATTGAGGTGAGCCTATCCAAAATGGAGACAGAGAATTTCTCAAACTTCCTTGACTAGGAAACCCTTTCTATATGCTGAATCTTGAGGAACTAGTTTCATAGAAGACATTTTACAAAAAGTGCCCAGTGAAAATTGCTGAGTATTCCTCTGCTAACAAGATGCTGGTGATGCATACCCAAAAAGATGAAATCCAAACCTCTTAATGTGATTAGCAGGCTCTCAACAAACTGTTCTATGCTAACCTTTCCTAAAAGGTGTTCAGTTTGAATTTCAATTCTGCACTTAATAGCCACAAAGTTTTGAGCTAAATGTTCATAAAATGGAGATTACATTACCAATTATAAAATGAGAATATACCATCTCCGTTGCAAACTTCAATGAGGAGTTGCATAAAACAATGAAATCTTAAAAATCTGTTTAATAATCTTGATGGTTCAAAGGAATAAAGTTGAAAATTAACAACTCAAGAATCTTTAAAACATGCAAACACATGGAAACTGAACAACATGCTTCTGAATGAACCATGAGTCACAGAAGAAATCAAAGGAGAAATTTAAAAAATTTTCTGGATATGAATAAAGACGAAAATACAACATATCAAAACCTATGGGATACAGTAAAAGCAGTGTTAAGAAAGCAGGTTATAGCAATTGGTACCTTCATCAAGAAACTGGAAAGGCACCAAATAAGTGAGCTATCAATGCATCTCAAGGACCTAAAAAACAAGAACAAACCAAACCCAAAGTTAGTAGGAGGAAAGAAATAATCAGAAATAATAAACAAAATTGAAACTCAAAAAAATACAAAAGATAAATGAAATGAAGAGGTTTTTTTGAAAAAAAATGAATAAAATTGATATACCACTGGCCCAATTAACCAAGAAAAAGAAAAAAAGGGGGAAGACCCAAATCAATAAAATCAGATGAATAAGGAAATGTAACAGATACCACAGAAATAAAAAGAATCATCAGAAAGTACTACAAAGAGCTATATGGAACAAATTGGAAAATCTAGAAGAAATGGAGAAATTCCTAGACACATACAATCAACCAAAATTCAAATCATGAAGACACAGAACACCTAAACAGACCAATAATCCAGAAAGAGATTGAATCAGTAATAAAGGCCCTCCCAACAAAGAAAAGTGCAGGACCAGATGGCTTCACCACTGAATTCTACCAGACATTTAAAGAACTAATTTCAATTCTTCTCAAGCTATTCAAAATGACTGAAAGGGAGGGGATCATCCCATCCTTCTTCTATGAGGCCAGAATCACCTTCATTCCTAAACCTGAAAAAGGTACAACAGAGAAAGAGAACTACAGACCAATTTCCCTGATGAACATAGATTACCCTCAACAAAATACTAGCTAATTGAATTCAACAACACATCAGAAAGATCATTCACCTAAACTAAATGAAATTTATTCCTGGTATGCAGAGATAGTTCAACATTCGCAAATCAATGTGATATATCCCATTAACAAACTGAGGAAGGAAAATCGTATGATTATCTCAACAGATGCAGAGAAAGCATTTGATAAAACACAATATCCTTCAATGGGGACAGAAGGATCATTCCTGAACACAATCAAGGCAACTTTCGACAAACCCACAGCCAGCATCTTATTGAATGGGGAAAAGTTGTAAGCATTTCCATTGAGATCCCACTCTCACTACTGCTATTCAATATAGTCCTGAAAGTTTTAGCTAGAGCGATTAGGCAAGAAAAAGAAATCAAATGGATACAAATTGGGAAGGAGGAAGTCAAATTATCCCTATTTGCAAATGACAGGATTCTATATATAGGAGAACCAAAAGACTCTGCTAAGAGACTACTGGAACTCATAAAAGAGATTGGTAAAGAGGCAGGATATAAAATTAACACACAAAAGTCAATAACCTTCACATATACAGACACTGCCATGCCTGAGAAAGAACTTCTAAGATCAATCCCATTCATAAGAGCTACAAAAAATATAAATACCTTGGAATAAATTTAACTAAAGATGTCAAAGATTTCTGCAATGAGAATTACAAAGCATTAAAGAAACAGAAGACACAAAAAAATGGAAAAATCTCCCATGTTTGTGGATTGTAAGAATATCATCAAAATGTCTATACTAGCGAAAGCAATTTACAGATTCAATGTGATCCCAAAATACCAATAACATTCTTCTCAGATCTAGAAGAAATGGTGCTAAAATTCATATGGAAACAGAGAGATCCCAAATAGCTAAAGCAACCTTATACAACAAAAACAAAGCTGGGCAGATCATAACACGATATTTCAAGACATCCTACAGGGCAGTTACAATCAAAACAGCCTAGCACTGGCAAGAAAGCAGATGAGTAGACCAATGGAACAGAATAAAACTCTATAATATAATCAATCCACCCATCTACAACCAACTATCTTTGACAAAGGAGCTAAAATCAATCTCTGGAGCAGGGATGGTGCTGGGAAAATTAGATTTCCTCATGCAGAAATATGACACTAGACCCCTACCTTACACCTTATATGAAAATTCACTCAAAATGGATCAAGGACCAAAATCTATGACTAGAGAACCTTGGGGAAACTCTCTAAGACATTGGTATAGGCAAAGACTTCTTGAAAAAGATTCCAGAAACCCAGGCGATCAAAGGCAAAAGTGACAAAGGGTAGTACATCAAGATAAGATGCTTCAGCACTGAAGAAAAAAAAAAAAAAAAAAACTCAGCAAAGTGAAGAGACAACCAAAAAATAAGAAAAAATATTAGCAACTATCAAGTTGGTAAAGGATTAATACCCAGAATCTATAAAGAGCTCAAGAAAAAACAAACAAAAAAATAACAATCCAAACAAAACAATCCAGTTAAGAAATGGGCAAAGGACTTCAATACGCATTTTTCAAGAGGAAATGCAATGGCCAACAGACACATGAAAAAATGCTCAAGATCACTAGCCATCAGAGAAATGCAAATCAAAAGCGCAATGAGGTTTCACTTCACCCCAGTCAGAATGGCTCTCATACAAAAATTAACAAACAATAAATGCTGGCAAGGATGTGGGGAAAAAGGTACCCTAATCCACTGTTGGTGGGAATATAAACTGGGGCATCCACTGTGGAAGACAGTATGGAGATATCCCAAAAATCTGAAAAAGAGGTCTACTATATGACCCAGCCATCCCACTCCTGAGAATTTACCCCAACAAAATGAAATCAGCATATGAAAGAGTTATCTGTACCCCTATGTTCACTGCAGCTCAATTCACAATAGCTAAGATATGGAATCAACCCAGATGTCCATCAACTGATGACTGGATAAAGAAATTATACATACACTATGGAATACTACTCAGCTGTAAAAAAGAATGAAATACTGTCTTTTGCCACAAAATGGATGCAACAGCTTAAATATCACGTATCATGGATCCTTCCAAATTCCTGAACAACTTTTATTAAACACTTCTACCTATGGTATATGGTACTATGCCATAACTTGAAATTTAACACTCTTTTACTGGACTATGCACTCATATTATGAGGATCATGTCTGAAACATCTTTGTGGGGCCGGCGTTGTGGTACAGCAGGTTAAAGCCCTGGCCTGAAGCACTGTCATCCCATATGGCCGCCGGTTCTAGTCCCAGCTGCTCCACTTCCAATCCAGCTCTCTGCTATGGCCTGGGAAAGCAGTGGAAGATGGCCCTTGGGCCCCTGCACGCACATTGGAGACCCAGAAGGTCCTGGCTCCTGGCTTCGGATTGGCACAGCTCCGGCCACTGCAGTAATCTGGGGAGTGAACCAGCAGATGAAAGATCTCTGTCTTTACCTCTCTTTGTAACTCTGTCTTTCAAATAATAAAATAAAATCTTAAAAAAAAACATATTTGTATTTCCCAATATCTAGGTGGCACCTGGCCCAGAAATGTCCACTACGTTTAATAATTAAATGATGCTATCTAGTAAGTGCCTAGAGCAACATAAGCTGTCATTTATAAAAGACTTGAGTTGTCTGTATAAAAAAAAGTTTCTAAAAAGGAAAGGTGATACTATTTTAAGGCACAGTGTACCTGAGAAACTGGCCCTTATGCTGTCACACCTTTGTCCCAAGATAGCCAAAACAATGCCTATGACAAGATTTCTCTCTTTTACTTACACACACACACACACACAGAAATCTTTAACAGCAGTTTTAAATTGATCAAGTGGCTTAATCTGTACCCAGTATGCTAGTATGTTGTTATCACCTGAAATTTTTAAAAAGATATTAAAAAATTATTTCAAAGGCAGAGTTACAAAGAAAGAGGGAGAGATAGAAAGATCTTCCATCCGCTGATTCACTCCCCAAATGGTCCCACTAGCCAGGGCTGGGCCAAACCAAAGACAAGAGCCTGGAACTCCAACATGAGCGTCAGGGACCCAAGCACTGGGGCCATCTTCTGCTGCTTTCCCAAGAGCATTAGTAGGGAGCTGGACAGGAAGTGGACTTGAACCAGCAGCCATATGGGAATGTTGGCATTGCAAGCAGCAGCATAAGGCTGAACCCAAGACAGTTTTTTTTTTTTTTTTTTAAGATTTATTTATCAAAATGGCAGAGTTACAGAGATGCAGAGGTAGAGGCAGAGAGAGAGATCTTCCACTTGCATTCACTGGTTCACTCTCCATATAGCCAAAGCCAGGAGCCAAGAGCTTCTGGGTTTGCCATGTGGGTGCAGGGGCCCAACGACTTGGACCATCTTCTGCTGCTTTCCAAGGCACATTAGCAGGGAGCTGGACTGGAAGTGGAGGAGCCAGGAGTTGAACTGGTGCCCATATTGGATGCTGCCACAGTAGGTGGCAGATTTATGCACTATGCCACAGTACCAGCCCCAAAGACTGATATTGTTTTTTTCAATCTGGAAAGAACTGCAGTGCAGCAAGACTGCTAAAACAGATGATTCTGAGGAACTCTGCAATAATCATAGCCTCTCCAAGATGAATGCTGCAAATCTGACCAACTAAATAAATTGGGCTCGTAGGTGAAGCTATTTAGTACTGTCTATCTGAATACTTACTGCAAACTGTCTTACAAGACAATTTGAGACTTATGCCAAAATAACTGCTACTTTTTCACAACCTAAAGCTGCCAATAAAGCAATGTTCTGAAACCTTATGTTTCCCAGTAAAGTAGTTTGGAATTTTTTAATGGAAAATGAAAAAATTATTTCTAAAACTAGCTTACTCATCACACAAAGCATCAATTTAAGATCATCTTAACCTACAGTTTACTGACAAGTTAAGAAGCGTAACCCTGAATTTTTGAAAGAACTCAATCCAGGTCTCCCCTGAGGGTGAAAGGACCCAATCACTAGAACATCACCTGCCATCTCCCAATGTGTCCTCAGCAGGAATCCTGATTGGAAGCAAAGCCAGACTCAAGCCCAGAGAATCTGATTCAGTATGTGGGAGATTTAACTGCTGCACCACCAAATACCCTCTCAAGTTGTTTTTGAGTTTCTTTTAATTTTTATTTATTTTCAAAGTCAGAGTTAGAGAGTGGGGAAAGACAGAAAAAGGATCTTCTATCCGCTGGTTCACTCCCCAACGGTCAGGGCTGGGCCAGGCTGAAGCCAGGAGCTTCATCCAGGTCTCCCACTTCTATATGGTGGGATGATGTCACTGGCCCACCGCCACCCCAAGTTTTTTTTTTTTTTAAATGGGGTAATGATCTGTAGTTCTAGGCTAATCTAACCATAAGCGTGGCCAATTAGAATACTGCAGCAAAGACTGAATGAATATACCACTCAGATAAAGACTTAATTTTAGTATAATGTGTTGTATCTGAACCAGTTATATTCTACTGCAAAAAGAACATGGGCTTTGAAATAAAACAAATATGATTATAAATCCTCTCAACTACTTCCTTCGTGACCTTGAAAAATTACTTAGCATGTGAGTGCTAGTTTGAACTGTCAAATAAAAAACACACCCACCTTATGAAATAGTTAATAGGAATATTAAATGTGACAGAAGAGCATTATTTATAATATGCTTGCCACATAGTGAAGTACCCATGTTATTTACGTATTCTTTCTATGTCCTAGGATAAAGAAAATAGCTTATTGATTTACCAACATTTATTTGTCTCCAAAGTTCTTACAGAGTCATATTCCTTGGTGACTTCATCTAGTTTCAGATTTTCTATATTTTTTATTTAAAAGTCAGAGTGACATAGTCACAGAGAGAACCAGATCTTCTATCTGCTGGTTCACACTCCAGATGCCCACAACTGCTAGGGCTGGACCATGCCAAAGCCAGGAACTCCATTCTAGTCTCCGTATGGGTGGCAAGAACCCAAGCAACTGGTCTATCATCTGCTGCCTCCCGTATGCATTAGCAGGAAGCTGGACTTAATCCCAAGCACTTTGATATGTGATGCGGGCATCCCAAATAGCACCCTAACCCCACTGTATCACTGCGCCCATTTTAAATGTCATGATGACTTATGTTTACATCTCCTGTCCCAATCTTTCCCAGGAACTCCAGTCTCACATCCACCTCTTCAAAATCTTTAATCCAATGTCCTATATCTCAAAACTAACATATTCAAAACCAAACTCTTTATCCTCTATCCACAACATCTGTAATCTGAACCATCTCAGATGGTACCAACTCCATCCATGCTTCCACCTCCTTGAAGCCAATCCTTTGACCCCCTCACACTTTACATATAATCTGAAATTGTTAGCTCTACCTCAAAATATACTTGGAATCTGACTAGTTCTTGCCACTTCCACTGCAGTGTCCTGCCTACACTACCATCACTTCTCACTGATTACTACAAGTTCTCTCCTAAATTTTCTCCAGCCCTCTTCTTTACCAGAGAATCCTTTGTAAAACTAAGATCAAATCACTCCTTTGACTCAAACTGTAAGTAAAAGTAACCGTTCCCCTTTCCTCACTCCACAACAGCCTTACTGGTCTTCTAATGTGCTCTGAGACCTTAGCTCTACTGGTTCCCTCTACCTGAAATACTTTCTCCTGATAACTTGCTGGCTATCATTATTCCAGTCTATGCTCAAATCTCATCGTCAGGGCTGATGTTGCGGCATAGCAAGTAAAGCTGCTGCCTGCCACACCAGCCTCCCATATGGGCACAGATTCATGTCCTGTCTACTACACTTTGGATCCAGCTCCCAGCTAGCTAATGGCCTGGGAAAAGCAGCAGAAGACAGCCCAAGTACTTGGGCCCCTGTCACCTAGGTGGGAGATCTGGAAGAAGGTCTTGGCTCCTGGCTCCGGCCTGGCCCAGCACTTCACTGCTGCAGCTATCTGAGGAGTGAATCAGTGATGGAAGATTTCTGTTTCTCTACCTCTGTGTAACTAACTTTGAACTCACTAGGCTAATCCTCCGCCTGCTAACCTGGCGCCAGCACCCCGGATTCTAGTTCCGGTCGGGGTGCCAGATTCTGTCCCGGTCGCTCCTCTTCCAGTCCAGCTCTCTGCTGTGGCCCAGGAGTGCAGTGGAGGATGGCCAAAGTGCTTGGGTCAGTCCCTGCACCCGCATGGGAGACCAGAAGAAAGCACCTAGCTCCTGCCTTCGGATCAGTGCAGCACGCCAGCCGCAGCAGCCGGGGGGGGGGGGGGGGGGGGGGGGACCAACGGATAAGGAAGACCTTTCTCTCTCTCTCTCTCTCTCTCTCTCTCTCTGTCCACTGTGTCTGAGAAGGGAGGAAGGGAGGAAGAGAGGGAGAGAGGGAGAGAGGGAGGGAGGGAGGGAGGGAGGGATAAAGAAACTCATCCTCAAGGAGGATTACCCTGATCTGCCTTTTTAATTCTGTTAACAACTCTACTTCTATATTACCATTGCCTCTGACTTAATTATCCTTTGTAAAAAATAACACTTGTCAGAGCCAGCATTGTGGCACAGTAAGTTAATACTCTGCCTGTGGTGACAGCATCCCATATGGGCACTGGTTCAAGTCCCGGCTGCTCCACTTCCCATCCGGCTCTCTGCTATGGCCTGGGAAAGCAGTAGAAGATGGTCCAAGTCCTTGGGCCCCTGCACCCACATGGGAGACCCAGAGGAAGCTCCTGGCTCCTGGCTTCGGATAGGGCCAGCTCTGGCAGTCGTGGCCATTTGGGGAGTGAACCAAGTGAATCAGCCAATGGAAGACTTTGTTTTTCCTCTGTCTCTCCCTCTCACTCTTTCAAATAAATAAATAAAATCTTAAAAAAACCAACCTGTCATCTTTCTACATACCATGAAATTGAGGTTTATATTTATAATATGCCTTGCCCATAAAAACATAAGGGCCACAAAAGAAAGAGTATTCTATTTATTTCACTAATGTATCTAGAACAATATCTTACACAGAGTAAGACACGCAATGCCTGTATCTCATATCAGAAAGTGCTGGTTTGAATCCTGGCTACTCCACTTCAGATCCAGCTCCCAGCTAATGCACTGGGAAGGCAGCAGAGGATAGCCTGAGTACCTGGGTGCCTGCCACCCATGTGAGAGGCCAGTATGGAGTTCCTGACTGCTGCTTTCAGCCTGACCCACTTTTGGAGTGAACTGAGAGATGGAAAATCTTTCTCTGTTTCTCCTCCTCTGTCACCGTGACTTTGAATTAATTTAAAAAAAAAGAAAGCAACACAACATGAGACTATTAAATAACACTATTCTTTTATAACAAACACAAATGAAATTCCCCAGTGATTACTAGACTCTTTACAAAGTACTAAGCTATTAAGTTACGGAAAATGTGATTTACACAACTACTTCTAGATAGTGAACCACTAGGAAAAAACGGTCTTGCTATAGTGCATAAAATACAGTTTTTATTAGCATACCAAGTTTGAACCAGATTACTGAAGATTCTACAAGCTCCTTAATATGTATGAAGCATATATTATATAAACTTATACGTAAATATTCATAATACATTAGCAATTTAGTGCAACCATTTACAACAGGAAGATTATATACAGTCTACATATGCATTATAAAGAATTTAATAACACATATAGTGGAATACCATGCAGCCACAAAAAAACAGATTTCTACATGTGAATGTGGACAAACTACAAGATAAATGATTACATGGGAAACTAGGCTTTCATGTGTGTGCACCCACCAATATGTGTTTATATCTGTGAAAGGTGAGGAAATACAAATATATGTATAAGAAAAGAATATTCTTGAATGGCTATAAAATAGAGAGGCTCAATTTTAGAGAGATCAAGGTAATGAGAGAGACTATTGTCTTTTGTGTTTTTAAATGTTTACCCTGTGCATGTACATTTTTAGTTCCAAAAAACAGATGCTCCTGTTTTCTAAAGCTGAAATACTTTAAAAATTAAAGATGTAATTAAAAACTAGCTTTAGGAACAATATTTTTTAAAAAAACAAAGGAAACCGAAAAAATGAAGACACCAAAGAGATAACTTCAAGAAAAAGAACTCCTCTACATACCAATTAATTCACTCAAAGTTTTGAGAACAGTATGCCCTTACCTATGAAAAGAAACTACATACTGAATGGTGGGCGTTTTTTCCCATTACTTTTTATTTATTTATTTTCATTTTATTTGAAAGGTAGAGAAACAAATCTTCCAGCCACTGACTCATTCCTTGATTGACCTCAAGAGCCCGGGCTGGGCCAAGTGGAAGCCAGGAGCCCTAGGGCAACATCAGGGTCTCCTACATGAATGGCAGGGGCACAAGTACTTTTTTTTTTTTTTTTTAGAGATTTCTTTCTTTTTTTTTTTTTTTTTTTTTTTTGACAGGCAGAGTGGACAGTGAGAGAGAGACAGAGAGAAAGGTCTTCCTTTGCCGTTGGTTCACCCTCCAATGGCCACCGCGGCTGGCGCGCTGCGGCCAGCGCACCGCGCTGTTTTGATGGCAGGAGCCAGGTGCTAGGTGCTTTTTCCTGGTCTCCCATGGGGTGCAGGGCCCAAGCACTTGGGCCATCCTCCACTGCACTCCCTGGCCACAGCAGAGAGCTGGCCTGGAAGAGGGGCAACCAGGACAGAATCCGGCGCCCCGACCGGGACTAGAACCCGGTGTGCTGGCGCCGCAAGGCGGAGGATTAGCCTGTGAGCCATGGCGCCGGCTGAGATTTATTTATTTCAAAGGCAGAATTACAGAGAGGCAGAGGTATAGAGAGGTCTTCCATCCAGTAGTTCTCTCCCCAGATGGCTGCAATGGCCAGAGCTGCACCGATCCAAAGCTAGGAGCTTCTTCAGAGTCTCCCACGTGGGTGCAGGGGCCCAAGGACTTGGGCCACCTTCTACTGCTTTCCCAGGCCATCGCAGAGAGCTGGATTAGAAATGCAGCAGCCAGGACAGACACGGGACAGGAACTGGAACCGGCACCCATATGGGATGCCTGCACTGCAGGTGGTGGCTTTACCCTCTCTGAGGAGCCTTCATTTGCTGTGCATTAGAAGGAAGTTGGATCAGAAAGGAAGGACCAAGAACTGAAACCAGGCACTCAACAGAAGCAGGTGTTCCAAGCAGCAACTTAAGTGGTGCACTAAACAATAGCCTCTGGTGTCTTTTTAAAAGTTATCAGAGGGCGGCCCAGCCCTGTGGAGCAGGTTAATCCTCTGCCTGCAGCGATGGCATCCCATATGGGCACTGGTTCTAGTCCCGGATGCTCCACTTCCTATCCAGCTCTCTGCTTTGGCTTGGGAAAGCAGTAGAAGATGGCCCAAGTCCTTGGGCCCCTGCACCCGCATAGGAGACCCAGAGGAAGCCACTGGCTCCTGGCTTTAGATCGGCGCAGCTCCGGCCATTGCGGCCATTTGGGGAGTGAACCAGCAGAAGAAGACCTTTTTCTCTCTCTCTCTCTCTCTCTCTCTCTCTCTGTAACTGTACCTCTCAAATAAATAAAATCTTTTAAAAACAAAAAGTTGTCAGAGGGAAGGGGAGTCCCAAACATTGAACATAAAATAGTTGTTTTCTACAACAAAAACACGTAACAGCAAAGAAGCACTTGAGAGCTGAAGTGATTTGAGGTCATACGCTCTATACTCCACAATCTTCTATGTCTAAGGCCACAAAGTCATTTCTAAGAGCACTAAAGTCATAATCTCAGGTCTCCCCAGCCCAGGACTAATGGCTTTGACCTAACTCAGTCCCAGCTTTTGCAGCCACTTGAGAAGTGAATCAACAGAGGATCTACCCCCTGTCAAGCCCCCAAAATGCCAGTCACTCTGCCTTTCAAATAAATAAAAAGTAAATCTTTTTAAAAAATGAAAACCACCCTCAAGTAGATTAACTGAAAAACAAGTATTTAATTCTGGTGACAAATTCTTATCTTGACAAAAATTTTCAAAATATCACTGCTAAGTACTGTAAGTGTTCACAGCTTTGTACACAAAACCAGATACGGCTATAAAAAAGCAAGTAAAAGAGGCTGGGCTGTGTAGGTAAAAATCACCACCTGAAGTACCTGCATCCCATATGAATGCCAGTTCAAGTCCTGGCTATCCCACTTCTGATCCAGCTCTCTGCTATCGCCTGGGAAAGCAGCAGAAAATGATCCAAGTCCTTGGGCCCCTGCACCCACCTGGGAGACCTGGAAGAAGCTCCAGGCTCCTGGTTTTGATTCAACCCAGCTCTGACTTGGGGCCACTTGAGGAATGAAACAGCAGCTGGAAGACTTCTCTCTCTGCCTCTACCTCTGTAACTCTGCCTTTCAAATAAATAAATTTGAAAAAAAAAGGGGAAAAAAGCTGCTCCAAAATAAAGACAAATATAAATTTTCCAAAGCAAGAGAGACTCAAGAGAGAAATTCAAGCAATAAAAACAAAAGACCCAGGATGGACATTGTGCCATGGCAAGTTAAGCCCCCACTTTGGACAGTAGCATCCACTCAAGTGTCAGTCAAGTCCCAGCTACTCTGCTTCCAATACAGCTTCCTGTTAATGCAGCCTGGGAAGCATTGGGTGATAGCTCAAGTGCTTGGGCCACTGCTACCTGCATGGGAGATCCAGATGGAGTTCCTGGCTCCCGGCCTCAGCCCGGCCCAGCCTAGTTGCAGCCATTTGGGGAAGGAATCAGCAGACAGGAAGATCTCTTTCTCTATCTTTCCCTCACTGTCACTCTGCCCTTCAAATAAATAAATAAATCTTTTAAAAAAAATTTGGGGGAAGAAGGAAATGTAGAGGTTACCCATAGATGTATTGATAATATTCAAACCTGTTGCAACTAAGACGGAAAGCTCACTATGTGCCTGGCAATGCCTTGTAGTGCCCCACACAATTCTCATCAACAATTCTGAAGAATACGATATTATCTCCTCTTTTTAAAAGACTTGTTTCTTTGTTTAAAAGGCAAAGAGAGCAATCGATTGACTGATCTATCTTCCATCCACTGGTTTCACTACCAAGTGACCAAAATAACTGGGGCTGGATCAGGCTTAAGCCAGGAGCCAGGAATTACATTCAGGTCTCCCATGTAGATGAGAGGTACTCAAGTGCTTGAGCCATCATCTGCTGCTTCCCAGATGTATTTTATTAGCAAGGAGCTGGATCAGAAACAGAGGATCCAGGACTTGAATCAACATTCAGATATGGGATGCAGGCAGCTTAACCCACTTTGTCAAAAAGTCTGCCCCATCTCTATTTATTGCTTATTTGCTAATCTATTTATTTTTTTATTTGAAAGGCAGAGTCAGGGTTGGGTGGAGAAGACTGTCTATCTATCTGTTGGTTCACTCCCTAAATGGCCCACAATGACTGACTAAAGTCAGGAACTCCATCTGGGTCTCCCACATGGATAGCAGTGACCCAAGAACTTGAGCCATCATCTGTTACTTTCCTAGGCACATTAGCAGGGATCTGGAACAGGAGTAGCGAGGACATGAACCAGGCACTCGATATAGAATGCAGGCACTGCAAGCAGCAGCTCAACTCACTGCACCTACAATGCTGGACACCCATCTCCATTTTTAAAATTGAGACACAAAAGGCCGGCCGCAGTGCGCCAGCCGCAGCAGCCATTGGGGGGTGAACTAACGGAAAAGGAAGACCTTTCTGTCTGTCTCTCTCTTACTGTCCACTCTACCTGTCAAAAATTTAAAAAAATTAAAAAATGTACCCAAGAACAAAAAGCTAGCAAATAAAGAAATCCGGATTCCATTTGAGATAAATCTCATTCCAAAGCTTTCACTACTAAGTTAACAGAACTGAAAAGATAAGTGTTATTTTGGGAAAATAAGTAAGTCTATTAGGTTACAAATAAAGTAATACACATAAAACACAAATACTGGGATAATATATTAGCTACTAAATAATAAATATATTGAAGAGTAAAGCCATTTTGAAAATCTAGCTGGTAGAAAATATTAGAATCATTAAAATGTCAATCAACAATTCAGTTTAGCAGTTAAGCGTAAGAAATTTCAACAAAAATATAAAATGCCAAAAAACTAAAGTAAATTTTTGTGCTTTTTTTTTTTTTTAACAAACTTATCTCCCTAAAAATATCCTGAATGCCAGAAAATGTTTACTACCAAAGTGCCCGGTCAACAGAAGAACTCTAGGACAGCAGTTTTGGGAGACAGATCCGGAACACCCCACAGGCTCAACGTCCACAGCCACTTCAGGACTCTACTCTGAGTAGTCTGCCACAACACTCCTCAATCACCCCCACCAGAGCTCAAGCTGATTCAGGTGCAGCTTGAGCTACCCTCCCAGAAGGCACAGGTGAAAACCCTTAGTGGTGTCCGTTTGATGCTGCCGGTGCAGGTGCAAATTACAATAGTTGTGGGACCATGTCAGCCTGCACCTGGATTTCAAAGGCCCTCAAGGACAGCCTCAGGGGCCCAGGGAAAGACTGGGTTGCAAAGGCAGAGCCACCACAGAGAATTACAAGATCAGTGCCCAAACTGTTGGAGCAAGGCTACCAAAGTCCCCTCTCTCTTGGCAATGCCAAGTGGAGCTGTGGGAGTGGCGCAGCCCTGCAGATCACCAGCATGCAACCCCAGCCTGGGAAGGCGGCAACTATGAGACTCCAATTGGTGAGAGCTGCTGGGCCCTGACCCCAGCAAAAATCATACACCTGGGGCCTTAGAAACCCAACACCCACCCCAGTGGAATCTCCAGTTTGTACACTACTACATTTTGGAAGCATAAAGCTTGTTAATTTCACAGGTCCACAGCTGGAGAGGTATTTGTTTCAGGATAAATCCAGCCTTGAGTGTCACCCACCCCTGATTTAGGTGAGACTTTGGACTTTCAACTTGATGTTGGAATGAGTTCAGATTTGGGGGACCAAATGGGACAGAATGGATCTATTTTGCATTGTAAGACACATGAATTTTGGAGACAAGTACTAGAGTGCTATAGCTTAAACATGTCTCACAACGTTCAAATGCTGTAAACTTAATACCCAAGGCTATCAGTGTGTGTGTGTTTTTTTTTTTTGGGGGGGGGGGTGCGGAGCCTGGAGCCAGCATCATGGCATAGTGGGTAAAGCCACCGACTTCGATGCCAGCATCCCATATGGGCACCGGTTAGAGACCTGCCTGCCCAGCTTCCGATCCCACTCCCTGCTGATGTGCCTGAGAAGGCAGTGGAGGATGGCCTAAATCCTTGGGCACCTGCACCCACAAGAGACACCGGGAGAAAGTTCCTGGCTCCTGGCTTCGGCCTCTTGCAGCCCCAAATGTTGCAAGCATTTGGGGGGAGGAACCATCCAATAAAAGATGTCTTTCTCTGACTCTTCCTCTGTGTAACTCTTTCAAGTAAATAAATCTTTAAAGAATACAAAAATTTAAAAAAGGAAGGGAGGGAAGAAAGGAGGGGGCTATTAAGAGGTGATTAGGCCACAGAGGCTCTTCCCTCAGGAGTGGATCAGCATCTTTACTTGGGAGTCAGCTGGTGGGAGAGTGGTGCTATCAAAAAGGAACCTTCAGGCCCCTCTGCACTCTTGCGCTCTCACCCTTCCTCAATGGGATAACACAGCATGAAGGCCCTCATTATATGCCAATACCTTAATACTGAATTCCCCAGCCTCCAAAAGCTAAGAAATAAAATTTCTTGACCTTATGAATTTCCCAGTCTCTGGTATTCTGTTACAGCAACACAAAATGGACTAAGACAGTATATAATACTTCAATAAAAAGTTCAAAAATACACATGCCTGCACATACAAGATAACAGAGGAAAAAAAAAAAACATTAAGGTGCAAAAGAAGCCAAACAAAATATTAACGCAGGAACATCCAGCTTATCACAGCAGATCAGCTTATAACTCGTCAGCTTAAGAAATACTGCACATTCTTACATTTTAAAAAGAGCCAGGATAAAAATAAAAGCAAAATAAAGCTGTCTCAGTAATGCTAAAGATCAGGTCAGCAACCAATAAAATTAAATTTCTCAAATAGCAATCTCTTAGAAATGTGCTATTTTAACTGCTTCATACTCTTAACAGATGCAGCCTGTCTCAAAAGATATGGTGTAACACCGTACAAGAAAGCAGACTGACAACTGAGCATAAAAAATTCAGAGTCCAGGTTGTTACCAACACAACCCTCTTCCCTAATTCCTGAGCAGCTTCACTTAACACACACTGATAGGAAGCAACTTGATCTCATCCACAAGTCACAACCTAGGCATTCCTGAAGAGATACCAAGAAGCCTACCACAGAAAACAGAAGCCTTACGTTTCCACCAATCAAGTTAAAGTAAACGCCCCCGGCTCCAAGAGTAATTAGAAAACTGTTGCAGGAGTACGAGGTTTTCCAATGCTCTTTTAGCACTAGCTGCCTGAGCTCCGGGCCCTATCTCGTTCCTCTTCTCATCTGTGGAATGGTTCCACCCCGGGGTCCACGCTAGTTATTTTTCTCCTACCTCAGGGGCTTGCTTACCTTTCAACTCCCCTCTTCCCCTGTTTACATCCTGTCCTATACCTTCCGTGTCGCAACTCTACCCGTTTTAAGTTAATTAGAAAAACCTAGAACGATGGCATATTAACTCAAAGATCAGCATTTTCAAACGGGCCTTTTTGTGGGTAAGAAAACTACTGCTTAGTTTCTTAGCCCAAAATCACCGTCCAGCATAAGTTTACCTTGAAAATACAAAGCTGCTGCTCGAGAATGATAAAATTTCACCAATAAAGTAACCGCTTTTTACAAGACATCTGAAGCTACAAGTTAATTATCCTAGCATTTCAGCTTCACCAAATACATCTGCATTAAAGTCAGGACCATCACACCAAAGGACACACATATCTGTTAAAAAAAGTTTTAAATCTCGAAAACAAAACAAAACACCTGACACCTCCTCTCCTCTTTCTTCGCAGGCAACATTCCAAAAAGTTCCGAGGTTACAGCTGCACTTGCAAGCTTCCCCGACTACCAACTAAGAAGCCGCACGTCAACACACTGACAAACGAGAAAGTCAAGGCTACCAGCGGCACTCCACGGCTCGGCAGCAGCCGGCCGTCCACCGCACAGCACAAGTTTCAAGGCACCGCGCTAGGAGTTTGCTCATCCAAACCTGTAAAGACAGGACTCCAGCCGACGGGCGCAAAGTCGCTCAAGCTGTGTTGAAATGCAAATGCTGTGAAATTCCTACACTACACTCGCGACTAAACCTGAGCGCGCTACAGACGCGGCGGTCGCCCTCTCCTAATCCTTAGAAAGCATTTCCTGCCTTGGGAAACTTCCCTCCGTCCTTTGAAGCGACTCCAGGAGGCCTTGGGCCCGCCCCCTACCCCCACCCACCCACTAGGGAACCTCCACACTCCGCAGACACCCCTCCACACGGGCACGCAGAACACATGTGGCCTCCAAACCCGGCCCCTTTCCACACCCCCCGGAAACGACACCCCCTTTCTCACACTCCGCACGCCACAGCCCATCCCCCTTCCTCCCCGCCCCCACTCGCATCGCCCCAGTCCACCCACCCACCCACGTTCCCAGGAACCCAGCCTCCCCGGCTCGCCCAGGGCAGTGGGGAGGGGAAGCAGGAAGAGGGAAGGAAGGCTCCAGGCCCGGCCTAGGCCGCCCGGACCGCCTCGGGGAGCTGAGGGGGGAGCCCGCCGGCCCAGCTCGGCTCCCGTCCGCGGCAGGGCCTCATCCGGCCCCAGGCCTGGCCTCCGCTGCCGCCCCGAGGCCCAGGCGGCCCTCCCGGCCCGCACCACACTCACTGGCCAGCCGCGGTCCATCGAGTCCCCCGCCGCCGCCGCCGCCTCCGCCGCTGCTGCTGGCGGCTCCGGCGCCCGGGCCGCCCAGCTCCGGCTTCTTGGGCCCCGGGGGCGGCCCGGCTCCCCCGGACGGGACCGCTGCTCCGGACGCGAAGCCGGCCACCGGCGCGCCCGCCAGAGCCAGGGGGACGCTGTTGCTATGGAGGCCGAGGCCCGGGGCCGCCCCGGCGGCCGGGTCCTCGTGCAGGAACTGACACTCCTCCCCGTAGAAGCAAGTCTTATCCTTGGCATAGTAGCGGCAGTACTTGAGCTTCACGCCCGCCGCCGCCGCCCCGCCGGGGACACCCCCGGGCCCCGGCGGGGCCACCACCGCCACCGCCGCCGCCGCCAGCGAGGAGGAGGAAGGGGAGGCGGCGGCCGAGGGGGGCGGGAGGCCGCCGCCACTGTTCATGGCAACGCCGCAGCCTCGTCTTCCGCCGCCGCCCGAGGAGCCGCCGCCGCCACCATAGACGGGGGAGGGACGGAAGACGCTGCCGGTGCCGGATAAAAGCCTGGGCGGGTGGGTCTGTCCCGCTGCGGGAGCCGGAGCCGCCCGGGGAGGGGGGGAGGGGAAGGGGAGGGAGGAGGGGGTAGGAGGGAGGGGAGGGGAGGGGGAGAGTTGGGATTCTCTCACTCACTCTCTCGTTCTCTTTTCTTAAAGGGGCCGCGCGGGACGGCGGGGTGGGCACGCGGGCCCAGACGGGGACGTCGAGGGCGCGGGCAGGGGGAGAGGGAGCGGCGGCGGTGGCAGCGGCGGCGGCGGCGAGCGGGTGGGCAGGGCGGAGGGGCCGGTTTATTTTTAAATTCTGCCTCCACTCGCTCTCTCGCGCTCTGGTTCCTCCGAGTTGTTTATTCCATTTTCCTCTTCCTGAGACGGCCGTCGCCGACGCGCGTGCGCGCCGCGGCGCGGGGGCTTGTGGGTAGCGGGAGCGCGTGGGGAAGCCCGGCTGGGCGTCGGGTCCCCGGGGCATCCGCGAGCCGGCGGCGGTTGGACGGGCGGGCTTCGGCGGCGGTCCCGGGCGCCGCTCCGAGGCCGGAGTTCTCACGAGACCGGAGGCCCTTTTTTCGTATATTCTCTTCCTTGTACAGCCAGGTGTCCTTTTTTTTTTTTTTTTAAATGGAAAAGACGGCTTGGGCAGACTGTACCGGTCATTTGGAGGGGACCGTGGGCGTGGGGACGCGGCCCGAGCCCTGGTTCTGGCTGGAGACTCGTTTCTGATTGCCACACTTCCTCTCTTGCCCTCCCCTCCAAGGTTGGGAGAGCTACAGGACTGATGATGACCTTAGCTTCTGGGCCCTTTGTCAGAAACCTGAGCCAAGAAGTTGATTTAGACAAACCCCCTGCGCAGAGAGGCACCTGTTTTCTCTGTGTTTATGTGACTAAAGGCCCTCGGTAAATTATCACGGAAAACACGGTGCCAGTTGGGAAGGTTTTCTCCAAAGATATGCTCGCTTGCTTTTGTCCCATCAGCCTACCGACTTGAAATTCATTTTTAAAGCATGGGGGTCCCCGTGTCCCCTCCCCCGCTGTGTCCGGTGTTTTGCTGTTCTAGATCATAGAAAGGTGAGGAGGAAGAAAGGGGGTCTGGGAGATTTTCAAGGATTGTGATAAACGGGAAAGTAATGTTAGCATTTTAGCTTTCCCCCAGTAAAGAGCAGATTGATGTCGGGAGGGGAGAGTGTTTGTTGGCAATATGTAGAGAATGGAGTCAAATGAAATCACAGAAAGAAGACCGGATATGAGCAAAAAGGACCGACCACACTGCCAAGAGGGGAGAAAGGTGGATCCCTGGATGACACACTGGTAAGCCTGGTGATGTTCCTCAGCTACATTTGAAAATGCTAACATGTATTGTGTCTTTCTGTTGAGAAGCGTTTCCACTTACTGTTCAGCTAAGGCCCATCAGGTGCAGCAGGAAGTCTGTTAGGAGCCGGCAGAGCACAGGTGAGTAAAAGGCAGCCTTAGTTGAGTTCAGGTGCTTTACAGGTGAGTAAAAGGCAGCCTTAGTTGCGTTCAGGTGCTTTATCCTCTGGCTGGGGAGGGGTAAAGTACCCAGGAGGTTGTAAGTCCATGTCTTTAAGGCGCTGCCTGTTAGAGGATTTTGCAAGACTTACTGGACACGTGGATGCCTTAGTAGCAGGGATCTCAACAGGGCCTGCCCTTAGCAGCTGTGATACTCTTGGTAAGTTACTTCGCTTGTCTGTGCCTTACCTGCACAACTGAGGTAGGACTAGTACAGCCTCGTAACGTGTGAACCATGAGTATGTGTAAAAGGCCCACACTTAGGAAGAATTCCCCAGATTGGAGCTGTTCCACTTGGTGGTATTGCTGCTAATAGTCCACGCACAGAAGAGCATTCTGGGCAAAGCACACGGCTTGTGCAAAAAGACTTGAGACACAGAGCCCAGTTGTTAAGGAGAATGGTGGGGAACTGAGCAGAGACCTTGAAGTCCTTTTGAGGCCAAGTTACAGGTTGGACCTTTTCGTTAAAGTCCTGGGAAGTTGTTACAGTGTTTTTGAAGAGTCAAGTGATGACATTCAGATTTCATTTCAGGAAATAAAGAAAGTACATTGACCTTCCTAAGAACCCTGTGAAGCAAGTTCAGAAGGTGGACTCTTACCGTTTTTAGTAGAACAGACTGAGTAAGGCCTGGAGTTACACAAAATTACCAGCTGGAAAATGTCCAATTGATTACAAAACCATGCTCTATTACACATTTTGCCATTTTTAAATGAACATGTGTTTTCTGATGTCTTGGATAGAAAAGTGGTGTTTATAGTGAGACAATAGGGGTTGAATAAGTCCGTACCACATTAGGTCTGTCGTTCCAACCTTCTTTGAAAATCTATGTACTATGTGCCTAGAATGTTCTGTGCCACCAAATCATGCAAGATGCAGTCTTGGCCGGCGCCGCGGCTCACTAGGCTAATCCTCCGCCTGCGGCACCAGCACCCCAGGTTCTAGTCCAGGTCGGGGCGCCAGATTCTGTCCCGGTTGATCCTCTTCCAGTCTAGCTCTGCTGTGGCCCAGGTGTGAAGTGGAGGATGGCCCAAATCCTTGGGCCCTGCACCCGCATAGGAGACCAGGAGGAAGCACCTGGCTCTTGGTTTCGGATCAGCGCAGCGCACCGGCCTTAGCAGCCATTTGGGGGTGAACCAACGGAGGGAAGACCTTTCTCTCTGTCTCTCTCTCTCAGCGCGCCGGCCTTAGCAGCCATTTGGGGGTGAACCAATGGAAGGAAGACCTTTCTCTCTGTCTCTCACTGTCTAACTGCCTGTCAAAAAAAAAAAAAATACAGTCTTCATCCATAAGAGTGACTGGAGGTCATAAAGATGTATAAAGATAAAGCAAATCATTCCTCAGGACCAAATTTGACAAAGTTTTCTATTAAATTCTTGTGAACTGCATAGAAAAAAAAATAATACTAAGGTACTACTGCTAGGTGACTTCAGTACTCTTTGATTAGTTGTAATCCAAATGTTAATAAAACTGGATTGGAGTCCTTGAACAATTTCCAGAGGGTATTGATATATGTCAGAATACTCTTTACTGCCCTCCTTTTGGACTCTATCTTAAGCTTCTTTATGTAAAAATTTTGAGTACTGCCAAGATGACAAGTTACCTCCACAGCAGATTCAGCAGACTTTGCAATGTGCTGCGAAACCATTCAGGATAGATAATGCGATAAATGACAGCTGAGGATCCATGAACCTCTGTCTGCTGGAAAAATAGACAATGCCAACAAACTTAATATGGGTAAATGTTAAGTTTTTGGCTCTGAATTAAACTGAGAGAAACAGTACACACACTCATGGATGATGCAGTCTTCTCCCTCCACCCCAAAAGCAGGTTGCCAGTGTTTTTTTTTTTTTTTTCAAAAGGCTTTAAAATGTTCGTTGCCTTTCAATTGTTACTATTCCGCTTGGCAAACAAATCCCAAGAAAGTAGCTGTTGTAAGTTTTGTAACCAATATATTCATTTCAATAACTTAGGAGAGTTGAAAGAAAAGGTAGCAAATAAACTAGATTGAAACTACAGGAATGGCTAAATAAAGTGGACTATCCACTTGGAATATTATGCAACTATTAAAAATAATAGCCATTAAAACTTTTAACTTTATGACTCAGTGTATCTTTTATGTTTAATATGATACAAAATTGTGCTGTATTATAAGGGTATACCAAGAGACTAGTGAAAATAAAGGTTAAAGTAGCTGCACCAAAATATTGATTATAATTTTAGTAAGGAGATAAAATGACAGGTTTTTCCTGTCTTTCCTCTCCCAAATTTATTACACAACTATATAATCCTTCTGTTATAGACAAAAAAGTATTAAAAATGTATGTAATTTAATCTTCTAATTCTGAGGAGTGGGTACATGATGTTAATTAAATTGTTCTCTACAAAATTTTCAGTAGTCCAGTGTGTCTCTTACTAGTCTATGTATTTAACAGTGAATTTGTATTATACCAAGAAGGATTCCAGTGTTGGGAAAGTTTGATAGCCACTAAGTAAACACCTTTAGTTACAGCAGTTATTTTTCAGAGCCTTTAGTAGTTAAAAGCAGGATATGTTATGCACCATGAGCCACATCTTTAAACCACAGAACACTTTTCCTGTGTTATCTTGTGGCATTATCATCCTAGAACATGTGAGAAACGCCATCAGTCGCCCGCTGTCTCTTTCCCTTTAGAACCTGTTCTCACATTCTTTCCTAGTCTAAAGTCCCCATCCCAGGCTTCTACCTTTATTTCTTCTTAGAGCCATAAAGAGAAAGCACCCAGCACTAACCCTCTTCTGCATATTCTGAACTTCATCCCCTGATACTTTCTGAGAAATCCAGTTCTCTATCCAGAATCTTCTGACTCCCCTGTAAGTATATAGATATGTAGAGTCTCACATATAAGTAATTTTTAAGGCATCCAGTTCTTTCTACTACAAACCTTTCATAGAACCAAACAAAAAAAAAAAAATTTCCAGAAACACCCCAGAAGCTGAGAAATACTGCTGGGGGGGAGACTTACTGAATAGCTGCTTTGAGGGATATTTGGCACTATCTATAAAATTTTTAAGTATTCGTACCCTGAGCCCCAGCAGTGCTACTCTTGGTGTCTGCCCTAGAAAAACACTCTGATGCTCAAGGAAGCACCACACATAATAATGTTTATTTGAGGCAGTGTTGATTAATGCTAAAATTGGAGAGAACCTGGATATTTATAAATATGTGAATCATTCTGTAAGATCTGTTGAATGAAAAAGGGAAGGTGCTGATAAGAAAGTGGAATGTGACACCTTGTATGTAAAAATGTTAGTTGAAATGTATTTCCTATAAGGATATATGTGAATGCATACAGGAGGGCTGCAAGGATAAACATTGAATGATTAAAGGGAACTTTAGTTTAATCTGCATTGTTTCCATTTTTATATGCAGAATATATGCCTGCTTTACCTAATTAAAAATTCACTCCTTAAAAAAAGAAAGCCCTCACCACTGATTTCCTTTTGCTGTAGCCCTAGCTTTTTCCTTCTCTTCATGAGTCTTTAGTCATTTATTTGTAACCAGTCTCTTCCTCTCCCATTCATCCCTTAATCTGAGGTAATCTGACATTTATCCTTGCCATGCTACAGTGTTTGTTTTTGCCACAGCCACCACTGACCTCCCCGACCATATACTGTTTCCTCAGCAGTATTCAGTGGTAACCACTTCACAGTTCTCTTGCTTGGCTTCCAGTCACTTTCCTCCCCTTTTGAACCCCATGGCTTTTCCTCTGCCTCTATAAATTCAGTGCAGCCACATGTTAGGCATTTTAGAAATACCTGAGAAGTACATTTAAGTAATTAATTATAATTCAATATCATGCATAGATACCCTCTGAGCTTTTGAGTTTGTGTTTTGAGCAGGAAGTTGAATATTAATGACAAAAAAAGTACAATGTGTTTGGGATTAAAATAACTGGTGTGAAACCTGGATTTTATTACATTATACCTGTGTTGCTTCCTGCTGGTCTCTTAACCTCACTTAGTTTCAGTTTCTTCATTTTTAAGATGCATATAATGCCTATCTTATGGCTTTTTCTTCAAGATTGAATGATAGAATGACAGCCTCCTGGAAAAAATAATCTCTCAGCCATTAAGTGAAATACAAAAGTTTTTATTTGCAAAATTATTTTAACCACCTTTCTGTGCAGTAGGGACTGTACTCCTGACAACTTTATATTTTATTGCCTTTAATATTGCCTCCCTTAGCACTCCCTCTCCTGCATCCCTCTACTTAAATGATGATGACTTTGGCTATTACTGCGATGATGCCTCGAATTCCATAGGGTTTCTTAGCTTAGAAGAGCAGCGAGGCATAGTTTTTCTTTGTCCTCGTAACAATCCTCTGAAACAGTTAAAAATGAGGATATGATTTTCATATGGGGAATCAGAATTTGGAAAGACCCTGTGAGGTTCTATGAGTTGACCCAGTATAATGCAGCTTAGGCATAAACCCAGGTCTTTCAATTCAGTGTTCTGTGCTCTTTCTCCTAAGATACAGCTATCTCATTTGTATTTGGATCCTCTCACTCTGGGTTTTCCTACTGTTGCCTTCAGCCCACTCAGGAACTAAATATATTCCTTCCTCATCCTCTGTTGAAATGCATGAAATCCATATTTCATTCCTTTAGATTCTCAGTCATTATCTCACAAGCAAATGTGGGCTTTTGAAACTCACAACCTACAAATAGAGAGGGAAAGAGCATCACTTCCAGTATTACCTGTGTGTGCTTTAGCAAGAATGTTAACAGATACACTGACATTCCCACTGTGGGGCATGGAGGAACTGAGTTGTATCAAAAAAGTAATGAGATTTTATTTTATTTTCTCCTTAATCTGATAATGTAAGTACTATTTTCCACATAGTCTCCTTGGTTAAAAAAAAAAAGGCTTATTCTGCATAGCATTTTTTAGAAAATGTATTTATTTGAAAGACAGTTATAGAGAGGTAGAGCCAGAGGAAGAGAGAAAAGTCTTCCATCCACTGGTTCACTCCCCAAATGGCCACAGTGGCCAGAGCTAAGCTGATCCAGAGCCAGGAGCTTCTTCCAGGTCTCCCAAGCAGGTACAGGGGCCCAAGCACTTGGGTCATCTTCTGTTTTCCCAGGCCATAGCAGAGAACGGGATCAGAAGTGGAGTAGCCAGGACTCAAACTGGCACCCATATGGGATACCGGTGCTGCAGGCCATGGCTTTAACCTGCCATACCACAGCACCGGCCCCAATAACATACTTTTGAGACTAACTTTAATACCCAGTCACATTTTAAAAAATACCTCCATAATAGCAAATCTACATCTTATAGGAAGGGATTTATTTTTGGAAATGATCTAAAGTTGCTAGACCCAGGTGTGGTAAAAAAATTACTAAGCAAAGCTATCTCATTTGTGATTGAAAGTGTTAATATAAATAAAAGCAATATTCTTCAATGGTTCAAAAGCTGATGATGAAAACAATTTCATAAAAACAGTGATGGCATTGTTAAAATGAAAGTGTCATTTTCCCAGGTAACTATAATAGGTATGCTACAAGAAAATTTCATTTGATCATATAATCTAATGTATTTGCTTTTAAAAACTTACTTAAACTACATGTCTTATCTCCTAAAAACACATTTTGTAGGCAAGTACCTGCTCTTCAAGTAAGGCTATCTTTTTAAGCAAGGTTCTTTATTTGTGTGTGTGAGACAATGGATATTTTCCTTTTAAAAAAATAAATTATAAATACTTTTTCCATTTTTCAGTGTTCATTAAGGAGCTTCCAAAATAATTTATTATTCTTCATTCTTCAGGGATTATTCGCAGAGGAAATCATCGTTTCATATCTTAAATCCCAGGCGCTCATGCATTCCTTGTGGGCCTCAGTTAGACGTCCACAGTGCTCGTCTTCCTCGGTGCTGCAGGCATCACATGCCTTCTTGGAATCTAGGCGGGCGCCAGCAGGATTTCAGTAACTCCCAAGGATCCGACAAGGCCGGGCCTGCGGCCACCAGACCTGGCCTCAAGCTTCATTCTTGAATAGCCTTTACTAGAGAATATGTCTGTAGACTGCTCCAAGTCATCTCCCTGCTGATGAAGAGTGCATCAATAATAAGTAAATAATCCACAGGGTCTTGTGCTTTGGGACATAATGCAGCAACTATTTTTTGTCTGGGTGGCCCCCAGCAAGGGTACTACAGTACTAAAATGTAACGTTTTGTATTAAAAACCAATAATTGAGGTGGAAACTTTATATTTTCTGAACGTTGAGTGATTGTGTTAGTGATAGCAGCTTTTTATAAATTCTCTGCCAGCGCAGCGGCTCACTAGGCTAATCCTCCGCCTGCGGCACCGGCATACCAAGTTTTAGTCCCGGTCAGGGTGCCAGATTCTGTCTCAGTTGCCCCTCTTCCAGGCCAGCTCTCTGCTGTGGCCAGGGAGTGCTTGGGCCCTGCACCCGCATGGGAGACCAGGAGAAGCACCTGGCTCCTGCCTTTGGATCAGCACGATGCGCCAAGTGCTTGGGCCCTGCACCCCATGGGAGACCAGGATAAGCACCTGGCTCCTGCCTTTGGATCAGCACGATGTGCCGGCCACGGCAGCCATTGGGCAGTGAACCAACGGAAAAGGAAGACCTTTCTCTCTGTCTCTCTCTCACTGTCCACTCTGCCTGTCAAAAAGAAAAAAATAATTAAAAAAAATAAAAATTTCTCCCCTTAGACCATCTAAAGTTGAATTTACATGTGACTAAGTTAGAATTTACTATTTTAAGTCCTAGAAATGAAATTTGCTGCATAAGTAGATAAATGCATACATACATTTCTTACATGTCACCTTATGCCCTAAGCTTTGCTCTGTATATTATTTGAAGATTTTATTTATTTGAAAGGCAGAGAAACAGATCTGCCATCCACTGGTTCTCTTCTCAGAAGTCTACAATAGCCAGTGCTGGGCCAGGCTGAAGCCAAAGAGGAGGAACTCCGTGTGGGTCTCCCACGTGGGTGGCAAGGACCCAACCTGCTGCCTCCCAGAGTGGTCATTAGCAGGAAGCTAGATTGAAGCAGAGGGAGATTCAAACCCAGGCACTCTGATACAGGATATAGGTATCCCGAGCCATATCAGCTCTATGCCAAACACCTGGCCCATGTAGGCTAATTTTAAAAATTTTTCTAGCAATTGCTTTAATCTTATGTTGTCAA
The DNA here is from genome assembly GCA_949820135.1 of Sylvilagus floridanus. Lineage (NCBI taxonomy): Eukaryota > Metazoa > Chordata > Mammalia > Lagomorpha > Leporidae > Sylvilagus > Sylvilagus floridanus. The sequence goes on along the minus strand of OX463230.1, from coordinate 51,202,106 downwards.
GCTTTGGTTGCACTGGAAACAAAATGTTTCCTGTTTGTAACAGTTAAATAACTGCTATATTGAAAGATTTCAATGTATCTATGACTCTATACCCAAGGAATCTATTATCACTATCATAAACTTAGGTTTATGAGAACTTCAAAAAGTTCATGGAAAAATGGAATTAAAAGATGAGTTGATTTTGCTGAAAAAAATTGAAATCTATGTATATATAGTTTTTCAAGATACATGTTTTCCCTGAACTTTTTTTTTTTTTTTTTTTTTTTTTACAGAGTGGACAGTGAGAGAGAGAGACAGAGAGAAAGGTCTTCCTTTGCCGTTGGTTCACCCTCCAATGGCTGCTGCGGCCAGCACACCACGCTGATCCGATGGCAGGAGCCAGGTGCTTCTCCTGGTCTCCCATGCGGGTGCAGGGCCCAAGCACTTGGGCCATCCTCCACTGCACTCCCTGGCCATAGCAGAGAGCTGGCCTGGAAGAGGGGCAACTGGGACAGAATCGGTGCCTCGACCAGGACTAGAACCCGGTGTGCTGGTGCTGCAAGGCGGAGGATTAGCCTATTGAGCCGTGGCGCCGGCTTCCCTGAACTTTTCAAAGATTTGAAAGGCACATGGCTCAGGAAGAGAAAGAGATCTTCCGTCTGCTGGTTCACTCCCCAAGTGGCTGCATCAAGCCAGGACTGGACCAGGCCAAAGCCAAGAGCAAGGAATTCCATCCAGGTCTCCCAAATGGGTGGCAGAGGCCCAAGTACTTGGGCCATCTTCCATTAGCCATCCAGCCAGGCACATTACCAGGGAGCTGGATCAGAAACAGCAGCAGGACTGGAACCGGCACTCCAATACATGATACAGGCATTGCAAGTGATATGTTTTAATGATTACCTAGATACAAATGAAAGCAAGAGATTATTCATAATGTCAAGCAATAAAGGTGGAAAAGAGGAATATTATATAAACATAAAAGATATATGCCACAAAAATATTCTTAATAAACTGTACTCAAAATAGAAACAGTACAAAAAACCAAAAACCTAAGAACTTGGTTAGAATTACACATAATTAAAATGAGAGAGCTTAAGATTAGTAGATGAAAGGCGCTGTGGCGCATCGGGTTAAAGCCCTGGCCTGAGGTGCTGGCATTCCATATGGGTGCCTGTTTGAATCCCAGCTGCTCCACTTCTGAACCAGCTCTCTGTTGTGGCCTGGGAAAGCAGTAGAAGATGGCCAAGGCCCTTGGGCCCCTGCACTCAAGTGGGAGACCAGAGAAAGCTCCTGGCTCCTGATGGGCTCAGCTCCGGCTTTTGCTGCCATCTGGAGAGTGGACCAGTGGTTGGAGGACCTCTCTCTCTGTCTCTACCTTTCTCTGTAGCTCTGTTTTTCAAATAAAATAAATCTTTAAGAAAAGATTAGTAGATGAAAAGCAAGGATATCAGTAGTATCAACTGACTTGGTTTTTGTCCAAATATATGATTTTTCACCCAATTGTAAAAGTAGATGTCCTTTTCATGTGATCACGGAAACTTTACAAAAATCAAATGTATAGTTGGTAATAATTTAAGCGACAAATTTGTTGAAAATAGAGATTTTATAGGCTATATCTTCTGATTATAATTCAATGTGGCTAGACAATAACATAAAGAGATCAGTGTAGATATTTAACCTGGTGGTTCAAACACCAGTTAAGACACTTGTGTCCCATTTCTGAGTACCTGGGTTCAAGTCCCCTTTCTGGCTCCTGATTCCAGACTCCTGCCAAAGCATATCCGGGAGACAGTGGTGATGGCTCTCAAGTAATTAAAAGATTTCCTTTTTTTTTATATTTTATATATATAATATATATCATATAATTATATTTATTTATGGTTTATATTTTGTATTTCCACCTGAGAGACCTGGATGCAGTTGCTTCAGTCCATCTTCAGTCAGCCTTTGCACACGTTTGGAAATGAACCAGTGGGTGCGGGCTTGTCTGTCTATTTCTGAGTTTCCCCCACTTGAGATAACATATTAACAGCACAGTGGGTATCCTATGTGGGTGCTGGTTTGAGTCCCAGCTGGTCCACCTCCAATCCAGCTTTCTGCTAATGCTTCTAGGTAAGGCAATGGAACATGGCCCAAGTGCTTGGGTCCCAGCCACCCATGTGGGGGACCCAGATGGTGTTCCAGGTCCCCAGCCCATGACATTGTAGCCATTTTGGGGTGAACCAGCAGATACAAGCTCTCTGTCTCCCTCTTTTTCTGTAACTCTACCTTTTAAAAAAATAAGGAAATCTTTTAAAAATTAGTGAATTAATAAAAGGGACCATCAAGCCCACCTAATCAGACTAAAGAAGAAAAAATAACAAACTGAAAAATCAAGGAAAAGGAGTACATACTCATTTTAAGATGAATAGGAGGAGTTGGCACTGCAGCATAGCAGGTAAAGTTGCCATCTGCAGTGCTGGCATCCCATGTGGGCGCTGGTTCAAGTCTTGGCTGCTCCACTTCTGATCCAGCTCTGCTGTAGCCTGGGAAAGCAGTAGAAGGTGGCCCAAATCCTTGGGCCCCTGCATCCATGTGGGAGACCTGGAAGAAGCTTCTGGCTTCAGATCGGCCCAGCTCCAGCCATTGCGGCCATCTGGGGAGTGAACCATGGATGGAAGGCCTCTGCCTCTCTGTAACTCTGCCTTTCAAATAAATAAATCTTTAAAAAAAACGAAAAGTGTAGAAACACTACTACACTAAGAATTGCATACTTTAAGTGGTTTTATTATTTAAAAATGAATAATCACAAACAATGGGCAAAATGGACAAGAGAAAAAATGTATCATAAAGAAAAGGCTGAAATAAAATGGAACATGTTAAAAGGATGATGAAATAAAGACTTTCATACAAATTTGTCACTAGCAGACAAAAAGATTTTGGAGGGAAGGAATAAAGTAAAATATGGGGGTAGACTAAATTCATATTGACTATAAAATTACAATACTTGTAGAATTTCTAATAGACATTATTTTAAAACACAAAAAACACACCATCAGGGATGTAGAGGAAGGACCCTAAGGCCTTGCATTTCATAGTAATGAAAGTAATATCTTAAATATGCATGTTACAATTTCTAGGGTTACTAAAAAGTAAGAGAATATGTAACAGCATAATAGAAGGAAGAATGGAATAATCAAGTATTTAATCCAAAAGAAATTGGGAGAGACCTGAACAAAGAATAGGCAGAACAAATAGAAAAAAGACAAATTTAAATCCAAATATACTAAATCATCAAGTTCCAACTAAAGGACTTTCAGAATGGATTAGGAAAAAAATAGGAAAATTATACCTCTAATAGGGTACCATCAGAGAAGCACAACCACTGTGAGTGCTAAAGAATGATTAGAGGGGTTGTTGTGGCGTAGCCAGTAGTGCCAGCACCTGCAGTGCTGGTATCCCATAGGGTTGCCGGTTCGAGTCCTAGCTACTCCACTTCCAATATAACTCTCCGCTATGGCCTGGGAAAGCTGTAGAAGATGGCCCAAGTCCTTGGGCCCCTGCACCCAAGTGGGAAACCTGCAAAAAACTCCTGGCTCCTGGCTTCAGATCAGCCCAGCTCTGGCTGTTGCAGTCATTTGGAGACTGAAGCAGTGGATGGAAGACACTCTCTCTGCCTCTTGTAACTCTGCCTTTCAAATAAATTTTTTTAAAAAAAGAATAATTAGAGTTTATTATATAGATTAGATCTTTATGGCAGCAGGTGGTGTCAGCATCTGGCTCAGAGCTGAAGCTACTCTGTCAGCCATACCTGTAGTATGGAAGGGATGATGGATATAAACCAAGACCAACAGGAACCCAAGTCTTTTCTCATGGTATTGCACATAAACTTGACCCATGAATTAAAAATCTACAGAAAGGAATTGAAGGAGCTTCAGTGCCCCATGCTTCCCACATCACTATTAGAATAGAATGACTGGGGCTGGCATCATGGTGTAGTGGGTAAAGCTGCCGCCAGTGATGCCAGCATCCATTATGTGGGCTTTGGATTGGCTCAGCCCTGGCCATTGAAGCCATATATGGGGAGTGAATCAGTGGATAGAAGATCTCTGACTCTCCCTCCCTCTCTCTAGCTCTGACTTCCAAAGAATCAAATAAATCTTAAAATAAGTCATAAGTACCTGGGGCACTGCGCTGGCTGCAACTTCCCTTCCACCTGCCCAATTGCAAATAGGGTTCCCTGTCCTCAGCACCAACTAAGAACCCATACTGAGAAAGAAAGTGGTAAATGGAGCTCTAGTTTAGCAAGTTCCACATAATACAAAGGCACACCAGTCCATAACTTGGCACCAGCATATTTTCTTTAAGCATTCTTTACCTAAAAATAAAGACAATAGCAAAGCATGCTTCCAGCTAGATTGGTCAGTTTCCTTCATAAATTTAAGCAGCTCTCTCCCAACAGGAGGACATAAAGTCTCACTGTCTATCTTTTGGTGATATTCCTAACTGAATCACACGCCCTTAATGATACCCTGTAACTTAAATCCAATGTTGTAAGGATAATTACTATTAACACAAGTTATTTGTGTTAGATGATGGGGTAGTAGAAGGAGAGAGGAAAAGAGATTTAATATACATGAATATATTCAAACCAAAAGAAGAAAGAGCAGTGAACTTTTTTTTTTCTTTTGTTTTTTTACAGGCAGAGTGGACAGTGAGAGAGAGACAGAGAGAAAGGTCTTCCTTTGCCATTGGTTCACCCTCCAATGGCCGCTGCGGCCAGCACACCACGCTGATCCGATGGCAGGAGCCAGGTGCTTCTCCTGGTCTCCCATGGGGTGCAGGGCCCAAGCACTTGGGCCGTCCTCCACTGCAATCCCGGGCCACAGCAGAGAGTTGGCCTGGAAGAGGGGCAACCAGGACAGAATCCGACGCCCGGACCAGGACTAGAACCCGGTGTGCCAGTGCCACAGGCAGAGGATTAGCCTAGTGAGCTGTGGCGCAGGCCTTTTTTTTTTTTTTTTTAGAGCAGTGAACTTTTAGCTTAGTTGTTAAGACACCAGTTGGAGGGGGCCAGTGCTGTGGTGTAGCATGCTAAGCCTCCGCCTGCTGTACTGGCATCCCATATGGTGCTGGTTCATGTCCTGGCTGCTCCTCTTCTGATTCAGCTCTCTGCTTATGGCCTGGGAAAGCAGAAGATGGCCCGAGTCCTTGGGCCCCTGTATCCACGTGGGAGACCCAGAAAAATCCCCTACCTCCTGGCTTCAGATTGGCTTATCTCTGGCCATTGAAGCCATTTTGGAGTGAACCAGCAGGTAGAAGACCTTTCTCTCTGACTCTCCCTTTCTCTGTAACTCTACCTCTCAAATAAATAAATAAAATCTTAAAAAAAAAAAAAAAAGCCACCAGTTGGGATGCCCAAGTCTCAGAAAGGTGAGTGCCTAGGTCTGAGTCCCAGCTCTGCTTCTGATTCTGGTATCCTGTTGATGTACACCCTGGGAGACAGCAGGTGATGCTTGGTTCTCCACTGCCCATGTGAGAGACCTGGTTTGGATGCCAGACTTCTGTGGGCATTTGGGGAGTGAACCGGTGGACGAGTGCTCTCTCTCCCTCCCTCTCTTTCTGTCTTCCCTCTTTATCTGCTGCTCTTTTTCAGATTTTTCTTTGAAAAATAAATATTTGGGGGCAGTTGTCAAGCCCTCCCTGATCTGCCTGCCCACTGTTCCTTGAAGGGCGTCCAATAAATCCAGATCTGCTCAGTTTCAGAAAGAGAAAGAGAGGACGGAAAGAAAAGAATTATTCCCAGCCTTGTTTCTGTAAGTAGGTCACATTGTATTACTTCCTTCTCCCACTATCTGTTCCATGGTCCCCTTGCCATTAGGAGGCACTCTTCATTCCTGTAGGGTGTAGACTGTTAGCGGGCCTGCCTTGTTAACTGTAGCTCTCCATTGACTTTCTTTAAAAAAAAAAATCTATTTATATGAAAGTCAGAGTTACAGAGAGGCAGAGGCAGCAACAGAGAGAAGTCTTCCATCTGCTGGTTCATTCCCCAGTTGGCCGCAACAGCTGGAGCTGAGCTGCTTCTGGGTCTCCCAGTGGGGGGCAGGGGCCCAAGGACTTAGGCCATCTTCTGCTTTCCTAGGCCATAGCAGAGAGCTGAATTGGAAGTGAAGTAGCCAGGACTTGAACCGGTGCCCATATAGGATGCTGGTGCTGCAGGCAGTGGCTTTACCTGCTACGCCACAGCACTGGCCCCTCCATTGACTTTCATCTCTGAGCAAGGAGTACTGTGTGATATCCCAGGGGATCAGCTGCATTCCTGAGACAATCTTTACCTAATTGTCTCGTAGTGATGCAATTTCTTTTTTATAGGCAGGATCAGTCACCCCAGCCACTATAATGATTTCCTTCTTTGTTTCACTGTCGTGGGAAGCTTGGTGAGTCTCTGCTCCTAGTTCAGTCAGCCCTCTTTACCAATGCAGAGTCAAGACTATCTGTAAGCCTCAAAAAACTAATTCCAGATAATCCAGAGACAGAACATGAAATTGTGCTCCATTTTTGGGTGTCTGTTGTTTGAGAAGCAGATCACCCCAAAACTCGGTGGTTGAAAACAGTTATTCATCTCTGCTTAGGAGTCAGCAGTTGTAGTGTTTTGGCAGCCATGGCTTATTTCTGCCCATGCAATGTCAGCTGAGCAGCTTGTCTGGGAGCTGGGATTTACTTTCAAGATCTCTTACTCAGGCTGGGCCTGTTAGGATGCCTCCATCTTATTTCAGAGTACTGGGTTTGATTCCTGAGTCCAGCTTCCTGCTATGGCAGACTCTAGGAGAGAGTGATGCAGGCTCAAGGAGTTGGGTTCCTGCCACCCACATGAGAGTCTTAGATTGAGTTCCTACCAACCAGATTTGGCACCCTGGTGGTTGCAGACATTTGGGAAGTGAGCCAGCAGATGAAAACTCTTTATCTGTCTCTCTTGCTCTCGCTCTCATTATCTGCCTTTCAAAAAATTTTTTTTAAAAAAGATGTCCCACTCCTATGACTGTCCCACTCCTGGTGCTAGCTGACATGGAGGAGATTACTGTGCTGGACTGACATGAATGGCCCAGTTGCTGGATCCGTGGCTACAGTTTTCAGCTCAAGGATTGTAATTTCTCCAAGAGATGTAGGTGCTTTATTCTCCAACCAAATGACCAATCAAATGAAATAAAAATTGTTCCAAAATCAATTGGTTTTGTATAATACACACAAAAGCAGGATAAGCAAAAATAAGCAAAAGATCGGTAAGAAAATTACTTGGGCATAGAATGTTGCTAATGAACCAAACACTGTGTATCTGTGGAAGAAATTGTCCAAATGGTCCAACAGACAGTCTCTTCAAGGTGCCCAGGTCCAAGTGATGTCAGATCATGAGCAGTGAAGGGAAGGACTTTTCACTCCAGGAGATTTCCCAGTGGCCATCAATCTCTGCCTTTTCAGAGTAAATATTCAGAGTGGAGTTGCAGAAGGATGTGTCCAGTCTGACCAAGACACTGGTGTTAATCACCCCCAGAAAGTGCATTATTTTAACTTTTGGATGTCAGTCTTAGAGGCAAAAGTCGTGGAGCACCCCATCCCATTTGCATATCACTGTAGTGTCAATTAGCTGACTGATGTGAAGGGTGACTATCTGTCAGCCATTTGGCTCAATTACAGCTTGTGATCCAAGGAAAAACTCTTGTAACTAAATGGAGCCAGTGCTTTCAAAGCAAATGTAGATTCACAAGAATTGTAAGACAGCAAAACACGCATCACGACGAGGATACCCAGCAATCTGGGGCAAGGGTCTCACTTGTACTCCCGTGTGAGTTGCTTGGGCTCTCTCACATCGTGGTGGCTGGGTTCCAAAAACGGCTGACAAGAATCAGGAAGAAACTGCATGGACTTTTCTAATAGGAAGTCCCACAGTATGGTTTCCACTACAGCCTGCTCTTGAAAGCAGTACTCTATCCATCCAGATTCCAGGGGTGGACAAACTTTTGATGAGGAGGTACTTTCAAGAAGAGCATGTGGGACAGGAGATATTGTTGAAACTATCTTTGGGAAATATAATCTATCGCAATCTGTTACCTTGAAAATAAAGAATCAAAAAAGTTAAAAGTGAGGATGGCATTGTGGTATAGCAGGTTAAGCCACCACTTGAGATGCCAGCATTCCATATCAGAGTTCCCAGTTCACGTCTCAGCTGCTCCACTTCTGATCCAGCGCCCTACGAATGTGCCTGGGAAAGCAGCGGAGGATGGCCCAAGTGATTGGGCCCCTGCCACCCACATAGTAGACCTGGGTGGAGTTCTAGGCTCCTGGCTTTGGCCTGGCCCAGCCCTGGCTGTTGTGACCATCTGGTGAGTGAATCAGCAGATGGAAGATATCTCTCTCTCTCTCCCACCCTATGACTCTGCCTTTCAAATCTTTTTTTTTTTTTAAGTTGGCAAAATATGTACAATAGAAACAACAAAATATACCTCTATTGATAAAGAGAGACATTTCATATCTATAAGTTAAATTCACCAATAAGATTTAACAGTCCCTGGGGCCGGTGCTGTGGGTAAAGCCACCACCTGCAGTGTAGGCATCCCATATGAGCACCACTTTGAGTCCCGGCTGCTCCACTTCCAATCCAGCTCTCTGCTATGGCCTGGGAAAGCAGTAGAAGATGGTCCAAGTTCCTGGGCCCCTGTACCCACTTGGGATACCTGGAAGAAACTCCTGGCTCCTGGCTTTGGATGTGCCCAGCATTGGCCATTGCAACCACTGGGGGAGTGAACCAGCAGGTGGAAGACTCTCTTTCTCTCCCTCTCCCTCTCTGTAACTCTGTCTTCCAAATAAATCTTAAAAAAATTTAACAGCTCCAAATTTGTATTTATGTAACATATGCTCAAAATATGTAGTGTAAATATGTCAAAATTAAAAAGAGAGAATAAGCAAATCCACAATCAAAATGGGAAATTTTAATTGCCTCTCAAAAACTGAGACTAAGCAGACAAAATCAGGACACAGATGATGCAAACGTGATTTAACAAATCTTGTAGTCACTGTACCTCTGCAGTTGCAAAGTGTACACTCTTTTCAAGTACTATAGAACGTTTTTAAATTCACCAAATGTTGACTCATAAATGCCACTTGAGATGCCTGCCACCATGTTGGCTGTACAGGTCCACGTCCTTGCTCTGTTGCTAGTCCAACGTCTTCCTTGGAGGCAGCAGGTGATGACCCAAGTAGTTGGGTTCCTGCCACCCATGTGGGAGACACAGTTGGAGTTCCTGGCTTGTGATTTCCACCTGGCCCAATCTCAGCTGTTGTATTTGGATGGGAGATACATATTTCTTCTGCCCTTCAAATACATAAATAATTTTTGAAAGGAAAATACATAATAAAATTACGTATCAAGGCTACTGAGATATAGCTAAAGAAACTTAGAAAAATAAAGCCTTAAATGCATGAAATTAGAAGAGAAGCTGAAGAAAAATTATTAAACAACCATCTCAAAAAGTTTGAGGATAAGCAGAAAATAGAACTCTACACATAATTAAATCACTAGTTAAGAATTAATCCTTTGAAAATGCTAATAAGAAAATAGATCCTCTGAAGACAGGGATCAAGAAAAAAATGAAGTTACATCATTACTCATATGAAAAGGAATCTTTTTATTTTTAAGATTTATTTATTTATTTGAAAGGCAGAGTTTCAGAGAGGCAGAGGCAGAGGCAGAGAGAGAGGTCTTCCATCCACTGGTTCACTCCCCAAATGGCTGCAACCGCTGGAGCTGAACCCATCTGAAGCCAGGATCCAGGAGCTTCTTCTGGGTCTTCCAGGCATGTGCAGAGGCCCAAACACTTGGGCCACCTTCCACTGGTTTCTCAGGCCGTAGAAGAGAGCTGGATCAGAAGAGGAGCAGCCAGGACTCGAACTGGCACCCATAGGGATGCCAGATCACAGCACCAGCCCCTGAAGGGGAATCTTTCATAAAAAGATATGAACAAACAACTTTATGAAATAAGTTTGAAATTGTAAAGAAATTATTTTTTCAAAGAATTTTAACAATATGAGAAAAAGGAAAGGTGGATAGTTGTCTTCTAAAGAAATTTAATGTAACATTGTACATATGGAAACTACAGTAGCAGACACTATGAAAGATTTTAAGAATTAGACCCAGTGTTACACAAACTTCAGAGAACTGCAATGAAGGAACACTTCCCAGACCTTCTTATACCAGCAGAACCTTGACATCAAAACTGAGCCATGCTGTTACAAAGAACAGACACTTGCTCATTTATATAAATGCAAAAATCTGAAAGGAATCTAACAGTACACATATAAAAAAGACAAAAACAGAGAGCTGTATTCCAGGAAAGGAAGAGTTGAAAAATCAATATATAGTATGCCATATTCACAGAATAGAAAAATCAGTGCAATAGTAGTAGGAAAAATATGAAGTCCTAGGATTTAGGAAGGAAAAAGATAAACCAGGAAGGGTCACATTTAACCTTATAAATAGTATCTTTCGCTAAATAAAAACCTACTAGCAAACAGCATATTTAGTGCTAAAATAGTGAAAAAATTTTCTTGAAATCAGGGCATGAGGTGACCATGATCCACACTTCTATTCCACACTGTATTGAATGTCCTAACCAGTATTTTTAAAAAAGGAAAATTAAGGATCAAAGGGGAGAGAGAAAGCTAAAGATCTGCAGTCTATGTGACCATGTATTCCTGGTTACAAGATCAGCACATAAAATTCAATTGTGTATCTATGAAACAGCAAAAATTAGAATACTGAAAATTTTTAAGTGATAATACTTACACAGTCATTCCAAGAAACAATTCTAAAGAAAGGCATGCAAGAGCTCTACACATAGGATTACACGAATAACAAAAACAAGAATTATTAAGAACACCTAAATACATAAATATATCAAGTTGAAAGATTGGAAACATAGAGATGTCAATTTTTCCCAAATTGATATACAAAATGCAATTTTACAGTGGGGTGAAAATATCATAAATGGAAACCACGTAATACATCCAACTGACTAGATATCACAGCTTAGCTTCCCAGCATATTGTATAGTATCAGTTGTTTGTGCCCGTGATCATGTACCTAACTGGGAACTTACAGCTCACTGCCAAAACCCAGCATCATAAAGAAGTGCATGCATATCACTACCCTGGGGAAATATGAAAATTCAAGCTGCAAAGTTCAGTTTCTACTGAATGCATACCACTTTGAAAAATCATAATATTGAAAGAACCTAAGTTGAACCATCATATGTTTGGGGCCTTCTGTATAGATTTAATACAACCATAATCAAAGTACCAGTAGGATTTCTGCATCAAGGGTATACCAGTATCTCTGCAAGAACCTGCTTTCAGTTCTTTTGGGTATATATCCAATGGGTGTACAGCACAGCAGTGAAGAACGTGTGGTCTTATCAATAAATATTAGTGTTTCAATTAAATATCCCTATGTAGGGATTGGGGAAGAAAGCTAACCCTACCTCACACCATATACAAAAATTAACTTCAGATGGAATATAAGTTTAAATTTGAAATTAAAATAATATTTTCTTTATAATAAAATGGTCGAATAGCTTCATAATCCTGAAACAACAAAAATTTATGAAAAGAACATAAAACACTTCAACAAGAGGGAAAAATGAAACTCCATTAAAATTAAGAGTTTCATTTTTAAAGATACCATTACAATAGTAAAAAGTGGAAGTGGGATAAGGTTTTACAACACATATATAACCAGCAAAGGACTTGCAATCATAGTATGTAAAGAACCCCATTAGAGTCAGTATTATGGCACATTTGGTTAAGCTGCCACCTGTGATGCCAGCATCCCATATGAGCACTGGAGTCCAGCTGGTCCACTTCTCCAACTCCCTGTAGATGTGCCTGGGAAAGCAGCAGAAGATGGCCCAAGTACTTGGACCCTGCCACCTGCCTGGAAGACCCAGATGGAGTTCCAGGCTCTTGGATTCAGCCTGGCCCACCCCTGGCCATTGAGGCCATATGAGGAGTGAACCAATGGATGGAAGTTCTATCTCACTCTGCCTTTCAAATAAATAAATCTTTTTTAAAAAACTCAGAAAGTGATAATGCAATAGAAAAATTAGCAAGAAATGCAAGTCATTTCTCAAAAGATGGTGGACAATAAGCACATAGAAAAGCGTTCCTCATCATTACTAATCAAAAGAATAAAAATTAAGGGGCCCAGTGTTGTGTCATAGTGGATAAAGCTGTCACCCCTAGTGCCAGCATCCCATATAGGCACCAGGTCAAGTCCGGGCTGCTCCAATTCTAATCCAGCTCCCTGCTAATGGCCTGGGGAAAGCAGCAGAGGATGGCTCAAGTGCTTGAATCCTTGTACCCATGTGGGAAACCAGGAGGAAGCTCCTGGCTCCTGATTTCAGCTTGGCCCAGACCCGGCCATTGTGGCCATCTGGGGAGTAAGATACTTACTCTCTCTGTGTGTCTGTCTCTGTCTCTCTCTCTCTCTCTGCCTCTGCCTCTCTGTAATCACATTCAATATCAAGGGGCGTAGGTTCATGCCCTGGCTCTACTTTCAATTCTAGCTTCCTGCTAATGAACACTCTGGAAGCAGCAGGGAATGGCTCAAGTAGTTGGGTCCCCACCATCCACATGAGACCCACATTGACTTCTGGGCTCTTGGCTTCTGCCTAACCCAGTTCCAGCTGTTGTGGACCTTTGGGGAGTGAATGGAAGATGGAAAATCTCCCTCTTTCTCTGTCTGCCTTTCAAATTAAAAAATAAAAGGGAATAGTCCTTGAGAATTTTCTGGGTTTTTAAAAATTAATGAATTGATTTGAAAGACAAAGAGACAGAAAGAGAGGGAGAGACAGAAAGAGGAAAAGGTCTTCCAAGCACTGGTTCACTCCCTAAATGCCCCCAGTGACTTGGGGGATGGGCCAGGCCAAAGCCAGGAGCCCAGAATTCAATACAGGTCTCCCACACGGGTGGCCAGGAACCAACTACTTGAGCCATTACCTTCTGCCTTCCATGAGGCCCATGAGCAGGAAGCAAGACTGGAAGTAGAGAAACCAAGATTCAAGAATCAGGCACTCTCATATGAGATGCAAGTACCCCAAAGAGTGACTTGACCGTTGGGCCAAATGCCCACCCTCATTGTGATTCTGAGATTAAAATTTGTTAAAGGAACTGAAGGAATATTCAACATTACGAAACTAATGAATTCAATTCTATCAATAGATTAAGAGGCTGATGATGTCAATGGATGACAAAAGGCAAAAATTCCTGTTTTTGTTTTTTTTTTAATTTTTTAAAAAATTTATTTGAAAGGCAGAGATGCAGGGAGAGAGAGAGAGAGATCTTCCATCTGCTGGTTCACTTCCCAAAGGCTGGGATAGGCCAGTCTGAAGCCAGGAGCTGGGAGCTTCTTCCAGGTTTCCCACATGGGCACAGGAGCCCAAGTACTTGGGTATCCTCTGCTGTTTTCCCAGGCCATTAGCAAAGAGTTGGATCAGAAGTGGAGCAGCTAGAACTCGAACCTGTGCCCATATGGGATGCCAGCATCGCAGGAGGAGACTTAACCTGCTATGCCACAACACTGTCCCCAATTTCCTGTTATTTTTAACAAATTTTTTAAGTAAACTGCAAATAAAATGAAGGTTTTTATTATTTTTTTAAGATTTATTTATTTGAAAGACTAACACAGAGAGAGAGAGGAGAGGCAGAGAGAAAGAGAGAGAGAGAGAGAGGTCTTCCATCCAATGGTTCACTCCCCAATGAGCTGTAACGGCCAGATCTGCACCGATCCGAAGCCAGGAGACAGGATTCAGGAGCTTATTCCAGGTCTCCCACGCAGGTGCAGGGGCCATCCTCTACTGCTTTCCCATGCAATAGCAGAGAGCTGGATCAGAAATGGAACCCAGGCCGGCGCCGCGGCTCAATAGGCTAATCCTCCGCCTTGCGGCGCCGGCACACCGGGTTCTAGTCCCGGTCGGGGCACCAGTTCTGTCCCGGTTGCCCTTCTTCCAGGCCAGCTCTCTGCTGTGGCCCAGGAGTGCAGTGGAGGATGGCCCAAGTGCTTGGGCCCTGCATCCCATGGGAGACCAGGAGAAGCACTGGCTCCCGGCTTCGGATCAGCGCAGGGTGCCGGCCGCAGTGGCCATTGGAGGGTGAACCAACGGCAAAGGAAGACCTTTCTCTCTGTCTCTCTCTCTCACTGTCCACTCTGCCTGTCCAAAAATAAATAAATAAATAAAATAAAACAAGAAATGGAACCCATACGGGATGCCAGCGTTTCAGGCCAGGGCGTTAAACCGCTGTGCCACAGCACTGGCCCCAAAATGAAGGTTTTTAAAAAGATTTATTTATTTATTGAAAGGCAGGGTGAGAGAGAGAGAGGTAAAGAGATCATCTATACACCAGTTCGCTTCCCAAAGTCTGCAACAGCTGAGGCGCAGCCAAGCAAAGCCAGGATCCAAGAACTGCACCCAGGCCTCTCACGTGAGTGACAGGGCTCGAACACCCTGGGCCTTCATCTGTTGCCTTCCCTGGTGCATGGACAGAATCCTCTGAAGGATTATTTCCCCTGTTTGTGGAAGAAAATGAAGCTGAGGAGGGTAAAAACATTTCCTCAAGATCACACAGCTAAGTAGAGACAGCCGTGGTTCAACACAGATCAAATAAATTTAAAGTTCTTTTTTCAATGGCCCATGCTAATTAAAGGAATGCTGTTACCTTTTCCCCAAATATACCCCTCCTATCCAACTCCACCGTAGCTTCTCTGTTCTCTGCCTCCCAGGTAAGGGTGACTGTTCTCTGGACAGGTGTATCCTTAGGTAACTTGTATTAGGCCAAGAATTTATAGTGTGTTAAGAAAACCCAAGACACAGCACAGGAAAGACGCAGTCCCTCATTAAAGTATTTCTATGCTAAAATAACGTATAATTGTAAGCTGAAAGCTTGGATTCTCCACACTTAGTCAAATGGAAGACCTTTCCCATAAGGAATGCATTCAATAATGCAATATTTTGAAGTATAAAGGGACAGGTATTTGTCCTGAGGATGGTTGGGACACCTGCCCGGATTTGAATCCTGTCTCCATTTGCAATTCTGGCCTCCTGCTAATGTGCTCCTTGAAGGCGGTAGGTGATGGCTTCTGCCACTCATGTGGGAGACCTGACTGAATTTCAGGATCCTGGCATTTAGGGAGTGAACCAGTGAATGGAAGATTCTTTCTCTCCGCCAACCAAATAAAATGAAAATAAATAAAAAATAATAAAAATTCATTTGGGATATAAAAATGACTGGGTACATATGAATACATGCTAGTGCATTTTAAAAAATATATAGTTTAAGAAGTATATAGGGATGGGCATTTGGCCTAATGGCTAAATGCAGTTGGGATGCCCATGTTCCATACTGGAGTGCCCAGGTTCCATGCACAGCCCTGACTCCTGATTCCAGCTTCCTGCGAATGCAGACTTTGGGAGGCAGCAATGAAAGTTCAGATGATGGGGTCCCTGCCATCCACATGGGGGACATGGACTGTTACTGGTTCGCAGCTTCAGTCCAGCCCTGTCTCAGCCACTGCAAGCATTCAAGTAGTGAACCAATGGATAATAGTGCATGCTCCCTCTCTTTCCTTTCTTTCTCTCTTTCCCTCTCAACTAAACTCATTAAAATATTTAAAATAAAATAATTGAAAGTATATAATCACAGCATTAATTGTTTTAAAAAATGGAATGCATAAAATAGAATTAAGCAAAAAGCCTGTGTTTGTAGGACAAAGCCTATAGCGGTATTACAAAGAGCAAGAGCATGCTTCTGTGTGGAGGCAGACGCTTTGTGCATTCCTGCTTGGAATGTGGCCTAGCCTATCTAATGTATCTTGTCCTGACAGAGTCTCGTGGTTCCACACGGAATGACATGCATCTTGGCTCCAAGGTGGCGAACTGGCCCTGAAATCCCAGCACTTGTATATGGAGGAGGATTGACTGAGATGTCCCCAAATTTCACAGAAGTCCAGGAAGTTTACACAGCATAACTAATCATGAGGTGCGATGCAGACATTTTGAACCGCTAATAAAAAAGAAACTGATTGACCATGCTTTATGAATGACTGAATCATCTTTCTAGTCTCTCTGTAGAATAGGGTGTTCCAAAAGCTTTGTAATGAGAAGGAGCTACCAAAAATTGTGCAGTTGGAAAAGGTAGGAAAAAATGCTAGTCCCACTAGCATTTAATAAAACTTTATTTTAAAATAAAGTTTTGTTTTATTCTGTGAAATTTGTGTTGTCACTTTCTAGAAATCTACAATCTGTTACATTTTCTTTAACTGAAAATAAACATTTACCTTTGTGCCTAATTTTATACTCATGAGTTTCTCTCTATCTCTATGATTTCTTTATTTGAAAGGCAGTGTTAGAAAGAGATTCCATCTGGGGCCAGCACTGTGGCATGCCAGCATCCCATATGGGCACCAGTTTGAGTCCTGGCTGCTCCACCTCTGAGCCAGCTCTCTGTTAATGGCCTGGGAAAGCAGCAGAAGATGGCACAAGTCCTTGGGCCCCTGCACCCACTTGGGAGACCTGGAAGAAGCTCCTGGTTCCTGGCTTCAGCTGGCCCAGCTCTGGCCATTGTGGACCCAATGGGATGGAAGACTCTCTCTCTCTCTCTCTCTCTCTCTCTCTCTCTCTCTCTCTCTCTGCCTCTCTGTAACTCTACCTTTCAAGTAAATAAATAAATCTTAAACAACAAAAAAGTGTAGCAGCCTGGATGCCAGCAGCGCAGGTAGAGGCTTAGCCTACTATGCCACAGCACCGGCCCCAGTCTATTTATTCTTTTTCTTAAAGAAGGCTCCCCCCACTTTGTATGACTCAGGATTCCCCAAAAACTGGGTCCTCACTCTAGGACCTTTAGTACAGGTTTCACTTAGACATAGTGGGGTTGGTGTAGTTGGCCCCTGTCACCCACTTGGGAGATCTGGGAGGAAGCTCCTGGCTTCGACCTGGCTCAGCCCTGGCTGTTATGATCATCTGGGAAGATCCTTCTCTCTTCCTCTGGCTCTCCCTCCGTAACTGTTTTTTTAAGATTTATTTATTTATTTGAAAGTCAGAGTGACACAGAGAGGGAAGGAGAGGCAGAGAGAGAAAGACGTCTTCCATCCACTGGTTCACTCCCCAGTTGGTCACAACAGCTAGAGCTGTGCCGATCTAAAGCCAGGAGCCAGGAGCTTCTTCCAGGTCTCCCATGTGAGTGCAGGAGCCCAAGGACTTGGACCATTTTGTACTTCTTTCCCAGGCTGTAGCAGAGAGCTGGGTCAGAAGTGGAGCAGCCGGGACCCGAACCAGCGCGCATATGGGATGTCTGCACTGCAGGCGGTGGCTTTATCTGCTATGCCACACCACCAGACCCTCTGACTTTCAAAGAAATAAATACATCTTTAAAAGAAAGGGGTAAAAAAAAAGAAAGTAAATGTAGATATTGCTATGGCTTTGATATAGTTTGTCCCCTTCCCATCCCCCAAACTCATGCAGCAGTTTAATGTCCAAAGTCTCATGTTAATGGTGTTAAGAAGGTAGAAACTTAATCCAACTATAGTATTTATAGCTGAGACCTCTGGGAAATAATGAGATTAAATAAAATCTTTGGGGGGCCAGTGCTGTGGCACACTGGGTTAACACCCTGACCTGAAGTGCCCACATCCCACATGGGCGCCAGTTCTAGTTCCGCTGTTCCTCTTCCAATCCAGCTCTCTGCTTTGGCTTGGGAAAGCAGTAGAAGATGGCCCAAGTGTTTGGGCCCCTGCACCGGTGTGGGAGACCCGGAAGAAGCTCCTGGCTCTTGGCTTTGGATTGGCGCAGCTCTGGCCATTGGGGCCAGTTGGGGAGTGAGCCATCAGATGGAAGACCTCTCTCTCTCTCTCTCTCTCTCTCTCTCTGCCTCTCCTCTCTCTGTGTAACTCTGACTTTCAAATAAATAAATAAATCTTTTAAAAAAAAATAAAATCTTCGGGGTGGATTCCCCATGATTGATAGCTGGTGGCTTTATGAGGAGAGGGAGAGATTGCACACAGGCAGAGATACATCTGTAGTCCAGCCATGATGAACTGCAGCCAAGAGGGCTTCTTGCAAGAGCTGTCTCCATGCTGTTTGCATTTGCAGGCTCCAAAACTATTGAGATAAATAATCTTCTTTCTTTTATAAAGTAGCTTGCCTTGGATATTCCATTATAGTCACAGCAAGTGGAATATACAGATATGCATAATAGAATAGATGAGTGAATAGGATCATGAGCCAAAGCACAGGGAAGCCTGCTCACTTCTGCCGCCCCACATTCAGAAGGTGAGTTTTTGGGGCCAGCACTGTGGCACAGTGGGTTAATCCTCTGCCTATGGCACCGGCATCCCATATGGGTGCCGGTTCTAGTCCCGGCTGCTCCTCTTCCAATCCAGCTCTCTGCTATGGCCTAGGAAAGCAGTAGAAGATGGCCCAAGTACTTTGGCCCCTGCACCCACATGGGAGACCAGGAAGAAGCACCTACACCTGGCTCCTGGCTTTGGATTGGCGCAGCTCCGACCATTGCAGCCATCTGGGAAGTGAACCAATGGAAGGAGACCTTTCTCTCTGTCTCACTGTCTGTAACTCTACAGCTCAAATAAATAAATAAAATATTAAAAAAAAATAAGGTGAGTTTCTCACAGAAGACACTGATACACTTGGGTGCTGCATGTTCTGGTCTCTCGTCTATCCTCCTCCTCCACCGTCCTCCTTAGGTGATTGCACTGAGTCCCCTTATTTCAATACCATTTCCACAGGCCAGTGGCTCCCACATTTCTCTCTCTAGCCCAG
Source organism: Sylvilagus floridanus (assembly GCA_949820135.1). Lineage (NCBI taxonomy): Eukaryota > Metazoa > Chordata > Mammalia > Lagomorpha > Leporidae > Sylvilagus > Sylvilagus floridanus. The sequence continues at coordinate 51,183,270 of OX463230.1, read as the reverse complement.
TTTTCTCTTCTGACTGCCACACTTGTATGTCAAACTCATTATCCATCATTATCATATGAATTTTCACATTTCAACCTTAGCTTGACCAAAAGGGCACTGCTTATTTCCCCAGACTTCTTCCTCTCCAGTCTCTCCCATGTTAGTCAAAGGCAGCTGCAAACACTGAGTTTCTTAAGTCAGAAACAAGAAGGTCATCTTGTGTACCCTGCTTCCAAGTCCCTTCAACCCACCTTCAAAATCTATCCACTCTCTTTCTTCCCCTCCACTGCCATGACCCTTGTTCAAATCATAACCATCTTTCTCCAACTTTATGTTCTGCAGTCCATTCTCAACAGAACAGCCAATTAATGCTTTAAAAAACAAGTGAGCTGCTTTATTTTTTAAGATTTTATTTATTTGAGAGGCAGATTTACAGACAGGGAAAGAGAGGTCTTTCATTCACTGGTTCATGCCCCAAATGGCCACAGTGGCCAGAGCTGGGCTGATCCAAAACCAGGAGCTTCTTCCAGGTATTCCACATGTGTTCAGGAGCCCAAGAACTTGGGCCATCTTATGCTGCTTTCCCAGGCCCTAGCAGAGAGCTGGATCAGAAGTGGAGCAGCCAAGACTAGAACTGGTGTCCATATGGGATGCCAGCACCATAGGTGAAGGCTTAGCCTCTATGCCACAGTACTGGCCCCTAATTAATGCTTTAAACATATAAACTGGGTGTAAGTATTTAGCACAGCAGTTATGACTCTGCTTGCAACTCTTTACATAACATAGAATTAATCATAGGTGTATAAATCCAATTGAAAATAGATCCCTGTAAAAAAGTAAGAGTGGGAATAAGGGGGGGGGGGGACTGTACAGTTCAGCACACATTCCCATGGACTCACCCCTAAGAGTAAAGCTAAAAACTTGCTATGGGACTCCAAATCCCATTAAGCTGGGTGGTACTAATGCCATCTTATGTGTGAAACTGATCAGATTTATAGAACTAAGTGTCAAAGGGATCACATAAATAAGACCAAGTGTCTGGTAGTAGCAATATATAGAATTAAAAAAGAGAGAATGTTCCAACATGGGAAGCAGTCCATACAGTAGACTCATAGAATGACAAACACCTTAAATAGCACTCTGACCTCAGAATTAGCCATTGAGACATTCAGATCTGGCTGAAAAGCCCATGAGAGCATTTCAGGAATGGAAACCTAAGACACTGTGGCAAAAAATATCCCTACATGAAGGATCTCTGTGAGTGAGACCCCAGTGGAAAGAAGGGACCATCAAAGAAGGAGGTACTTTTCTCTGAAGGGAGAAGAGAATTTCCATTCTGCTTATGGCCCTGTCTAAATACTGACAGAGGTTGTGGACTCAAAAGGCTTCCATAGCCTTGGCAGCTGATGTCAAGAGCCTCTGGTGATCACTAATGTCATAAATAAGAGTGTCAGTTGTTAAATCAACAACAGGAGTCACTGTGCACTTACTCCTCATGTAGGACCTCTGTCTTTAATGTGTTGTATGATGAGAATTAACTGTAAAACTTGTTTTCAAACAGTACTTTGTGTGTCCGTGTGGGTTAAAATTGTGAAAGTGTTTACTTAGTATAGAGTTGGTCTTCTGTATACAAAGTTAATTAAAAACAAACCTTAATGAAGAATGGGATGGGAGAGAGAGTGGAGGGGGTGGGAGGCGGGTATGGGGGAAGAACTATTGTATTCTTAAAGCTGTACCTATGAAATTTGTATTTGGAGGCCAGCGTTGTGGTGTAGTGAGTTAAGCTGCCACCTGCGGTGCCGGCATCCAATATGGGTGCCAGTTCAAGATCCAGCTGCTCCACTTCTGATCCAGCTCTCTGCTATGGCCTGAGAAAGCATAGAAGAAGATGGCCCAAATCCTTGGGCCCCTGCACCCATGTGGGAGACCCAGAAGAATATCCTGGATCCTGGCTTCGGATCGCTCAGCTCCAGCCATTGCGGCCAGTTGGGTAGTGAACCAGTGGGTAGAAGAGACTTCTCTGTCTGTCTCTCTCTCTCTCTGCCTCTCCTTCTCTGTTTAACTCTTTCAAATAAATAAATACATCTTAAAAAAAAATTGTGTTCATTAGATAAAAGCTTTCTTAAAAAAAAAGACTCTGCTTGGGACATCTGAACTCTGTGTCAGAGTTCCTGGGTCCCAGGCCCAGCTTTGCTCGGAAACTCATGCTAATGTGACCCTGGGAGGCAGCAGGTGATGACTCAAGTCCTTGAGTCCTTGCCACTCATGTGGGAGAACTGGATTGACTTCCAGGCTCTTGGCTTTGGCCTGGCCCACCCCCACTGATTATAGGCGATTGGGAAGTGAATCAGCAGATGGGAGTGACCTCTCTCTCTCTCTCTCATTCAATGAATTTTAATGTAAACTGGAGAATCAAGTCTCACCCCCAGTCCACCTCCGGTTCAAACCTTCATTTGATCATACAGGATTCAATGTAAATCCAGACTCCCTAGCTTGACCTCCAGTGTCTGAGGACAGGGTGTATCCCTCCAGCTCATCTCCCCTCAGGGCGGCCGCTCTGACCTCACTGCAGTTCCCGGACACGTGAAAAGTCCTTGCTACCTCTGGTCTTTCTCTATACCATTTCCTCTACCAGGAAGACAGCCCCCCTGCCAAGCCCCCACACCCGGCCCCACCCCCAATTTGAACAAACCCTTCTACAGGGCTCGGTTAAAATCTCTTCCAAGAGGCCTTCTCTTCGAGTGCAATTTGAATTAAGTGGCCAGCAGAGAAATTCACTTGCACCCTGTGGCTTCCAGCTTCTGGCCCACATGCACTGGGTAATTAGCGATCACTTGTTTAATGCTGGTCTGTTCTCCTGCGCTGGAGAACACTGTGAGGGTAAGAATTGTTTCTATCTGGCTCAGCACCTGGCGCACAAAATGCTTTTGATAAATGTTTGTTAAATGAATGAGTAAATCGATGCAATGCCTGCTGCACCTACAAGCAAGCCTATTAAAGTACAGTGCAGAATCACAAGGGAATAAACTTGCCCTTGTACCCGATAACCTTCCAGGTGCAGCCTAGTATCTGCACTTCAAAGTCCTGCCCAGATCCTGATGACCTTCCAGGGAGTCCTGTCCCTTCTACCTGATAACCATCTAAGGTGGGGCGACCACAGCCAGGTTTCCCCTGTCTGATAACTTCTTGCGGATGAAGAAGCAGAAGTCGTGACCTGCCAAGGTTGCACGGGTTGTGCATGGCACAGTTAAGACAGCACCACACCCAATAATTGCTCCATCAGGGAGCTTTACACTAGGAGGTAGCAGTGAGCTTCAAAAGAGGGGAGAGAGAATGGAATCGCAAATGCTATGTAAGCTACTGCAACTCTTAGGATATTTATAAGTCTTTTTAAAGGTTTATTTATTTATTTGAAAATCAGAGTTAGAGAGAGAGAGAGAGAGAGAGAGAGAGAGGAGAGACAGACAGAAATGTTCCATCTGCTGGTTCACTCCCTCAGTGACTATAACTGCCAGAGCTGGGCCCAGCCAAAGTCAGCAGCCAGGAGCTTCCTCTGAGTCTCCTGTGTGGGTACAGGGGCCCAAGTGCCTGGCCCATCTTTTGCTGCTTTCCCAGGTGCATTAGCAGGGAGCTAGAATGGAAGAAGAGCAGCTGGGACACAAACCGGCATCCATACTGGATCCCAGCACCACAGGCAGGGCTTTACCTGCTATGCCACAGCCCCAGCTCCAGGATAGTCATAATCTTTTTAACCTTTACAACATTTCAATTTATTTTCAACTCAGTTTAGTTACAATTTGCTTATAAAAGAAATAACTTTCCAGATATCATTCTATAATAGTTGGACACATTTTCAGCTTTTTCTGGGAATATGTAACAAATTCATTTATGTAATATATTTTTGGACTTTTTTTTAGATTTTATTTATTTATTTGAGATGTAGAGTCACAGACAGTGAGAGGGAGAGAGAGAGAGAAAGGTCTTCCAACCTCTGGTTCACTCCCCAGTGACTGCAATGGCTAGAGCTGGGCCTATCTGAAACCAGGAGCCAGGCGCTTCTTCCGGGTCTCCCACATGGGTATTGGGGCCCAAGTATTTGAGCCATCTTGTACTGCTTTCCCAGGCCACAGCAGAGAGCTGGATTGGAAGAGGAAAACCTGCGACTCAAATCTGCACCCATATGGGATGCTGGCCCGCAGGCAGAGGATGAACCTATTGTGCCACAGCGCTGGCCCCTGAACATTTCTATGTGCACAAATTACGATCTGGAATCCATAAGATACATTGCTGGTTTATGTTGTGCTAAAGGGAAGAAGTTTTATTTTGAATTCTTGTGTTATACTTATTGGAAGAAGGAGCTCTTTTAAACACTTTTTAGGCATAGGTTCTTAAAGTTTTTATAGATCCTTTTAGGTTTCTACAGAAAGACAATACAGGGTTACGCTGCAGCTTGGAACACCCATGTCCATGACAGAGTGTCTGGGGCCGGGTCCCTCTTCTACTTCCAATCCAGCTCCCTGTGCGCCTTTGGAGGCAGCTGGTTCTCACTGTAGTGGTTACATCCCTGCCACCCACATGGGAGACCTGAATGGAGTTCCAGAGTCCTTGTTCAGCCTGGCCCAGCCCCGGGCTGGTGCAGGCTCTCTCTCACTCTGCCTTTCAAATACATGAAAATAAACCTTTTTTTTAAAAAAAAAATGAAAATATAAACAAAATTAATGAATTTCCTAAAACGTCTTCCTATGCAGAATGACATCGTGACATAGAGTTGTCAGTGTCACACAGTTCCTCCACAACGTGCTTCTTCAGAGAAACTGAGGGGTTAGATTTAGAATTCAAAATACTAGCAACTTTCCCTGCTTATTTAATTTGAATCCCAGCCACAAACATTGTTGTTAGAAAGTAAATATATTCCCTTATTAAAATGGAGAAAATGCAGCTGTCTAGCTGAACAAAATTAAAAAGTCAGAAATGACAACAAGTGCATAATTATTAGCTGAGTAACTGGGAAGTGGATGAGGACCCGCCCACGTTGTGGGAGTGGGGGCTTATTTGGAGCTACTGATTGTACTGTGATATACACACCCTTAACTTTATTGACCAGCTCAGTTCCAAATGGCTGGCTCTTAATGTATAGAGGGGGGGAGCAGAGAGAAAGAGAGAGAGAGTGTGAGTGAGTGTGTGTGTGTGTGTGTGTGTGTGTGTGTGTGTGTGATCCCATCACATTTTCTAAGCCTCGACTTCTCATGTCGCCAACCAGGTTTGATATCTTTCCGCTGCTTTTCCATGTCATGAAAACGTTGCTGCCCTGAGAATGTCACCCAGTTCCCAATCCACATCAAAACCCTCACGTGATAACACAGTGGCAGTGGCTAAAAGGAATACAAAATGGGCTAAATGTTGACATTTGAAAAACAGTTTGAAGAAGCCACCAGGCAAACAGACTGGCCTGTGTGAATTAACAGGAAGGTGTACCCAGATTCTAATTTCTGACGTTCGATCTGTAATCTATAATCCTAAATACGTATCAGAGCCAGCCTGAGCTCCATTTAGGCAGATGAGTGACTTCCAGCTCTGGGAAGTTTGTAGATGATTTTTAAAAAAATGCAGAATGGGCATTTGACACAGAGGTTGACACCACTTGTGGCACCCACATGGCACATTGGAGTGCCTGGGCTCCAGTCCTGGCTCTACCTCTGATTCTAGCTTCCTTCCTGCTGATGTGCACTCTGGAAGGCAGCAGGTGTTGACTTAAGTACCTGGGTCCCTGCTATTCACCAGGGAGACCCAGGTCGAGTTCTGGACTCTTGGCTTCAGACTGGCTCAGCTCTGGCTGTTGTAGGCATTTGGAGAGTAAACCAGTAGATACAGTATCTATGTGTGTGTGTGTGTGTGTGTGTGTGTGTGTGTGTGTTGGGGTGGTGATGGTGGGGGAGAGGTGTCTCCTTGCTTTTCTATTTTTTTTTTTTTTTGACAGGCAGAGTGGACAGTGAGAGAGAGAGAGAGAGACAGATAGAAAGGTCTTCCTTCCATTGGTTCACCCCCCAAATGGCCGCTAAGGCCGGTGTGCTGCACCTATTGGAAGCCAGGAGCCAGGTGCTTTCCTCTGGTCTCCCATGAAGGTGCAGGGGCCCAAGCACTTGGGCCATCCTCCACTGCCTTCCTGGGCCACAACAGAGAGCCGGGCTGGAAGAGGAACAACCGGGATAGAATCCGGTGCCCCGACCGGGACTAGAACCCGGTGCCCATATGGGATGCCGGTGCCACAGGCAGAGGATTAACCAAGTGAGCCACGGCATTGGCCCCTCCTTGCTTTTCAAATAATAAATAAAGAGATAAATATTTAATTCCCAAATTTTGTCTTATTGTGCATGTAAATATGACTTAAATGCTGATGAAATCTGATTAGGCTTTTATTAGGTGTTTGAAGTACTATAGAGAAATAAATTAGGAATGACTAGTTTGAAACATCTAAGGAGCCAGAATAAATGTCTAGAGGAACTTAATAAAATACAGTGTTTAAATTTATAAATGATTGAGTATTAATCAAATATAAGTAAAATATGTGTTTTACATTTCAAAACAAACTGTTAGATTTGCAAATAAAATGGCAATATTTGCAAGTTGAATTTAAAAGCTGCAAAAAAACTGTTATACAAGTTTGCCTCTTTTATAGCTGAATGACAGCTTCAAATTGGTTACAGAAATTGTGATTCATCCATATGATGGAATGTATAACTATTAAAGATAATGTTATGGGGGAGGCATTTAGTGCAGTGGTTAGGATGGGAAACCCATATCCCATATCAACATGACTGCTTTCAAATTCTGGCTTTGATTCTGATCCCAACCTTTTAATCATATGCACCCTGGGAGACAGCAGGAGATGGTTTCAGCGGCTGGGTCCCTGCCACCCATGTGAGAGACTTGGATTGTGTTCTAGACTCCTTGCTTCTGCCTGGCCCAGCCCTGGCTGTTGTGGGCATTTCGGGAGTGACCCAGCAGATGAGAGCACTCTCTCTTTTTCTCTCTTTCTCTCTCCCAAACTCCTGCCTGGCCAGTAAATAATTCAAAGTAGAAGTAGAAGAAAAATTAAACACCAGTCAAAAAAGTCAAGCATCCCAGAAAGAGCAAGGAAAATGGTTAAGAAGAGGGAATGGGGCTTGGTGGACAGAAACCACATCAAGTATCAATAAAGAGAGATCAGGAGTTTGCAGTTCTGCCTCACCATGACTCTAAGTTGAGGTTTATGTGAAGGCAAGATAGGAATGAAATAGATGCAGGCTAAGCTGTTGGTACAAAACGATCCCAAGACACATCAGATTAAACAAGACTGATGTTGGTTTCTCTCAAGTGCAGTCTAGAGGGATACAGGCAGTCCCAACTTGCAGGGTTCTTCATTCAGATCCCAAACGGCATCTGTACTCTGCCTTCACTCTCCCATAGCGTGTTGTCCTCTGTATCATCAAAAGTGGAGTCCTGAGACAGCTGTGGTCCAACTCAAAGGGAGGACAAAGCATAACGTGATCAGAGTGCTGCATACAGTTTGAGGCTTAGTACACAATTGATGTTTATAAAGTGCCACGTAAGTCCCAAGAGCAGATGTTGTCTCTATTTGTAGGATATAAATTCAATGAAGATATGTTAACTCTTTCCTTGTTAATTATACTGCTCAAATCTCCTATGTCTTTACTGGCTTTTTTTTTTAATTATTTATCTTTAATTGATTCATTTATTTGAGAGACAGAGTTACAGACAGACAGAGGGAGGGGCAGGGAGAGAGAGGTCTTCCATCCACTGGTTCACTCTCTAAATGGCCACAACTGTTGGAGCTGGGCTGACCTGTAGCCAGGAGCCAGGAGCTTCTTCCAGCTCTCCGGTGCGGGTGCAGGGGCGCAAGCACGTGGGCCATCTTCTGTTGCTTTCCCAGGCCATAGCAGAGAGCTGGATCTGAAGTGGAGCAGCAGGGACATGAACCTGTGCCCATGTGTGATGCCGGCACTGCAGGTGGGGGCTCAACCTACTGCGCCACAGTGCCGGCCTCTTTCCTTGCTGTTTACAGTTTCAGATGGGCCAAGTAGTCTCTAGGACAGTTCTTTATCACCTGTCTCCTTTCCATGAACTCCCTCCTTTGCTCTCCTGAATCATCCAATCGCTCTCTGTTTCAAAGTTTCTGATTTTTTAGACTTCTCTGAAATGGGAACAATACCTACCCTATAGGATTATTATGAGGATTCAATAAAAATAATGATTGCAAGGTGGTTAGTGCAACATTTGGCACACGGCAGACACTCAGTGGTAGTAACTATTATACTGAAATAGAGACTTGGGATGCAGTCAGCTGAGTGGTAATCTCGTAGAACCTCTTACTAGCCCTGAGACTTTGGGTGTGTCACCTGACAGCTCTCGTCCTTAGATGTCCCATGGAGAAACCAGATCCGTCTCATTCCTAAGGAGACAAGTCAGAGATAACCAGTCTGCAGTTTGCTGAATTGCCTTGCAGTTATTTAAGGATGCAGACATGTGTCTTCTAAAAATTTCCCAGGGGTCATATTATTTAGTTTATACCTTTTCGTTTTGCCTTAAACTCTTTTAAAGCAAAATTTTCAACAGCTCCCATTTTGGTGTTAACTTTTTAAAATTACTCATGTTACATTTCTTTAAAAATATAAAATATCAAATTGATATATTCAATATAATGGTTAGTAACAAATCTGTAGAAGAAGAATGTGGATTAGTTATGAGATATTACCTTTAAAATCTGTTATGACTTATGTCCCCACAAAAAGGACATTTTTGAGTCCTAACCCCTATTCCTTTCCAAATATTTTTTTAAAGATTTATTCATTTATTTGAAAGGCAGAATTACAGAGAGAGAGAAGCAGAGACAGAGATAGAGATCTTCCATCTGCTTGCTCACTCCCCAAATGGCTGCAACAGCTGGAGCTGTGCTGATGCAAAGCCAGGAGCCAGGAGCTTCTTCTCGGTCTCCCACATGGGTGCAGGGGTCCAAGGACTTGGGCCATCTTCTGCTGCTTTCCCAGGTGCATTAGCAGGGAGCTGGATTGGAAGTGGAGCAGCCTGGACTTGAACTGGTACCCATATGGGGCAGCAGCTTTACTTGCTACACAACAGTGCTGGCCTCCAAAATGTTTCTTTTTTTTTTTTTCAAAATATTTTTATTTATTTATTTAGGAAAGAAAGTAAGAGAGAAAGTGTGTGTATGAGAGAGATACTCCTGGGGCCAGTGCTGTGGTGTAGCGGTCAAAACCACTGCCTTCAGTGCCAGCATCCCATATGGATGCCAGTTTGAATCCTAGCTGCTCTACTTCTGATCCAGCTCTCTGCTGTGGCCTGGGAAAGCAGTGGAAGTTGGCCCAACTCCTTGGGCCCCTGCACCCACATGGGAGACCCGGAAGAAGCTCCTGGCTCCCAGCTTCAGATCGGCCCAACTCTGGCCGTTTCAGCCATTTAGAGTGAACCAGTGGATGGGAGACCTCTCTCTCTCTGCCTTTGCTTCTGCCTCTGTCTTTCTGTAACTCTGCCTTTCAAATAAACAAAGGAACCTTCCTAAAAAAAGAAAAAGAGAGATTACTCCTGTCCACTGGTTCACTCCCCAGCTGACTGCAAGGACCACAGCAGGGGCCAAAGCCCACAGCTGAGAACTCAGTCCAGGTGTCCCCCATGGGCAGCAAAGGCTCAATGGCTGAAGTCACGCCGTTCCTCTGTGGGTCTACAAGAAGATGAGACTGGAGGTGAGGAGCTAAAACCAGGACTCACACCCAGGTACTTTGATATGGGGTGTGGGCATCTGAACAGCCTAAATGGCTGTTCCTTGGGGCTGGCGCTGTGGCACAGCCGGTTAATTCCCTGGCCTGCAACGCCGGCATCCCATATGAGCACCAGTTCCAGACCCAGCTGCTCCACTTCCCAACCAGCTCTCTGCTATGGCCTGGGAAAGCAGCAGAAGAGGGCCCAAGTCCTTGGGTCCCTGCACCTATGTGGGAGACCCAGAAGAAGCTCCTGGTTCTTGGTTTTGGATCAGCACAGCTCCAGCCATTGTGGCCAATTGGGGAGTGAACCAGAGGATGGAAGTCTCTCTATCTCTCCCTTTCTCTCTGCCTCTCCTCTTTCTGTGTAACTCTTTCAAACAAATAAATAAATCTTTAAAAAATGGCTGTTCCTTAACATTCTTTTATCACAGAACATTTCCAAGAAAAACACGAAGAACTTACTTGACAGTTGTTCTGATTCAAGTTAGTGAGTTGTGGCCAATCTTGATTCCTCCACTTAACCTTCCATTCAGGTTACTTTGGAGAAAATCTCAAACTTTGTATCATTTTAACAGTGTCACTGCGATCTAATTTGCATGCATTTATCTAGTTAGTGCACAATTCAATGACTTTTTAACATATTTGCAAAATCGTATAAACATCACCACAGAATATTTTCATCATCCCCCAAAAGAAACCCTATAGCCATTACTGTCTATTTCCCTCCAGCTTCCCACTTTCCCTTCATTTTAGCTGTGATTATTTCATGTGTACTCCCAGAAAGATGAAAACTACTTTAAAAATATGTGATGTTGGGGCTGGTGCTACCCCACAGTGCTGGAATTCCATTTGGGCACCTGTTCGAGTCCCAGGTGCTCCACTTCCAATGCGACTGGGAAAACAGTGGAAGATGGTCCAAGTGCACCCTGGAAGAAGGGTTTCCATCCACTGGTTCACTGTTCACAGTGGCTGAAGCTGGGCTGGGACCAAAGCCAGGAGCTGGGAGCCAGGAACTCAACCCAGGTCTCCCAGGTTGGTGGCGGGGATCCCATTACTTGTGGCATCACCTGCTGCCTCCTAGGGTCTGCATCAGCAGTAAGTTGGAGTTGGAAGCTAGAGCCAAGGACTTGAGCCCTGGTACTACAGTGTGGGGCTTGAGTACCTTTACTGATGTTGCAACCATAAGGCCAAATTCCCACTCTATGTCACAGTTTTTGATGACAGAGAAGGGAGGAGGGAGGTATTTGTATGACTGTATGAATGTATTGCTTACTCATAGCCCTATGGCAGGTGAGTGTGACAGTGCTAAGATTCTAGATGAAAATCAACCCAGACACAATCTGAACTCTTCTTGCAACTCATTCCCCCCAAATTGCTTCTTGCCCCTTAGGAGTGACAGGGCTCATATGAACTCTGGAACTAGAATCTTCCACTGGAGAGTACACAACTGGCAGTGGGAGACAGGACTCTGGGTAATCTCAGGCTACTCGCCTTGGGCTGATGCTATGAGGAAGAAATGAAATGTCCTATTACTATAGGACTCCTGCACACCTTCAGAGAACAATGGGCACCATGTCACCATCCACATGTCTGCTATATCTCATCCTCCAAAATATTTCAGTTAAAATTTTGCTTCTGTGGGTAGGTATCTGGTGTAGTGATTAATAAGACACCACTTGGGACACTTGCTGGAGAGCCTGGGTTCAAGACTCAGCTCTGCTCCGGATTCTGATTTCCTTCTAATTTGCTTCCTGTGAGGCAGCCATGATGGCTGAAGCAGTTGGGTTCCTGCCACCCACATGAGACATGGACTGAGTTTCTGTCTCCTGACTTCCATGTGACCCACTTCTCACTATTTTAGGCATCTGGGGAATGAATCAGCAGATGGGTGACCTCTCTCTCTCTCTCTCTCTCTCTCTCAAATAAATAGTTAATAAAATTAAGAGGGTTAGCATTGTGGCATAGCAGGTTAAGCTGCTGCCTTTGAAACCAGTATCCCATATGGGTGCTGGGTGGAGTACCAGCTGCTCCACTTCTGATCCAGCTCCCTGCCAATGGCTAAGGGAAAGCAGTGGCAGATGGCCCAAGTGTTTGAACCCCTGGATCAATGTGGGAAATGCAGATGAACTCCAGGTTGCTGGTTTAGGCTTGGCCCAGTGCTGGCCAGTGTGGCCCTCTGAGGAGCAAATCAGCAGATGGAAGAGCTCTCTCTCTCTCTCTCTCTCTCTCTCTCTCTCTCTCTAACTGTGCCCTTTTTTGTTTGTTTGTTTTAAACATTTATTTATTTGAAAGGCAGAGTTACAGAGAGGTAGAGGGTGAGAGAGAGAGGAGGAGAGGGAGAGAGAGAGGAAGAGAGAGAGAGGTCTTTCACCTGCTGGTTCATTCCCAAAATGGCCACAATGGCTGGGTCTGGACCAGACTGAAGCCAGGAGCCAGGAGCTTCTTCTGGGTCTCCCACATGGGTGCAGGGGCCCAAGGACATGGGCCGTCTTCTACTGCTTTCCCAGGCCATAGCAGAGAGCTGGATTGAAAGAGGAGCAGCCAGGACTCAAACCAGCGCCCAAATGGGATGCCGACACTACAGGTGGTGGCTTTACCAACTATGCCACAGCGATGGCCCCTGTTGTGCCTTTTAAACAAACAAACAAAAATACTAAAAAGTTTTTTTTTTGACAAAACATGGTCATGTTGAAATTATTTTTCTCATGTGATTTCCAGGGAAAATCAAGTGAGCCTAGAAACCATTCCTGATGTCTCCTCTCTTACCACCCCTTCTCACAGAGATTTCCTCCTTCTTTGAAAAGGCAGCAGTATCTTTACAATTCTGTGTCCTAACCAGTGCTCCACCCAAGCTGATGTTGAAAACTTGTAATCATTCGTTACCTTTCAAACTTGCAGGAATTGAGCCTTAAATGGAGGGCAATGCCTGAAATCTCAGCAGTTCCAAGGCTCCCAAGCCCACCTTTCTCCCTTTATCAGCCTGCTTTGTAGCTTCATCTCATTTCCTACTTGTCTTATGCCTCCTTTTTTCAATTCAGTTTCTGACCTAAGACAGACAAGAAATTAAAAAAAAAAATTGTGATACCTTTCACATATATAAAATTTACCATCTTAACCACTGGCTTAAAAATCATGTATGTGGAAGGCAAAGAAACTAACAGAAATCTCCCATCCATTGCATCACTCCCCAGATGCCTGCTAGGATCCCCTATGTGGGCGGCAGGGACCCATCCACCTGAGACACCACCTCGTGCTGCCTCCCAGGGTGCATATCAGCAGGAAGCTGGGATGGAGAGTAGAACAGGCACTCTGATAGGGGATGTGCCCATCCTAAGCAGCATCTTTTTTTTTTTAATAGAAAATGTTTATTTAATAAATTTCAAAATACAACTTTTGGATTATAGTGGCTCTCACCCGCAAACCATCCCCTCTCCTACTCCCTCTCCCATTCTTCATTAAGATTCATTTTTAATTATCTTTATATATAGAAGATCAACTCTATACTGAGTAAGATTTCAACAGTTTGCACCCACACAGACACACAAAGTATAAAGTACTGTTTGAAGACAAGTTTTACTGTTAATTCTCATAGTACAACACATTAAGGACAGAGGTCCTACATGGGGAGCAAGTGCACAGTGACTCCTGTTGTTGATGTAACAATTGACACTCTTATTTATGATGTCAGTAAACCCCCCCCCCCCCCGCTCTTGTTGTGAACTGCCAAGGCTATGGAAGCCTCATGAGTCCACAAACTCCGACATTATTTAGACAAGGCCTTAATCAAAGTGGAAGTTCTCTCCTCCCTTCAGAGAAAGGCAGATCCTTCTTTGATGGCCTGTTCTTTCCGCTGGGATCTCACTCACAGAGATCTTCCATTTAGGTAATTTTTTTGCCACAGTGTCTTGGCTTTCCATGCCTGAGATACTCTCATGGGCTTTTTAGCCAGAGCTGAAAGCCTTAAAGCTGATTCTGAGGCCAAACTCCTGGCCAAACACCCACTTTTTCCATTTTAAGTGCTCAGTAGTGTTAAGTCCGTTCACATGGTCTGTGCAACCCATCTCCACACCTCCCTTCTGCTCGCCAAACTGAATCATGGTCCCCTTTGAGAAAATCTTCATTGCCCTCTCCCCCAGCTCCTGGTGCCCCCCACCCATGACCCCCATGCTACTTTCTCTAGCTATTTGACTACTTTAGGTATCGCACAGAATGGAATTATAAGACAGTGTTTGTCCTCTGTGACCAAACATAGCACTTAGCATTATATCCTCAAGGTTCACCCATATTGGTAGCAGAGACTCAAACCTTCCTCCTTTTTCAAGCTGAAAAATATTCCGTCGTATGGGTATCCCACTTTTGGTGGATCCATCCATCTACCAGGGGACACTTGGTTGCTTCCAGGTTTGGGAAGGATGCTGCTACAAACATAACCCTCTTTTTAATTCTTCTGGACATGTACCCAGATGTTGAACTGCTGAATCATAGAATTTGTCATTGTTTAGAGAAAAAAACCAGAGAGTTTTCCATAGTGGTAGGCAATTTTTTTTAAAGATTTTGTGATGCCAAAGAAATAACTACCCTGCCCCAGAATACAACTGAAGCAAAGGACAGTAAATACGGTCACTTTTCTTTCGTCAGAAATTACTAAAATAATGAAGAGCAGAGAATTCCTAGCATTAGGACCATTTGGTCCACCCCCTTCCTTTGGGGTGAGTAGACCGGGAGGGGCAAGAGGGCCTCCTGGAGGTCAAAGGGCAAGTTAAGGAAAGACGGAGAGGAATCCTCAACGCCCTGCAAAACAAATAATTACCAACTCGAAATATTATGCGACCAAGAAGGAAAACCACGAGGCAGATCATGCTAAACACCCTCTGAGATGTGTTGTCCGCGGGTTTTTGTTTGGCCGCGGCTTCACTGCCTGAGTTGGCACTGTTTCTCTTGATGTGTCGCTGCCCCGATCCTGGGGAGCCCGGGAAATGGAGCGGGGAACAAAGAGCAGCAGTCCACGGTCAGGATGCGCCGTGTGCGCGCGAGACCCCCTGTCCGCCTGCGCGCGGGTTCAGCGTCCTTCGTGGGGCCTCCAAGATGCCCGCACGCAGGGCAGGGCCGGTGGTGGCTTTCTTACGGTCCTCCCGCTCCGTAATCCGAACGAGAGGGTTCGGGCACTCCCGGGGGCCCTAAGGAGCCAGAAGCCCAGAGCCCGTGCAACTTCCCCGGCGGGACCGCGCCCAGCCGTCCCCGCCGCAGTCGGGGAGCCCCGGGCGCTGCCGAGCGCCGGCTGCGGACCGCGGCGAGCACGTGGGCTCGGCCGCAGCGCTGCGCCAGGCACCGGTTCCCCGGTTCTGCCCGAGCTCTCGGCTCCCGCCTCGGCCCCTGCCTCTGGGGAGAGGGTTCCTCCCCCCTTCCACTTTGCACCAGTCCGAGGGAATTTGCGGTCGGTGACGCGCATCCTTAAGCGAGCCACCTGCAGCGCAGGGCGCGCTGCTCCGGGCGGCATCGCTGGGCTGGGCCGGCAGGGCCTGGGCACCCCGGGCTCCGGAGGCCATGCCGGCGTGGGCGCGCCGCGGCGGCCGGCTCCCGCTGCTTGGTAAGGCCCCGCTCGCCTGCTCGCAGCCCCCCGCGCGGCCCTTCGGCCCCCAGCCCGCACTGGGGCCCCGGGCGCGCGCCTCCTCCGGCCCCGCCGCCTCGCTCCTCCCCGAGAGCCCGCTCCTCCATCGCCGCCCGCGCCCCTCCCCTCTCTCGCGCCCTCCCGGCTCGCCCAGAACTTGCCCGCGGCCCCGGCTTTTCCCACCCCACGTCTGCCTCCCTCTTCTCGAACGCGGCTCCTCGGGCCCGGGCCGCGGTCCCCAGCGGCCGCCGCCGGGTGTCGGCGGGCGGCCTCGCCGAGGCGCAGCGCCGCGTCGGGCCGGGGGCCGCGCCGCCAGCCGGCTCGGCCAGCGCGCTTGGACTGGGGGCGGCCGCCGCGCGTCTGCGGCCGCGAGCTCGGAGCCAGGTGCCGGGGACCTCGCCTGGCCCGACCCCGGGATGCTGTAGACTCCGGTGGGGGCGGGGGTGGGGGCGCGTCTTTAATTCAGTCTGAGGTTTGCGTTTATGGAGTGAACTCTGGTGGGAAAATACGCCGCATTCTCCCCTAAAGCGAAGTCATCCCCAATCACGAACCCGTACCCGCGCCGAATTTCGGTGGGCTCAACGAGTAGTTACTTTGGGAAAATTATGCAAGCAGGATTTACATATGAGAATGTAGTCGGAACTGTAAGCTGCCCGTCCTTGTACACGCTTGATTCTAGCTTGAAGCCCCAGTGGGGTTTTCAAGGACTCCAAGGACTGAACCCAGATAATCTGCCCGGTATCTTGGTTGTGGTTGCAAGGGAGATAAAAATCTCCTTGCCCCGCTGTTCTTGTCAGTTTCCCATAGGGAAAGACGAGAAGGTTGAATCAGATCTGCATGTATGGAGCCAGACTCCTGGGAGCCCGGGAGTCCCTGCAACCTTGAGGCTGGCACCCCCCCCCCCCCCGCCGCCGCCTCCCCCCCTGGCCCTTCGGGCCACCTCCTCTGTCCTGGGAGGGCTTCTGGCTGTGTCCCTTCCACCTTCAGAATTCTAGGATTCTACCTTGGCGACTCTGTGTTCATTGTGATACAAACGTGCGGAAATGATTGCCCATTGCTTTTGTTACAAATAATTCCGAATTAGAATAAGAAATGGAAAAGAAGGGGAAGAGAATGGAGCAACAAAGACATTGTGTATTTTTTACACATATATCTGAACTCACTAGTGACTGTCGAATGCATTGTGCAATATCTGTCTCGGACTGTGTTACTACAGGAACCTGGCTCGTATTTAGGCTGTGAAGTAGTCAGGGCATTTTGGGGACAGGAGAAAGGCTTTCTGAAAGTATACAGATCGGGACTCGCAAGTACATTTAAGCTGCATTGCATTTAGGAAAGAGCTCAAAAATTTCTGTCTCTCTCCAGATCTTCCGCAGTAAAGGATAAGTGGCATTTCCGAAATATGCACAAATCTTAAGAATAAAACTGCATTCATTGTCATGTATTCCTATCTGACACAACCCTGGGGAATCAAGGGTCAGGATAGACAACCAAGTCTATCCGCCCGCTCTTGACCAGCTCTGGAGGCAGGGTAGCCACTCTTCTGACTTCAGATTCCATCAGCGACTTTTGGCTGTGTTTGCTTTTCATGCAAACCAAAACCATCGTTATGCACTCTTTCGTGTCCAGCTTCTTGTACTCATCGTGGTCGTTATGAGATTCCACCTTGTTCTCTGTAGCAGTGTTTGCTGTTTAATTGCTGCGTTCCTTCTTTGGTATGGATATACTTTACAGTGTATTCGTCCATCCTATTGTTGAAGAACATAGAAGTGATTTCCGATTTTGTGTATTGTGATGGAACAGTGTTATGAGCATTTCTGGAGGGGACATAAACAGCCATCTCTCTTGGGATTATACTCATGTGTAGGATTCCTGGATCACAGGAAATGCAGGCTTGCGTTCTGTTTTTGGTAGGTACTGCCCAACAGTTTTCCAAAGTGGTTGTACATTCCCACTAGCATTGTGTGTGTGTGTGTGGGGGGGGTTCCACTTCCTTACATCTTTGCTCATGCTTAGTAATACAAAGTTCCTTCAATAAAGTAGGATAAAATGAGCAGCCTAACAGTGAGACCTTTAAAATATTGAAGAGCTCAGGTTCTCTGCATTCCTTAGAACTGGGAGAGCCCCAGTTTCCCTTCTAGTTGTAAGCCCTCTGTCTCAGGATGAAAGGTGAAGCTTTCTAAGTGCCATTTACAAAATGGGAACCGCTCTCCCTGGCTTTATCTGCGTTTAGTGCTGACACTGGACAAGGGGAGTGTTTCTAGAACTGTGATGCTACCTGCCGATAGTGTCGGGAAATTCTGAATACATTTTAGCAGTCAAGCTTTGCCCTTTCCAGCTTATCTCACTTTGTTTGTCTTCTTGTAAACTTCTAGCCCAAAGTGGAGGGATGACTCAGAGGGAGGTGGAGGGAAGGGAACCGGGAGGAACTGGTTTGGATTGGATTGGATGGGAGGCCAGATCCTGTGACCTGATGTTAAAATCCTCTCTGACTCAAAAAGTCTGATTCTACCCATTTCCTTCTATTAAAAGAAGTCTTCAGAATATTCATGGAAAGTGCATATTATGAAAAACAATTTGCAGCAAAACAAGCATATTTTAATTCTATTTTTTTCCTGCAATTTTTTAAAGTACCCTTGTGTGGCTTCTTAATGTACTTTGCATCTCCATATAGGAAAATTGACTTCTTATGTGGACTACTTGCCTTGTCTTCCAGTAAAGAAGGGACCCACTCTTTCTAACTAAGAAGGTTCTTTTAGGAATTCTTAGTTATCAGTAAAGATCTTTCTTTTTTCTTGTTTATTCTCCTGTTCTTTAATCGAAAAAGAAGAAATCAGGGGGCTGGCATTGTTGCATAGCAGGTTGATGTCGGCATGCCTTATGGGCGCTGGTTCAAGACCTAGCTGCTCCACTTCTGATCCTGCTCCCTGCTAATGTGCCTGGGAAGACAGCAGAAGATGGTCCAAGTCCTTGGGCTCCTGTACCCATGTGAGAGACCCAGAAGAAGCTCCAGGCTCCTGGCTTCAGTCTGGCCCAGCCCCGGCCATTGTGGCCATTTTGGGAGTGAACCAACAGATAAAATACCTCTCTCTCTCTCTCTCTCTCTCTCTCTCTCTCTCTTTCTCCCTCCCTCCCTCTCCTCCTCTCTTCATAACACTGCCTTTCCATAAGCCAGATAATGAGATATTAAACATGGAAGAAAAAGACATATTCCAAGGAAAACTTTAGATAATAAAAATGAAGAGAAAGCACAATGAGGAATAAAACATTTTTTAAAACTTAACAGGCTTTTATTGAACATGTATTTCTGTGCTTTTGGTACAAGAGATAGAAAGATGAAAAAGATGGGGTGGGGGAACTTACGTATAAGTTGCCAATTTCATTCTATTTTAGGAATGGTTTTTGCCTTTCCCCAGGAAAGTCATTTCAACATGAAGCTTTCTTTTTCAGTTAGTTAAACCTTCCAGTGTGGTTATTATGGTCATTAAATACATGGAAACTAGCATGCCTCCATGAAGGAAGCTTCCACCCTCTCAGATAAGATCTCAGGGTTTCTGCCCCGTAAAACTATTAAAAATGAATGCATTACTGTAATTCTCATGGGAAAGGAAATGCTCTTCCATTTAAAGAAACATGAATTTGGAACTGTTCTGAAATTGAATATGGCTGTCTTTGGGTCTTGGGAAGAAGCAGTTTTCTAAATGATTCTTTGAACATATTTGGTTTCTTATTATTTTCTTTTTAAAAATTTACTTATTTTCACTTATTTAAAGATAGAATGACAGAGACAGAGAGAGAGGGGGAGAGAGAAAGATCTTCTATCTGCTGATTCACTCCTCAAATGCCGACAACATCCAGAGCTGACACTAGGAGGCTGGAACTCCATCTGAGTCTTCCATGTGGATGCCAAGAACCCAAGCACTTGAGCCATCACCTGCTGCCTCCCAGGCACATTAGCAGGAAGCTGGGTCAAAAATGCAAAGTAGCCAGGACTCAAATGGGCTCTCTGATATGGGCTGCAGAGGTCCCAGCATGTAGTTTATGCCCTGGGCCACATTGCCCACCCCTGAGCTACATTTTACTCCTGGAGAAGGTCCCTGCCCACTTGAGAAGCCCCCGGACTGGCTCAGCCTTGGTGGCACCCTCACAATGTTTTGTGTTCCCCTTATCTCAGACAGCAGAGCAACAGGAATGCCTACATTGAAGGCCATGTTCAGCCTCATCTTGCTCACTCCCCAGTTACCCACCAGGCACTCCTTTAATCTTTGGGTGAAGGACAACAAAAGTAAATTACCTCAAAAATATCCTATTTTTATCCCTTTCCTCAATTTTGAAAGAGACCAGGAAGATTTTTTTTTAATTTTTTTAAAGATATATAAGAATTCCAGAGAGGCAGAGGCAGAGAGATAGAGAGATCTTCCACCTGCTGGTTCACTCTCCAGATGGTCACAATGGCTGGAGCTGAGCCAATCTGAAGCCAGGAGCCAGGAGCTTCTTCTGGGTCTCCTACACAGGTGCAGGGGCCCAAGGACTTGGGCCATCTTTATTGTTTCCCCAGACCATAGCAGAGAGCTGGAGTGGAAGTGGAGGAACTGGGACTTGAACCAGTGCCCATATGGGATGCTTTACCCACCATGCTGCAGCACCAACCCCGAGACCGTGCAGATAACAGGAATAAGAATTTGAAGAGGAACAAATGAGGGGTTGGAAATGGGCTCAGCCTCTCTGGTAGTTTGTCCATAGCTTTGCCCAGGCAAAAGCTTTATTCCCTCTGAAATGGCAAACTCATGAATCTTGCAGTTGATGTTTTGTCTGAATCAGATTTTTGTTTATCATCAGGTGACTTTGCAATCTGAAGATGTTTTCCATGACTTCCAAGAAAGTTTTAGCCACTTCTTAGATAGCCATTGTTATATTGTGGTCAAGGATTTTCCTTCTTTTGAAGGTCTATGAGCATTGAACCTA
Source organism: Sylvilagus floridanus (assembly GCA_949820135.1). Lineage (NCBI taxonomy): Eukaryota > Metazoa > Chordata > Mammalia > Lagomorpha > Leporidae > Sylvilagus > Sylvilagus floridanus. The sequence goes on along the minus strand of OX463230.1, from coordinate 51,162,945 downwards.
AATAACTGAATCACTTTAAAAAATATGGTTCAAGGACACATTCTATTTTTACAGCTTTTAATTTGTTCATCTTATTGAAAAAGCAAAGAAAGACAGGGTTGCCCATCCCCATGTTCACTCCCCAAGTGTCCACAACAGCTGAGGCTGGGCTGGAGGAAGCCAGGAGCTCCGAACTTAATCTGAGCCTTCCACATAACTGGCAGGGACTATCACCTGCTGCCTCCCAGGGTTGGCATTAGCAAGAAGCTGGAACTGGGGGCAGAGCTGGCATTGCAATATGGGATGCTCACATCCCAAGTCATGCTTTAATTTCTAGGCCAAGCATCTGTCCCTGAGTTACTTTCAGTCAACACTTTCTCTGGCTGTGTCAGAGTGGTCCCAATGTGATGAAAGCTTTTGAAGAAGTCGCTGATAGTCGTTAATTTGACTCATGCATTTCTTTTTTATGGGTACCAACACATGAGAAGGAAATATAAAAATAATAAAAAGTACACACAGTGTTCTTTTGTGGCTAGAGGAATTGCATAAGATCCCAAAAGAGGAACTATTGGTATTTTTTTGGGTTTAACAGTAGAAATATTTTTTTTTACTACTGTCACTATAAGGCCACTTAGTAGCCAACAATCGTCCACAAAATTATTTGCTGTCTACACTGTAGCAGGCTGTTTCTATGATTTCTGTGTCTTTGATCAGAAGGTATTCAGTGATTTCAGTCTTCAAAATGCTATGCCATTTGATCTATGGTTTTCTTAGCAGTAGGTAAGTGTGTTCTTGGCCTCAGCACAGATGCATGTCTTTAACCACACAGCTAGGAAACGTGTGTTGCTTACTGTGGCAGAGAATTTCTCTGCGCTCAGTTCCTCATTTGTAGAAAGGAGATAAGTACTTCTTACTCCTTCATCAGATAATCCCTGTAAAGCACTGGCGCCTTCCTTGTTGGGCATGTGTTTTTCAGAAACAGGTATACAAAGCCAGAAGGAATTAGGGTTTAGAGTCCCAGGGTTTTTTTTTCCCTTCTTCCCTCCTTCCCTCCTTCTTTCCTCTCTCTCCCTCCTCCCTTCCTTCCATTGATGTTTTGAGCTCTGCCTATGTCCAGAACCTGTGTTCAGTGCTGCATAGAGCTGGCTCCTGCCCTTCAAAGCTCACATTCTAATGTTGGGACTGTCAGGACAAGGTCAGACACATAGAAGGAAAATTGTGGTGCAATTTTAGAAATATGCACAGAGCCTCTAACCCAGGCTGAGAAAATAAGGCAAAGCTTCCAAGAGGAGGTGATGTCAGAGCTTTGCCTGGAAAGATAAGGAGGAGTTGACAGGGAAGAAGGGGGCAAGGACACTGCAGGAAAATAGGACAGCAAAGAAAAGGTACAAACATGGAGTAGACGGAAGACTGTCATGCCATTCCAGCTTGCTGAGAGGCGATGCGGCCTCCAGAATAGAGTTAACTGTCTTTTACAAAGTTGTGATTGTTTACGGACTGTTCAATGACGATCTAAGACACCAGTTAAGATGCCCATTTCCCATATCAGAGTGCCTGTGTTTGAGTGTTTGCTCCACTGCTCGGTTGCAACTTTCTGCTAGTGTGCACACTGGGAGGCAGCAGGTGATGGTATCCCTGCCTCCCACATGGGAGACCTGGAATGAGCTCCTGGCTCCTGGCTCTGGCTTGGGCCACTCTCAGCCATTGGGGGAATGGATCAGTGGGTGGAAGCTCTCCTCTGACTGTGTCTCTGTCTTTCTGTCAAATAAATAAATGTATGTATGTATGTATGTATGCCAGGGTTGCCTAACCATGAATTACCGTATGTAAGGTATGCATTTGTGATGTGATGAGGGACTTGGTCTTGTAGACTGTAAGTATCTGGATACATTTTAGGACGATTGTGTGTGTGTGTGTGTGTGTATGCTCTTTTTTTTTTTTTTTTTGCATTATTTTGTTTTGTTTTTTGAGAGAGGGTTAATTGCTTTCATCAGAATTTTAAAGGGGTCTGTCACTCAAAGGTAAGAACCATCGCTGCCATTTGAGCAGAGTTTGAAACAGAGGAGTGGTATGTCCTGATTTCAGCTTTAGGAAGATGATTCTGGCGTCCGTGTGTAGAGGGACATTGAGCCAACAGGACTTATGTCAGGGACACAGCTCCAAAGTGGCTGGCGATGGTCCAGGCCAGAGACCAGCCATGAGGGCTTGAACTGAGGCAATGATAATGCAGAGCTAAGGATAGATTTGAGAAGTATCATGGAGTCAAAATGTGAGGGCTTGGCCATTGCCTGAGTGATGGGAAGTGAGGGAGAGAGAGGAGTCAAAAGTGGCTGCTGGGTTTCTGGCGTTGGTGATCAGGAATGCGCTGCTACTGAGTGAAGAGTGAGAGGTAAGGGAGTGAGTGGGAAAGGTGAATTCAATTTGAGTTTTGGGCTCCTGGGCCCCCCCTCATTTGTGGCTATGCACTCAGCAGTTATGAATTTGGAACCTGTAAGCAAATACACAGTAGTTTACAGAGAAGATAATAGGCTAAATAAGCCTACTGGCCTCATGTACCAGAGCGGGGAGGGAGACGGTCAGACGGTATGCTCAAATTCAAAGTCACTAAAGCTGGCCGTTATCAGAAGAGGAACTTTGATCTCCTACTCTTACCCCTGACTTGAAAATTAGTGTCTTGACATCTTCTAGTTGGTTTAAGTCTGTATCTCTTTCAGTGAAGAGTAGGTCTTATTGAACCTAAAGTTTTATTTTAGGTTAATGTCGATTTTCCTCCCAACCCCCCACCCCCACCCCAGCTCCAGTCCTGTCCCTTCAAACTAACTCACTGAGCACTCTCCTGTGTTTCAAAGTTGTCTGCATTGCTCCGTGTTTGCAGCTGGACTGTGGGAATTTCCACCAGGGGTTTTGGGATGGATTCTTGCAAAGAACTTTCATGTTCATGGTACAGTAAAATGCGCCCCTTTGGTGTATCTTGCTGAGAGTTTAGCACACCCAATCAGGACCCTGGCACACCAATGAGACATAGAACATTCCCATTCCCTCAGAATTCCCTTTACAGTCAGCTCCAACCCCGAGTCCCTAGTAACCTCCTCCAAAAGTCCGTCCTGTTATTTGATTCATACACTATATAATATGTAACTATTGCAATATGCAAATATTTTTATTAAAAAGTTAATTTATTTGAAAGACAGAGCAACAGAGGGAGAGAAAGAGTGACACTGAGGATCTTCCATCTACTGGGTCACTCCCTAAACAGCCAGAGCTTGGCCAGGCAGAAGCCAGGAGCCAGGGGCTCCATCCTGGTCTCCCACATGGACAGCACTTGGGCGTCTTTCACTGCCTTCCTAGGGGTTTTAGCAGGAAACTGGATTGGCAGTGGAACAGCCAGGACTCTAACAGGCATTCCAATATGGGATACTAGTGTTACAGCAACAGCTTAACCTGCTGTGCCCGAACAGCCGCCCCGCAGTATGTGGCCTGATTTGCATGTAGCAGATTATTTGGGGTTTATCCATCTTGTTACATATATCAGTAATTTTTTTTTCATTCCTAAGTCATAGTCTATTGTATGGACATGCCACAGTTTGTTTATCCCAAAACCAGCTGACTGTCATATGTTTGCTTCCAGTTATTATGTGAACAGAACTCTTATTAAATATTTAATCAGGTTTTTGTATGAGCATAGGTTTTAATTTCCTGCAGGCAAATACCTAGGAATGGTATTGCATTGCATTGTGTGCTAAGATAATGTTTAACTTCAGAAGGAGCCGCCAGGCTGTTTTCCAAGGGAACTGCACCATTGTTCTTCTCCCCCAACAGTGTATGAGAGTTACAGTTGCTCGATTCCATTGGTAGCACATGGTATTGTCAATTTCTTATTTTTGTCTTTTACTCATTCTAATATTTGGGCTAACAGTATGTCATTGTAACATTTAGTTTGCATTTCCCTGATGACTAATGATCTTAAGCAACATTTTTGCATGCTTAGTTGCTATCCAGATGTTACTTGGTGCAGTATCTCCTACATCATTTGCCCATTTTTATTGGGTCATTTATTATTATTTAGTAGTGTTATTGGTTTTAAGAGTTCTTTGTGTATTGTGGATACAAGTCATTTATCAGGTATGTGTTTTGTGAAAATATTTTCTTCAAAATATGTGGCTAGTCTTTTCAGTTCTTAACAACGTCTTTCGAAGAGCAGAAGTTACTGATTCTGATGATGCTAATTAATTTCCAGGAAGCCCACTAATGGAGAAAAATTAGCCCTGGACTAAACATTGCTCTGGTCATATCTGACCGTGCTTAAAATCAAGACCTGAAAAGGAACAAAGTGTTTACATGAATTTAGTGAAAAAATATGGATGAATATTTACAAAACACAAAAATACATTTTACTAGATAAAATTCTCAATGTTTTGACACCCAATTATAAATTACCAGTCAATGAAAGAATAATTCAGCCCAACATCAGGATTAACATCAGGTTGAGCCTTAGGCACAGTGATTAATGTGCCACTGGTGATGCCTGCATCAAATTGGAGTGCCTGGGTTTGGGTCGTGGCTCCACTTCCCATTCTGATTTACTGCTAATGTACACCCTGTGAGGAAGCCGGTGACAGTTCAAGTAGCTGGGTCCCTGGCAACCACATGGGAGACCTGGGCCGAATTCCTGGCTCTTGGCTTCAACCTGGTGCAGTCCTGGCCATGGCCGGCATCTGGGGAGCGAACTAGTGAATGAAAAGTCTTTGTCTATTCTGTGTCTCTATCTCTTTACTTTTACATTAAGAAAAAAGGTTTTAAATGATTAAAATCTGTTTCTAAGTAGGATCCAGAAATGATGTAGAATGAGGAGTTAGTAGGCAAGAATACTAAAACAGCGATTATATCTATTCTATACATTCCTGAACATTGAGGAAAGATAGTACATATTAAGCAGAGACATAATAGGTATAAAAAAACCACCCACATTGAACATCTAGAGATGGAAACTATCATGATGTTGGATAGGATTGGGGACAGATTAAAGATTAGAGAAGAAAATATGAGGATGATGGCAACGTGATGTAGCAAGTTAAGCCGCCACCTGCAATGCCAACATCTGATACAGGCGCTAGTTTGTGTCCTGGATGCTCCACTTCTGACCCAGCTCCCTGCTGATGCTCCTGGGAAAGTGGTGGAAGATATCCCAAGTACTTGGACCCCTGCCACCTGCAGGTTCCTGAACCTCCTGGTTCTCAGCTTCAGTCTGGCCCAACCCTGGCCCTTGTAGCATTTAAGGGGTGAACCAGTGGATAGAGTCTCTCTCTCTCTCTCTCTCTCTCTCTCTCTCTTCTTCTTCTTCTTCTTCTTCTTCGTCTTCTTCTTCTTCTTCTTCTTTCCCTCTATCTGTAACTTACTTTCAAATAAAATAAATAAACCTTGACAAAAAGATTAGTGAACTTAAAAGCTTAGCAAGAGAAACTTTGCAAAGTGAATAGAGAAAAAAAGACAAAATAAAATGAACAGAGACTCAGTGAGCTATAGAACTCCAGGTGGACAAACGTGAGTGTGATTAGAGTCCCTGAAGAAGAGAATGGGGAAAAGAAAGAGATCATTGAAGAAATAATAATGGGAAAATTTCCAAATCTGATAAAATTGAAAAGCCTCCGATCCAAGAAGCCCAGTGAAACCCAAGCATGAAGAAAACTACCTGTTATAATCAAATTGGGTCAAGTCGGTGATAAAGAGAAGATCTTAAAAGCATCCAAAGAAAAAGATATATTCATGCAGCAGGTTTCTAGTCATAAACAATGTAAGCCAAAAGATTGAAGCAGCATTTTTCTAAAAGAATTGAAGGAACAATGCTAGGAATATAGAATTTTTTATCCAGGAAAAAATGTCTTTCAAGAATGAGGTGGAAAGAAAATAATGCAAGATGAAAACCTGGATGTACAGACAAAGAACTGAAAAGCACCAGAAATGACAGCTTTGTGAATAAGTATAAACTTTCCCTTACTGTTTAATGTCCTTTAAAAGATAATTGGTCATTTAAAACAAACATTGTAACGGTGTCTTTTGGGATTGATAGCTTATATAAAAATACAGGTGTAAGAGCAGGAACAGAAAGCCTGAAACAGATGAAATGGACTATATACTATTGTAAGGTTCTTGTACTATACATGAAGCACTTATCATCACTCAAAGGTAGACTGTGGTAAAGTAATGATGTGTTCTACAAACCTGAAGGCAATTACTGAAATAACAAAATAAAGCATTAAAGCTAATAATCCAAGAAAGGAAATGGAGTAAAAAAAAAAAACTGAACAAAGAACCTTCAAATATTTCCAAAAGAGGCAGGAAAAGAGGAAAAGGTGACAAAGAATAGATGGAACAGATAGAAAATAAAGGACAAACAGGAGATTTAAACTTAGTCATGTTACAGTGAAAAGAGAAAAGAAGCAGAACAAATTGCTTTAGCTGATTCTTTTATTAGCCTTTTCCTCAAATTGTTAAAATAAAACATAATATAAGGTAGATAATAGACCATATTTCAGCAAAGCTAAAATACTAGTGAATTCTTTCATGTTACAATATACGCTAGGAACTGAATTGTTCTCAAGAATTCATATATTGAAGCTGTAACCCCAGTGTGACTGTGTTCTGAGATAGATCCTGTAATGAGGTTAGGTAAGATGTGATGAACTCATTAGGATAGCAGGGTCCTAGTCCTATAGAACAGGTGTCCTTATAAAGTGAGGGAACCCCAGGAAAGGTGATGTGAGGACACAGCGAGGAGGCGGCCATCTGTCAGCCAGGAGAGCCCTCACCAGAAGCCAACCACAACTGAATCGTGTCAATCATCCCAATACATTTAATGATCTAAGTATCACAATGAAAAGGTGGAAGTTGAATTGGGTATGTTTGAGTTTTCTCCCCAAAGGTTCACGTGTTGGGAGGTTGGTCCTCGGTGGGAAGGTATTGGGAGGTGGGGCCTCTCAGAGGGCCTGGTGGGAGCATTTTCGGTCAGCTGGGGGCTTGTCCCAGGAAGGGAGTGCTGGCCTCCTTGAGGCAGAGCCCTGAGGGGCTCTTGGGCTTCCTGTTATAGGATGTGATTGCCTCCTCCCGACAGGCACTCCTACCATAATGGCATGGGGTCCTACCACAGCTAAACTGATGATAGGTGTGCCTTGCCCTTGAGCCACCAGAACTACCAGCCAGATAAACCACTTTCATGTATAAAGTTAGCCTATGTCAGGTATTTTGTTATACTATTGGAAAAGGGACTGAAATGTTACCTAAAAAGATCAATCCTGGATATGAGGACACAAATAAGTTTTAAAAATGGGGTCCCTTCACCCATGTGGGAGACCTGGATGAAGCCCCTGGCTCCTGGCTTCGCCTGGCCCAACCCCAGCTGTTGCAGCAATTTGGGGAGTGAACCAGCAGGTGGAGGACCTCTATTTGTCCCTCTCTTTCTTTGTAACTCTGCCTTTCAAACAAATAAAATAAATCTTTAAAACATGTATATATGTGTAGTAGAAATATTATTAATGACCCTATGCTTATATTTTGCAAACTTCAATTTAATGGAAAAATTTGTTGAAAACTACACTACCAAAACTCATTAAGAAACCTTGGTAACCTAAATAATGTCATAATAAATATATTGAACTGTGGTTAAAAATATTTTCACATTGAAAACTGTTGGAGCAGGTGGCTTCACCGGGAAATCAGTTGAACGTTTAAAGAGAAAATAAAACGGATCTGCAGAAACTGTTCCAGAAAATTGAAAAGAAGATAACACCTCTCAAACTCACTCACCAAAGTCAGAGATATAGAAAGTATAGTCCGGGGCTGGCGCTGTGGTGCAGTAGGTTAATCCTCCACCTGCGGTGCCGGCATCCCATGTGGATGCCAGTTCTAGTCCCAGCTGGCTCTTTTCCAATCCAGCTCGCTACTATGGCCTGGGAGAGCAGTAGAAGATGGTCCAAGTCCTTGGGCCCCTGCACCCGCGTACAAGACTGGGAAGAGGCACCTGGCTCCTGGCTTCGGATCTCGGATCTCGCAGCTCTGGCAATTGAAGCCATCTGGGGAGTGAACGAACAGATGGAAGACCTTTCTCTCTGTCTATAACTCTAACTTTCAAATAAATAAATAAAATCTTTAAAAAAAAGAAAGTATAGACCAAAGACAGCTATGAATGTAAATGCAAAAATTTGTAATCAAATTTTAACAAAATGATTTTAACAATATCTTAAAAATATATAGTACTTCATACCCAACTGGTGTTTATTCCAGGTTGATTAACACTTGAGAATCAATCAATGTGGCTCACCATATTCACAGACTAAAAAAGGAAAACCAGTAGATAGACACAAAACAAAAGCAGATTTCGGGGCATGTGTTTAGCACAGCAGTTGAGAAGCTGTTCCACACCCACATCTTATTTTGGGGCACCTGAATTTCAGTTCTGGATCCAGTTCTGACCCACTTCTTGCTAATGTGACCTTGGGAGGCAGTAAGTGATGGCTCAAGTGCTTGGGTCTCTGCCACTAATGTGGGAGACCTACATGGAGTTCTAGGCTCCTGGCTTTGTCCCGACCCAGCTCTTGCTGCTGTGGGCATTTGGGGAATAAATCAGGGGAGGGAAGATCTGTCTGTCTCTCTACTTGTCTCTCTCTTGCTCTCTGCCTTTCAAATTAAAAAAAAAAAATCTTTTCATTAAAAATCCCCAAATCGGCTGGTGCCATGGCTCACTAGGCTAATCCTCCAGCTGCGGTGCCAGCACACCGGGTTCTAGTCCCAGTCGGGGCACCGGATTCTGTCCCGGTTGATCCTCTTCCTGTCCAGCTCTCTTCTGTGGCCCGAGAAGGCAGTGGAGGATGGCCCAAGTACTTAGGCCCTGCACCTGCATGGGAGACCAGGAGAAGCACCTGGCTCCTGGCTTCGGATCAGCGCAGCACGCCGGCCGTGGCAGCCATTTGAGGGGTGAACCAATGGAAGAGGAAGACCTTTCTTTCTGTCTGTCTTTCTCTCTCTCTAACTAACTCTGTCAAAAATAAATAAATAAATAAATAAAGGTAATTCAGTGGAAAAACCATAGTCTTTGAACAAATGATGGCAGAACAGTTGACCATTCATGTGTAAATTTACTCATATGCAAAACTTTCTTCCATAAGTCACACTGTATGAAAAGTTAACTCAAAATGGATCAGAGATCTAAATGGAAAACATAAGACTCATCATAAATTATAGCATCTAGGAGAAAACTGATGTTACATTGGACAAAGATATTTTTAGGTATAAAGTCAAAAGTAATTTATTAAAAAAAAAACTTGGCAAATTGGACATCTTAGAAAGCAAACCACAGACTGGCAGAAAGTATTTGCCAATTACATATCTGATAAAGTACATAGTCGCTGTAGATAACATTGTGTAAACTAAGTCAGTAATTTATTGTATTTTATATATTTTTCTCTCTCTAGGCCATTGTAAGTACTCATTATTTGTTAGTTGCATAGATGGATGAACAAATAAATAAATGTCAAAATGTTCATGTTAAAAAATACATTGTGGGGGCTGGCACTGTGGCACAGTGGGTTAATGCCCTGGCCTGAAGCGCCGGCATCCCATATGGACGCTGGTTCTAGTCCCAGCTGCTCCTCTTCTGATCCGGCGCTCTGCTATGGCCTGGGAAAGCAGTGGAGGATGGCCCAAGTCCTTGGGCCCCTGCACCCACATGGGAGACCCGGAGGAAGCTCCTGGCTCCTGGCTTCAGATCTGCGCAGCTCCAGCCGTTGCAGCCATTTGGGGAGTGAACTCCCGGATAGAAGACCTCTTTCTCTGCCTCTCCTTCTCTCTGTGTAACTGACTTTCAAATAAATAAATAAATCTTCTAAAAAAATATGTGGATTCAACATTGTGGCATAATTGGTAAAACCACCACCTGCAATGCTAGCATCCCGTATGGGCACCAGTTTGTGTCCTAGCTGCTCCACTTCCAATCCAGCTCCCTGATAATGGCCTGGGAAAAACAGCGGAAGATGGCCCAAGTGTTTGGGCCCCTGCCACCTGTGTGGGAGATGAGGATGAAGCTTCTGGCTCCTGGCTTTGACCTGGCATATCCCTGGCTGCTGTGGCCACCTGGGAGTGAACCAGCAGATAGAAGACCTCTGTCTCCATCTCTCCCTGTTTCTCTGTAACTCTGACTTTCAAAAACTAGTAAATAAATCTTTCTTAAAAATGCATTGTACACTTGAAAATTGTCAAGAGAGTAGAATTTTAAAAATGAATGAGTTGACGGATATATTGATTTAGCTCTATCTAATTGTTCCACAATGTATACCTGGTTCAGAACATCACATTGTACTCCATGGATATGTGTAGTAACTTTTCTCATTTAGAAAAACTCAGTGAACATACATGCAATCAAAGAAACTGTAAGAACATCTGAAAGGGTGTTCCACATTATTAGTCAGTAGAAAATTGCAAATTCAAATATGCAGTTAGCTACAACACATCTATTACAAAGGCTGAAACTTTAAAAATCTCAGCTTACCAAATGTTGGCAAAGACATGACACAACTGAAATCCCCATACCCTGTGAGTGGGAATGTAAAATGATGCAACTTCTGTGGAAAACCCTTGGACGCTTAAAAAATTGTATATACATCTACCATAGGACTCAGACATGCAATTCCTTGGTAATTACCCAAGAGAACTTAAAGTATATGTCCATATCAGGAGTTTGTTTAAAAAATAAAAGATGTATGTATTTATTTGAGAGGCAGAGTTACAGACAGAGAGAAGGAGAGACAGAGAGAGAGAGATCTTCCATCTGCTGGTTCACTCCCCAAAGGTCCACAATGGTCAGAGCTAGGCTGAAGCCAGAAGCCAAGAGCTTCCTCCAGGTCTCCCATGTGGGTGCAGGGGCCCAAACACTTGGGCCAGCTTCCACTGCTTTCCTAGGCCATTAGCAGGGAGCTGGATTGGAAGTGGAGCAGCTGTGACTCGACCCAGCACCCATATGTGATGCTGGCACTGCAGCTTTAGTTACTATGCCACAGCGCTGGCCCCTGTACCAAGACTTTTGTACAAACACTCACAGCAGCTTCCTTTGTAAGTGCAGAAGTGGAAACAGCCCAAGTATCTGTTGATGAATGAATGGATTAGAATGTTGTGCTGTATCTATGTAATACATTACTGTTCAGCAATTGAAAGAAATGAACTGAGGGAGGGAGAAAATGAAAGGAATGAACTACTGACACACACTATACTATGTACAAGACTCAAGTAAACATAGAGTGAAAGAACCATGTGCCCTCCCCCATAAAAGGGAGCTCATACTGTAGCATGAAATTCTAGAAAATTCCAACTGATTGAAAGTGACAGAAAGGAGAACAGAGGTTGCTTGGTATGAATGAGTAGGGTTAGTGGGAGGTCTGGGTCACAAAGGGTCATGTGGGAACTTCTGGGGGTGACGGATAAGCTCGCTGTGTTGATTGTGGTAATGGTATGATGTGTATATATACAGCCAGGGTACATGAAAACATGCACAGGACATGGAATTTAAAAGTGGCATTATTTGGAAAACAAACAATTTGGGAATCCATTCATAGCTTTTTCATAACTCAAATGTTCCTGGAACTTTTTGAGAAAAAATACATTATATATATATATATATATATATATATACATTCAATATATGAAACTGATAAGTTAATTATGCCTAACTAAACTACATTACAATAAATAGTAGAAAGGAAAAAGCATTAGAGAGTGGAGCAGCAGAGTCTCTGGGACCAAGATGGTTGAGTGCATGTCTTTACCTCCGGTCTCTACCAATAGACCACTTAAACAGCAGGTAGTGTTTTTAAAGCAATAAGCCTACATATTTGCTAAGAGAGTAGACCTTAAATGTTCTCTGCACACAAAGCTGGGAAGTATGAGAAGAGATGGATAGGTATGTTAGCTTGACTGTGGTATTCATTTCACAAGATATACATTTATCAAATAGTACCGCATGGGCTCTAAATATATGCCATTTTTATTTGTCCATTGTGTCTCAATAAAGCTCTCAAAAAACTTCACAAAACAAAGATCTAAATCTGTTAACACAAACAGAAGAGGAAAGGAGAAAATAAGCTTTGAGAGCGCTAAAGCAGATGCAGAAAGCTAAATCACAGAGCCAGTTGCTCTGTGCAGTTGCCAGCACCAGCTTCCAAACATGGGCATCTTAACCACTGGGTGGAAAGAAAAGTTTTCTCTGGTGGATCTGACCAGCTGGTGAGATCCAAAGATGAACTTTCAGAGCATATCGGACAACACGCCACATGCCATGTGTGTAGAGCAGACAATGGACACTTACTTAGTGCCTGCACTGTATATGAGCAGGCTGCCCAGGGTCATTGTTGTTTGGGAAGAGCACCAGATAATAGGGTAAAACAAAGTGAAGGGTAGAGAAAGAATCAACGAAATCATTCAAGAAAACTCCTAGGTTGGAAAGGCTCACGGAGTATCCAGCGCATTGGCTGAAATTTTAATTTTGAACATTCTAGGACACTGGTTGCAAAGAACAGCTTCTACAAGCATCCTTCAAGAAAAAAAAAAAAAAAGGTAGCTTAAAAAAAAGGTGGCTTCTTAAAATTCTCAGTTCCTCAGTTGCTCTAGCCTCAGTTCAGGAGCTTAACAGCCACACAGAGCTAACGACACATGGGGCAGCAGGTGTAGGATGCTTCCTTCTGGCGAGATCATTTTGTGGGCCAGCCCTGCCCTAAGTACCTCAGCTCCTGACTGGAAGCAGACTTATCCTTCATGAGACTGCCTGTCCTGCCTACTTTCATGTGGGCCAGGGTCCCCAACTACGTTTATTTTGCTGTTTGGTTGTAAGATAAACACATGCTTTCTTTTCAAGGGGTGTGTGTGTCGACCTCACTGCTTGCATTTTTCTTTTCCAGTTGTTTTCTCAGCTGTGATATTTGGGGCTATTGCCAATCAAGAGCTGCCTGTGATCAAGTGTGTTTTAATCAATCATAAGGACAATGATTCATCAATGGGGAAGTCATCACCATATCCCACGGTAAAGTAATTTTAAAATTATAGCTTTCGCAAGTTCTCCTTTGGAGGCTATATTTTGTAAGCTATCAACATTTACCCTGGATAAATAGACTTCTCCTTTTTATGTATTGAAGTAGATTATGTTCTCCGGTCTGGAGTCCCTGTCGGGTCTACTCTCCCAGCCACCCGTTCTCCATTCCATCAGGAACTATGTTCTCCTTTGTGCAGATTCTTGAGGGGCATTGATACACACATAAAATAACAAGTATTTTACTTTTTTAAATAAAAAAATTTTAGTTACTCATTTGAGAGGCAGACAGAAAGAGAGAGAGATTGAGAGCAAGCTGGTTTACTGGCTCACTTCCTAAATGCTTGCTGGCTTAGTCCCCAAATGCCTGCGATGGTTAGGACTCGGCCAGGCCAAAACCAGGAGCTGGGTGGCGGAGGCCCCACTACTTGAGGCATCACCTGATGCCTTCCAGGGTCGTCAGTAGCAGGAAGCTGGAGTCAGGAGCTGGAGCTGGGAAAGGAAGCCAGGCATCCAACTTGGAACACAGGTGTCTTAATTGCTAGGCTAAACACTTGCTCCTTCCCTTCCTTTTTAAAGAATCCAGGTATTTCTGCCAAGCCCAAGGCTCTAATTTCTGACTGTCTCCTGGATATAGATTTTTCATTTGCACATTAAAATTCACCTGCATAAGGGTCCTTCAAATAGTTCATGGAAATGGAATTAAAATCTATGTTTATTCTCGCTCCCCAAAACCTTGATGTCCATGCATTGTTTTGTCACAGTATACATTTCCATGAATATTTTGAAGACCTCAAATGCATGGATTTCAACATATTCTTTTTTTTTTTTTTGGCATCAGAATAAGCTTATCTTCCAACTCTCATTTCCACCAACTTTTTGAAGTACCCTTGTATAATTTGTTCCATATAATTTCCCCACATCTGGTCTTCTTAGATGAATCGATTTCTGTTTATATCCCTCTCTGGGTTGCCAGGCTATAAGCCCAGTATTGTTTTGGACTACTTTCCTTTCTAAGCCTTTGCATTCCACCAGCTACGATGTCTTGTCAGCTCCCTGTAATAGTTCTCACATAATAACCTCATTTCTCCAGTTATGCTGTCACTTTCCTAATTCATGCCCTCATAGTCACCATGATTCCTTCATAATCATCAGATCTCAGATATGGCTGCCAGACCAGCCTGCCAGCTACAACCCTTATTTGCCTGGCTTGGAACTGTCTGGGACTTCTCAGCCCTTAGACTGATATCCAAGTGACTCTAATATAGGCTCTGGCTCCTTCAAGTTCCAATCTTGGTTTTCATTGCTCCATTCTTTTATGCTGTTCATCTGATGCAGCTATCCCCACCTCCCTACGTTTTTTAATGTTTAGCAAATTTACTCCAGTGAAGGAAGCTTAAATGTTAGAGAACTGATAATATTAGACATCTCTATACAAAAAAGAACTAAATATAAATTAGCTAACTCCATGGACATTTCCAGTTACAGATTCATATGAATCACATTTGTCACTTTACTTTTTTATATAACATGTAAATTCATGACATATGATCTCCCCTGCTCCCCAACAGAAAACTCCACAAAAATATCAGAGATATTAGGTATGTTCTCAAGTATTTACAAGAGTTTTATTTGTGTATTTTTATTTATTTGAAAGGCAGACAGGCAGAGACAGAAAAATAGTTCATGTGAAAAGAGAGATGTTGTCCCCTTTGAGAGAAGGGAGTTCTGGTGATGACAGTTAAGACATGACATGCATGCACATTGGTAAGAGTAGATTTTAAATGTTTTTATCACAAAAAAAAAAAAATGGTGAGGATGTGAGGTGAGGCGTGTGTTAACTAGCTCAACTTAGAGTCCTCTGTGTGTGTGTGTGCGAATTGCATCACATTCTACACTATAAGTATGCACAGCCTTTTATTTGCCTTTTTAAAAAAGATTTATTTATTTATTTATTTGAAAGTCAGATTTGCACAGAGAGAGGAGAGGCAGAGAGAGTCTTCCAACCAATGGTTCACTCCCCAATTGGCCACAATGGCAGGAGCTGCGCCTATTTGAAGCCAGGAGCCAGGAGCTTCTTCCAGGTCTCCCACGTGGGTGCAGGAGCTGAAGGACTTGGCCATCTTTTACTGCTTTCCCAGGCCATAGCAGAGAGCTGGAGCAGCCAGGACTCGAACCAGTGCCCAAATGGTATGCCGGCACTGCAGGCGATGGCTTTACCACAGCACTGGCCCCAGTTGTCTTTTTTTTAAAAAAAAGAACAAAAACACCATGAAATTTTAAAAATAAACAGTTCCTATACCCATCATTCAGCCTCCTCTAATGTTGACATCTTATGTAACCATAGTGTACAATGCTCAAAACCAGGAGGTCCACCCTGGCACCGCACGTGAACCAAACTCACTGGCATTTCACCTGCTTTCCACTTATGACCCTTTTCTGTTCTAGACTCCCATCTCGGGCCTCACCCTGTACTCAGGTCCCTTTGGCCTCCCCAGTCTTTCTTTGTCTTTCATAACCTTGACGTTTTTGAAAAGTGCCAAACAGCCTTTTAAGGATATCTATACACAGATGTCTGACTTTTTTTTTTTTGTAAAGAAATAGACATTGTGCATTTTTGAAAAGGATTTCCCAGAAGTGGTGTTGTGTCCTCTCAGTCCTGATCCCCTGCTTCCAAACCAGTTTCCTGCACCCTGGGAACTTGGCTCCCTGCCACCGCATGGGAAGCCCGGGTTGCGTCCAGGCTCCTAACTTCGTCCTGGCCCAGTCCTGACCAATAAGGGCATTTTGGGTAGGGAACTAGTAGATGGGAAATCTTTCTCTTTCTTTCTCTCCTCCCCTTTCAAATAAAATGAAAACAAAGAAATAAATATTTTTTAAAAAAGAAGCGTGCTCAGAGACGTATCATTCCTTCCTTATCCCTACTACCAATTTTCTGTGCTTGTCTCTTTAACCTTCTATAGCTAACCAATCCCTTTAGTTATTTTTTAATATTATCCCTATATTTCCTGTGTACAAATGGGCCGGTATGTTCTTGTATCCCTCTCAGGTCACATACCTGAAGGTGGAGACGTTTTGTGCTTAGCTCTCATCACTGAACACTGTTTCTAGGGAAGCACTGCTGATCAGCCCATGAATTTGTCGGCATTCTTCACTTCCTGGTGCATCCGTGATACCACAGTTTGTTCAGTCACTCCTGGATATATGATAATTGAGGTTGTCCCCAGTGTTTTGCAATTGCCAACTGTGCTGCAAGCAATTGTTGAAGGCATTCCTAGGATGGGGGCTGCTGGCTCAGATGTGAATGCAGATGTGGTTTTATTCGGCATCACTAAGTCCCGACACCCCCCCCCGCCCCAATCGGGGGGACACGCCACTGTGCATTTCCCCAGCAGTGACTGACAGTGACTGTTTCCTCCATCTCACCGTGAAAATGTGTTGTCATTCTTTTCAGTTCTGGCCAATCTAATTAGAAGTGACATCTCTGCTTCTCACTCTATGATTCTCTAATTATAAGTGGGTTTGCATATTTTCTTATATGTTTGAGAATCATTCTATATATATATATATATATATATATATATATATATATATATTCTTCTGGTGAATTACTCAATTTTTTTCCCCATTTTTCTACCATGTTTTTAGTTTTGTGTCCCTCAACTTCTATTTTTTAAATTTTTAAAAAATTTTGTTGATTTATTTATTTATTTTTGAAGTTTTATTTATTTATTTGAAAGAGTTAGAGAGAGAGAGAGAGATCTTCCATTCACTGGTTCATTCCCCAAATGGCCACAATAGCCCTTGCTGGGCCAGGCAAAAGCCAGGAGCTTGCACTTGGGTGGCAGGGGTGCAAATCCATGGGCCATCTTGCACTTGTCAGGTATTGCCTAAGTAACTTACAGGATACTCACTGAATAGGTGAACAAAGAAAACAGTAGCAGAAGCACTGACCTACTCTTTAGCAAGAGTGTGTGCACATGCCTGTGTGTGCATGTGCACATGTGGGTATGTGTAGGAGGGAGGGGTCCAGCCTCTTGCTGAATCTCACCTATTCAAGCTTGTAAGGAGTGTGGTAGTAGCCATGAGCCTATGGTAGCATCTATCCAGATAATTTGTTGGTTTATTTTTAATTAATTAACTTAAAAATGAATTTGAAAGACAAAAAGACAAAGAACAAAAAAGACAGAGATAGGCAGAGAAAGCTCTCCCATTTACTAGTTCACTCCCCCCACCCCCAACACCTGCCATAGCTAGACCAGACTGAATCCAGGAGCTGGAAACTCAATCTGGGTTTCCCAGGTGGGTGGCAAGGACTCACTTCAGCCATGACCTACTGCTCTAGGGTGGGCATTAGCAGGAGGCTGGAGTTGGGAGTGCGGCTGGTGCTAGTACCCAGACATTCTGATGTGGGATGTGGGCATTGCAAGAGGTGTCTTAACTTCTGCAGGAAATGCCTGCCCCAACATTTGTTCCCTCTAACAATTTATCATCACTGTGTAGATTCTTATCTTCATACCAATGATCATAAATGCATCATTTTACCAGTGTAGTATGAATTTTATTATTATGGTCTATATTGGTTTGCTAAGGCTGGTGTGACAAAGCAAAGCCTGGTGACTTAAACAATAGAAATTTATTGTCTCCCAGTTCTGGAGACTTGAAGCATGAAATCAAGAAGTCTGCAGGGATGGTTCCTTTTGAGTGCTGTGAGTGAGACTCTGACCCAGCCTCTCCTTGGCTTGTAGATGGCCATGGTCAAGGGCACAGGTCGTTCTGCCTGGATGCATGCCTGTTTCCATATCTGCCTGTTTCCAAATCTGCTCTTCCGAGGAGGATGCCAGTCATGTTGGATTAAGGCCCACCTAGGGTTCTCATTGTGACATGATTACCTCTGCAAAGATTCTGGAATCTTATCTCAGTGCTGGTTCAGGTCCTGGCTGCTCTGCTTCTGATCCAACTTCGCACTTATGCACCTGCGAAGGCAGCAGCAGATGGCCCACGTACTTGAGCCGCTGTCACCCATGTGGGAGACCAGGATGGAGTTCCTGGCTCTTGGCTTCAGCCTAGAGCAGACTTGGGCTGTTTAGGCCACTTGGGGAGTGAACCAACAGATAGAAGAGCTCTATCCCCCCACGTCTCTCTCTGTCATTCTGCCTTTCAAATAAAAGTTTTTAAAACCCCCCAAACAGAAGACTATATCTAAATAAGGTCACATTCTGAGGTCCTGAGGGTTAGTACTTCAACAAACTATTTTTCTTAGGAGTGGGCACAGTTTCAACCCATAAGAATCCACATACCATTTTAGAAATGCAGTCTAAAGTTATTTTACTTTTCTTTGGAGAATTGTATCAATAGGTTTTTCACCTAGCAATGTGCTCTCACAAGAAGCCTGAGTGTCAGGTGCAGTAAACACACACTTGTATTAGATAAAGGCCCATGGGAAGAAGAGCATGCTTTAGACATGCAGCTGTGGTGAATTCTTGTTGCTCTGTCCACACCACAGGTGTCAGAATCCCCGGAAGACCTCGGGTGTGCTCGGAGACCGGAGAGCACAGGCGCCGTGTACGAAGCCGCTGCGGTGGAAGTAGACGTGGCTGCATCCATCACGCTGCGAGTGCTGCTCAGCACGCCGGGGAACATCTCCTGTCTCTGGGTCTTCAAAGACAGCGCGCTGAATTGCCAGCCGCACTTTGATTTACAGAACAGGTAAGAGGGGGGATGGCCGGGGAGCAGCACGCTTTGCTTGCATGACGCGTGGTTCGTCTGCAGTTCCCTTTCAGGCTCATGTCCTTGCCTGCCACCACTCATCTCCAGTGAAATAACAAACTACAAATGTGATTAGGGCATGGACGGGTGGCGTTATTCATCTGTCAGCATTGAATAGTGACCCTGAATGGAAACCGTGGGCTTTAGTTAATAATAATGTGTCAATATTGGTCCCTCAATTGCAACAATATACTACACTGACGCAACATGTTAAGGCTCTGGGTAGCTGTGGGGTGGGGGGGAGGAAGGATGTGGAGGGATCGCTCTGTACTTTCCACTAAGTTTTTCTGTAAATCTAAAACTTCTCTAAAAATAATGTTTATTAATTGGTGAAAGAGAGAGAGCACACGAGCACTATTGAATGGCTGCCAACATGTAAAACAAATAGTGAAAGGAATGCTTGGGATGGTTAAAGTGTGTTGTTTTTTAGCTGGATCACATGTTCCAGAGAGAAAGAATGTTTTATTTTATTCTAATTAAGTAGCAAGAAACTGTCTTCCTGAGGAATGCGTGGGAGAGAATGTTTGGTTTCACCTCTACCTCTCTCTTGCTCCACCATGATAAAAGAACGGCTGTGTTGTGTGATACCTACAACATATTTCAGTAAGATGGGGCTGTTTTGCAAGGAGCCTCTGTCTCATTGCCCACAAGATTCTAGGCCAGATCCGGGCCTGATGGGCAGCCGGCTGTCTAACTTCTGCTGATTGCTGCCCCCTGCTGTCCTTCTCCTCTTGCCAAAAACAGAGAGGGCAAGGGCACGAGCCTTTTAAATGTCCACTTACTGATTCTGAGGCCGATTTTCTTTTTAAATTTCGGGTATATCCTGGTGGCCATCGCTGTAACAAAGACCTGGTCTTGCCAGAGCAGTGCAGTAGGGTGTTACTCAGGTGGCTGGAAAGGGGTCTCAGGCCCTTGACAGAGGCTACAGGGTCCGTATCCTTGACTGCCCTGTGCCAATTACAAAGTTGCATTTGTTCCCTAAGGTCAAGCAAACAAGTAACGTTCAGGACAGATGGTATAATGCAGAGGTTTACTTCTAAATCTTGGAACACATTCATTTTCCTTTCCTCTTTTGAGAGCCTGTTACTCAGTTCTGTTTTTTCGGTTACTTTTATCTTGGGGTTACACCAAAGTACTCTTCTATTATGAATTTTAGCTTCAAGAAATTTCAGGTATTCTTATTAAAATTTTGTGCTGCAGCAGTTCTCACCAGATATATATCCAAAACAGAACAAAACACCCCAAAGCTGTGAAGGAGGGTTCTTTTCGCTTTGGAAGATTATTTCTGTTCTCTTGCTCAGTTTATTGGTCACTCATGTGGGCCAGTTAACCTCGAATCAGCACGTGTGCAGAGGTGGGCATTGCGGCGCAGCTGGTGAAGACTCCGCTTGGGATGCCTGCATCCATGTGGTTGAACTCATCTGTGTTTCTGACTCAGCCTCCTGCTACCACACGCCCAGGGAGGCTGTAGATGATGGCTCAAGTCTATGGGTCTCTGGCACTCACAGGGGAGACCTGGAGAGAGTTTCTGGTTCCTGGCTGTGGCCTGGCCCAGCCCTGGCTGAGGCAGGCATTTGGGGAGTGAGTCGGTGAATGGAAAATTTCTCTTTATCTTTCTCTCTCTGTCATTCTGCCTTTAAACAAATGAAAATAAATAAACTGAAAAGCAACCACTTGAGTGGCAGTAGAGAATTATAGAAATGTGTACCTGACCTGTGATTTCAGAGAAACCAACCCACAGAATGAGATCAGATCCAGATCCCAGTGTCTCCAGTATCTCCCCATCTGTGTGACTGCACGCCCGTGGACTCGAGCTGTGCTGTCCAGGGCCCTACCGCAGGGCTTCGGCTTCGGGAGCATAATGTACATCATGTGCATTTGGTTTGCCTGGGGATGTTGTTCAAATGTAGACTTTGATCTGATGGGTCTAGATGGGGCCTAGGATTCTGCCTCTTTGTCAGCTCCCAGCTGAGGCTGACGCTGTTTGAGAAAAACCACACTTTGAGTAGTAAGGACCTAAAGGCTCAACAAATATGAACTGGAATCCATCCTATCTCAGCAGCCTGTTGGAGAGTACTTTAAACTTTAATGAGAGTGGCTATCACCACACCCACAGCCAAGTTGTCTCTGTATGAGCAGGTGTTAAGACATCACTTGGGATGCCCGTGTCCCAGATCCAACTGCCTGGGAGCGATTCCTGGCTCCCTATTCCAGTTTCCTGCTAATGTGCACCCTGGCTGGGGAGGCAGCAGGCGATGGCTCAAGTGGCTGCGTCCCTGCCACTCACGCGGCAGCTGTGTTCCCCCCACCCCCCAGCAGCCCTCTCTGTCACAGTCGGGGAAGGTGGGAGTCACTGAAGCACTCTCTGACTCAGTATGAAATTTTATGTTTTTAGTTTCACATGTTTCCCAAAAACAACCAGTTCTCTTTCCTGTTTTGCAGAGGAGTTGTTTCCATGGTCATTTTGAAAATGACAGAAACCCAAGCTGGAGAATACCTACTTTTTATTCAGAGCGAAGCTACCAATTACACAATATTGTTTACAGTGAGTATAAGAAGTAAGTTCAGCTTGCTACTAGGCATTTCCAGTCCCCCAACGCAGTGGCTTGGAAGCCACGAGCTTCTGGCCAGCAGCTCCAAGCGTGACACGCAGGGTGCCCTTGATATGTAGCTGAACTGGGGTGGGTGTTTGGTACAGCATGAAGGACGCCGCCTGGGAAGCCTGCATCCCATATCAGAGCACCTGGGTTCAAGTCCCAGCTCCACTTCAGAATTCCAGCTTCCTGCTAATATGTAGCGTGGGAGGCAGCAGTGATGTCTCAAGTACTTGGGTTCCTGCCACCCATGTAGGAGAACCCAGACGTGGTTCCCAGCTCCTGGCTTCAGCCTGGCCCAGCCCTAGCTATTGCAGGTGTTAGGGATGTAAACTAGCAGATGGGAGATTTTTCTCCCCCGCTCTCTCTCTCTCTCTCTCTCTCTCTCTCTCTCTCTCGGCCATTCAAATAAACAAATAAAAAGAAATAAATATAAATAACTAAGAAGGAATTCAACTTAAAACATGTAGTTGAGTTGGCTGAATTGCTTTCAACCATCCACCTAACCTACTGAGAGCTGGGGATCTCTGGTGTGTCCTATGGGCGCTCAGATTGTGAATGTTGTTAAAAACCCCAGGGCACCCTCTATTCTGGGCTCCCATTTATTTTTTTCAGTAACAGATGGTTGATGGGGAAGAAATGGAAGACATTTTGACCTCGGCATCAGATGATCTGGGTTCTAATTCTTCCTCTGATTCTGCCACCATTGGCAGGTCCCTTAATCTCTCAGTTTCCTTGTCAATAAACTCATTGGATTATCAGTGCAATGTACTAGAACTCTCTGAGATGTTCTGTGTCTGCTCTGTCCATTAGGGCAGCTCCTAACCACACATGGCTGTTGAACACTCAAAATGTGGCTGGTGTGACTGGACTGTTTTAATTTTATTTCCTTTGGATTAATTAAAATTAATTAAATTAAATTTTAATTAATTAAATTTTGACTTTATCTGGCCATGCATAGCTAGTAGCTACTGTCTCCAACAATGCAGGTCTAGGCAAATGCCAGGCCATATGCAGCTATTAAGGAACAGGTTGGCAGAGTCACCAACTGCATGAGCTTTCTGGCTTGCTTCCTTCCTGTTCTGCACAGGTCTAGGATTTGCACAAACATGGTGCTGTGCACACTAAACCCACTGCTTTGCCTTACATGTTATACTATAGTTATATTAAATATAACATAGAACATAGTTCTACTAAAACTAAAGATGGCTGCATTTGGGTAGGTGCTCATGCCTCTGGGGGCCAAGGCAGTGCTGTGTACAATCTGGGTTTCTACTACTTCAAATTAGCTTCCCTGGGTGGAGGTGGGGGCTGCAGGTGGGTGCTGGCTCAGGCAGTTAAGACACCCATGTCTCATGTCAGAGTGCCTGGGTTTGAGTCCCGCCTCCACTCCACATTCCAGCTTCCTGCTAATGTGCACCCTGACAGGTAGCAGGTGATGGCTCTCAAGTAGTTGGATCCCTGCCACCCATGTAGGAGACCTGGATTGAGGTTTGGGCTCCTGACTTGGCCCTGGCTCAACCCTGGGCCTTTGCAGGCATTTGGGAGGAAAATAGGATAGGGATTCCCCACCTCTAATAACTAAGCAAATTTTTTGAAAAATGTAGCTTCCTGGGCTACACATTAGTGCAGTGCCAGGCTACCCTCTGCCTGGTTAGTGACAAGTGCGTGAAGCTTGGCAGTGGTGCACACATGTCCAGCCCACAGATGAACCCTGGGCAGCAGTGACCATGAGCATGCTTTGCAATGATCCTGTGTTCACAAAGATGAGAAATGAGACACTCAAGTGAGGAGATGGGCCCAGCGAGGGGTGACGTGAGCCAGGCCTACTCTTTCCTCACATTCTGCACTGGGCCTGCTGTGAAAATGCGTGGTTTTGTGGTCAAAGTTACTCGCAGAGGGGAACACTTCGCATTTCCCACAGTGGCATCTTCCTCCGGGCAGGGGCAGGGTGTTAGCTTCTGAAGTCAGCCTGTGAGGCAAAAGTCTGGTGAAGTGAAAATTTGTTTGGAAAAGCCCTCAATTACTCAAGATCTCAGAGCTGGAGAAGCTCAGTGTGTCCATGTTACACCATGTGTCCACATGTGTCCATGTTGTGTAATCTAACATGTGTGTCCATGTTGTAACAATGTGTCCACATGTGTTCATGTTGTAGTGTGTCAATGTTGCATAGTCTAACATGGGTGTCCATGTTGTAACAATGTGTCCACGTGTGTCCATGCTGTGTAGTCTAACATGTATGTTCATGCTGTTCAGTGTGTCCACATGTGTCATATTGTGTAGTCTAACATGTGTGTCCATGCTGTGTACTCTGTCCACCTGCCCATGTTGTAACAATGTGTCCACGTGTATCCATGCTGTGTACTCTGTCCGCCTGTCCATGTTGTAATAATGTGTCCACATGTGTCCATGTTGTAGTGTGTCCATGTTGTGTAGTATGTCCATGTGTGCCCATGTCATAACAATGTGTCCACATGTGTCCATGTTATACAGTGTGTCATGTGTGTCCATGTTGTAGTGTGGCCCAGTTCTGTCCATGTTGCACTGTGTGTCCACGTGTGTGTTGTGCAGCGTGTCCATGTGTCTTCATGCTATGCAGTAAGTGTGTCTACATGTCTGTATCTGTGCTGTACAGTGTGTCCATGTGTCTGTGTTGTACAGTGTGTCCATGCTATACAGTGTGCCCATGTTGTGCAGTGTGTCTACATGTGTCCATTTTGTGTAGTCTATACATGTGTGTCCATGTTGTAACAATGTGTCCACATGTGTCCATGATGTACACTGTGTCCATGTGTGTCTGTGTTGTACAGTGTGTCCACGTGTGTCTGTGTTGTATAGTAAGTGTGTTCACATGTCTCCATGTTATACAGTGTGTGTCTGTGTTGTCCAGTGTGTCCACATGTGTCCATGTTGACAGTAAGTATGTCCACGTGTGTCTGTTGTACAGTGTGTCCATGCTGTACAGTAAGTGTTCACATGTGTCTGTGTTGTCCAGAGTGTCCATGTGTGTGTTGTACAGTAAGTGTGTCCACATGTGTGTGTTCTACAATGTGTCCACATGTGTCCATGTTGTACAGTGTGTCCATGTTGTACAGTAAGTATAGCTCATTGTGCTCCAGGTTAGAAGGTGCTAGGGAATTTCTCTCTCTCTCTCCCCTTCCAAGCATATATAACTTATATAACTGTAAAAAGTAAGTAGATATCCACTGTGTCTATTATATTTAGTGTATCTTCCTTTCACTTAGGATATACACTGCTGTAATACAATAATAACCAATGATATCTACTATACAGATTATAACATGTTTTAGCATTCTGATGGGTCACAGGGTTCAAAATCACAGGTAGAAGACACTTGACAACTGTCTGTTAAAAAACGGGCAGGCATATGGGGCAATGGTTAAGCACTGCTGGGGATGCCTACATCCCATATCAGAGTGCCTGAGTTCAAGTACCGGTTCTGCTTTGAATTCCAGCTTCCTGCCAGTGCACATCCTGGGAGGCAGCAGGTGATGGCTCAGATACTTGGGCTCCTCTCACCCATGGGGGAGACCCAGTTTGAGTTTCAGGCTCCTGGCTTTGGCCTGGCCCAGCCCTGGCTGTTGAGAGCATTTGGATTGTGAACAAGTAGATGGAAGATCTCTCTTTCTCTTCCTTTTACCTTTCAAATACATTTTAAAAAATTTAAAAACATAGCTTTAAAAACATAAAGCTTTTTTGGAAATGAAGAGTTCAGTCAACTGCAAATCCAATATATATATATATATATATATATATATATATATATATATATTAGAGGCAGAGTGGACAGTGAGAGAGAGAGAAACAGAGAGAAAGGTCTTCCTTTTCTGTTGGTTCACCCTCCAATGGCTGCTGCGGCCGGCGCGCCGCGCTAATCCGAAGCCAGGAGCCAGGTGCTTTTCCTGGCTTCTCCCTGCGGGTGCAGGGACCAAGCACTTGGGCCATCCTCCACTGCACTCCCTGGCCACAGCAGAGAGCTGGCCTGGAAGAGGGGCAACCGGGACAGAATCCGGTGCCCTGCCCGGGACTAGAACCCGGTGTGCTGGTGCCGCAAGGCAGAGGATTAGCCTATTGAGCCACGGCGCTGGCCAAATCCAGTATTAACCAACAGTGTTGTGTGGTTGCCAAATAGTGAATTTGAGGGTCTGGTGCTGTGGTATAGCAGGTAACACCACCACCTGTAATGCCAGCATCTCATCTGGACACCAGCCTGGGTCCTGGCTGCTCCAGTTCTGATCCAGTTCTCTGCTAATAGAACTCAATGGAAGATGTTCCAAATACTTGAGACCCTGCTACCCACATGGAGACCCAGATGATGCTCCTGGCTCCTGGCCTCAGCCGAGCCCAGCCCTGGCTATCATGGCCACCTTCCTCTCTCTTCCTCTCTCTCTGTAACTCTTTCAGATAAATAAATAAAAAATTTTTTTGAAAAAAAAAGTGAATTTGAGCCATGACAGTGTTTATGAAAATATCCTATCTAGATTAAGGAAATTCATAGATTATTATTTTCAGTTCTACATTTTTTCAGAAGAATACTGACAAAGTAGAGCATCCAGGACTAGCAAGAACTTGGAATTCCTTGAGTTTGAAGCAGCTGAAGGAATTGGGGAATATTTAACTTAGAGAAGGAACTATTTTGAGGACAGCAGATTGATTGTAATCTAAGGTAGAGGAATTCCTCTGGGATTTTGAGTCAGGACACCTGAGATAACTAGTTAAATGTCTTGGATGGTGATTATCTTTTTTAACCTTGGTTTCCTATTTAAATATTGAAGAATTTTCTTGTGGAAATAAAGCTGTTCATTAAAAACAAAAACAAAAGCAGACACATGTTCTAAGGGGTATAAATGGGGCTAGTTGTTAGAAATTATGGGGGAGCCCGTGCTGTGGTGCAGTAGGTTAAAGCCCTGGCCTGAAGCGCTAGCATCCCATCTAAGTGTCAGTTCTAGCCCCGGCTGCTCCTCTTCCAATCCAGCTCTCTGCTATGGCCTGGGAAATCAATGGAAGATGGGCCAAGTCCTTGGACCCCTGCACCTTGGACACCCTGTGTGGGAGACCCAGAAGAAGCTCCTGGCTCCTGGCTTTGGATTGGCGCAGCTCCAGCCATTGTGGCCATTTGGGGAGTGAACCAGCAGATGGAAGACCTTTCTCTCTGTGTCTCTACCTCTCTCTGTAACTCTGTCTTTCAAATAAATAAAACAAATATTTTTTTAAAAAAGAAATTATGGGGAAAATAAAAACTGCCAGAAGATGGGAAAAGACACTTTCAGTTCACAAGCAACAAAGGATTAATAGTCATAATACGTAAAGAGCATCTATAAATCAATAAAAAAAAAAGTGGTGGAAAAGTCCCAGAGAGGTATTTCATTTATAGATCATGAAATTGAAGTGGTTAGTAAATGCGTTAAAAGGGAAACTTAAGCACATTCAATTTTTTTAAAGATTTTATTTATTTGAATGGCAGAGTTACAGAGAGAGAATTAGACACACACACACACACACACACACACACACACACACACAGGGGTTGGGGAGAAAGAGAGATCTTTCATCTGTTGGTTCACTCCCTAAATGGCCACAATGGCTTGGGCTGGGCCAGGCAGAAGCCAGGAGCCAGGAGCTTCTTCTGAGTCTCTCATGAGGGTGCAGGGGCCCAAGCACTTGGGTCATCTTCCACTGCTTTCCCAGTCACATTAGCAGGGAGCTGGATGGGAAGTGGAGCAACTTGGACTCAAACTGGTACCCACGTGGGATGACAGTGTTGCAGATGGTGGCTTAATTTGCTGTGCCACAACACCAGCCCCAGGCACATTAAATTTTAAAGACTATTTGAACAGACAATGATTTATGAATCAGTAGCAGATGGCAAACTATTGGGTACCACCAAGGGGGATGTGAGGAGAAATTTTTATAAGGTGTTTGTGGAAACAAAACAAAGAGACTATTTGATTGGTTCAATGGAAAGTCCCTAGGTATAAATGAGTTTGCAGTGTCTGGTAGTCTCTAGTTAGAGTTTAGTTGGTGGCTTCTGATTGGTTAAGCCGAAGTTTTATGTTACTACTTACATTGAGTTGATCTTTGATTTGCCTATATACAAACCCAAGATGCTGGAGCAATCTCAGAGAAATGGCATCTGAATAAATCACTTTCAATGATTAATTGAGAACGTTTAGGGTAGGCATTTGTCCAGTGTTTAGACCAGCATCTGGGACGCTGCAGCCTTTGTTCGAGTGCCTGGGCTGGAGTTCCAGCTCCACCCGTTATTTCCGTTTCCTGCTAATTCACACACTGTGAGGCAGCAGATACTGGCTCAAGTTCTTGGGCCCTTGCCAGTTACATGTGGGACTCAAATTGAGTTCCCAGCTCCTACCTTTGGTCTGGCTCTACCCTGGATGTTTCCAGCATTGAGGGAGTAAACCAGTGGGTGGGCAATCTCTCTCTCTCTCTCTCTCTCTCTCTCTCTAGCTTTCAAATAAAAAAATAGGTCAGGATGAGTGTTTTGCCTAACAGTTTCGATGCCCATGTCCCACGTCAGAGTACCTGGGTTCAACTCCTAGCTTTGCTCCTGGTTCCAGCTTCCTGGCAGTGCAGACCTGGAAGGCAGCAGGTGGTGGCTCATGCAATTGGGTCCTTATCACACACTTAGGGGATCTGGATTGAATTCTCTGGACTTCAGCACATCCCTGCTCTGGCCATTGCAGGCATCTGAGAAGTGAACCAGCTCTCTCTCTCTCTTTCTCTCTCTCCCTCAGCCTTTTTCTCTGTGGTGTATTGTGTGTGTGTGTTGTGTGTGTGTGTGTGTGCGTGTACAGAGTTCAATGTGAATGGGGAGCTTGAGTAAACCTCTAAATTCTACTCCAATTCTCAGTGCATCCTTATATTTCTGCTAGGTCTAGAAAACATTTTGGGGAGAAAGTTGAGTTTTGAACTCTATGTGATTGGCGGGTTTTTCTTTCTGATGTGTAGCAATATTTCTACATCCACATGGCTTCACCCCACCTCAATGATCTATGGGTGTCCGAAATAACTACAGGAGTGGCCTCTGCTACCGGGGTTGAATTGATTGTGGCTGAGTGAGGAGGCAGAAGCCATGGGTGTGGTATAAAATATGAACTTCTCTTTTTAGATTTATTTATTTATTTGAAAGTGAGAGTTACACAGAGAGAGGAGGAGGGGGATAGAGAGGGAGAGGAAGAAGAAGAGGGAGAGGGAGAGGGAGAGGGAGAGGGAGAGGGAGAGGGAGAGGGAGAGGGAGAGGGAGAGGGAGGGGTCTTCCATCCACTGGTTCACTCCCCAATTGGCTACAACAGCCAGAGCTGCGCCGATCTGAAGCCAAGAGCCAGGAGCTTCTTCCGGGTCTCCCATGTGGATGCAAGGGCCCAAGGACTTGGGCCATCTTCTACTGCTTTCCCAGGCCATAGCAGAGAGCTGGATCGGAAGTGGAGCAGCCGGGACTCAAACCGGCACCCATATGAGATTCCAGCACTGCAGGTGGTGGCTTTACCCGCTATGCCACAGCATTAGCCCCCTGAACTTTTCCTTAAGGGTGTAGACTTCTTTGTTGAGAGGGCTGCTAAGATGGTCATGTTTACAACACTAAATTATAATCATTTATGGTGCTTTAGATACATTGTTTTACACATTGAGAAGACCTTACTTCAGGAAGATGGACAATCAGGACGCCCTGGTCTGCATCTCTGAGAGCGTCCCCGAGCCAGTTGTGGAGTGGGTGCTTTGTGATTCACAAGGTGAAAGGTATGGCAAGTGTTCAGGTAACTGCTCTTACTGCTCTGCTTGTGTTGGTCTTTTCCTGATGCCATTGATAGCCTAGCGCGTGTAAAATTCGATTTAACCCCATTCAAGCAGTGAACTTTGAAGACGTATTTCTTTATTTATTTGCTTACTTATTTATTTGAAAGGCAGAGTGACAGAGAAATTTAGGTGGGTAGGAGAGAAATCTTCCATGTGTTGGTTCACTGCAGTGGCCCCCAGGGCTGGTCTCATGCCAGAGTCAGGTGGCTAAAAACTCCATCCGCATCTTCCATGTGCATGGCAGGGCCCCGAGCACTCAGGTCATCTTCTGCTTTCTTCTCAGACACATTAGCAGGCAGCTGGGTGGGAAGTGGAGCAGCCAGGAATTGAACCACTGCTCCTATACAGGATGCCCATGTGACAAGCAGGAGCCAACCCACCATGCCATAGGGCTGGCCCCACCAAGCAGGAAAGTTTGGTTCCTCCAATGTAAATAAAGACTAGCAGGGGCTTCCATGGGGAGGATGGTGGTGGGGGTTCTGAGTAAAGGGCCTTGGGGGAGCTGCTCAGACAACCTGCAGGTTCTTCATGGCATTGCACCACACACCTGGAAGCTCTTCTGAGTGACAGTATCCCTGGCTCCCTGCGTATCTGGTTGGGGAAAGAGCCAAAAACTGACTTCACAGTAGAATTGCCTTACAAGAAAAGAAATTCCCTGAGATGAAATGTTTAACCTGTTTATCTTGGAAAAGCAGTTTGATATGGTGGTTTAAGGTTATGGAGTGCAGAGCCTCAGAGCCTGGGTTTGATCCTTGCTCTGCCTAGCAGCTGTGTGGTCTTGAATGAGTTGCTCAATGTCTGTGCCTCATCAGAAGCATGGGGATGGTAGCAGGTGCTGAGCAATGATGAAATAAATACACAAGCAACACATGGCAGGCAGTAGGGATGGTATAAATGTCATGTTTGTTTGCACGTGGGCCACAGCTGAGTTCTCACAAAGTAAGAATTCACACAGTGTAAACAACTTAACCTTCACTGAGGGACTTGCATTGCACAATGGAACTAAATAGAAGGAAAGAGTGAAAAAATAATCAGATTACCAAGGCAGTGAGTCTACACAGACTCCACAGCCACTAACTGCTTTGGGAAAGGTCGTGGCTAGGCAAATGCTCTAGGGAATGCAGGCGCTTTTTCATCTGAGAAGGGAAGAAGGAGCATCGCTGTGGTGAGCACCATGTGGTCCTGCCCACGGCCTCCCTGAGTGACATGTGGGTCCCCTGCTGTGCCCGTGGCGGCCCCTCTGCCTCTGCCTGCTCGCCCTCTCCTGGGCTTGAGGAAGCAGGTGTCTCGCTTGTTAGGCTGTGTTGAAGCCCTGTCATGCTTTCTCTCTTCCCTCTTTCTTCTCTCTCTCTTTGTTTTCTTTTCCTGTCATCTTTCTCAATTCCTCCTTTTTTAAAAAAGATTTATTTATTTATTTACTTGAAAGTCAGAGTTACACAGAGAGAGGAGAGGCAGAGAGAGAGAGAGAGAGAGAGAGGTCTTCCATCCGCTGGTTCACTCCCCAAATGGCCACAGTGGCCGGAGCTGCACCAATCCAAAGCCAGGAGTCAGGAGCTTCTTCCGAGTCTCCCACACAGGCACAGGGGCCCGAGGACTTGGGCCATCTTCTACTGCTTTCCCAGGCCATAGCCGGGAGCTGGATCGGAAGTGGAGTAGCCGGGCCTCAAACTGGCGCCCATATGGGATGCTAGCGCTTCAGACCAGGGTGTTAACCTGCTGCACCACAGTGCTGGCCCCTCTCAATTCCTTCTTTTTAAAGATTTATTTATTTATTTGAAAGACATAGTGATAGAGAGGAAGAGTGAAAGAGAGAGTGATCTTCCATCTGGCTGCAGTGGGGTAGGCTGATCCAGGCTATGAGCCCAGAACTCCCTGCATGGGAGGCAGGGACCCAAGCACTTGGGCCGTCTTCTGTTGGCCATCCCCTGCACATTAGCAGGGAGCTGGATAGGAAACGGAACAGCTGGGACTCAAACCGGCACTCCCACAGGGAATGCCAGTGTCTCCAACCCCAATTCCTCCTTTCTTTCTCTGTCTTTTAACAACAGAAGAGTTCATCAAGCATAAAAATTTTTAATTGCTTTATTCTGTAATTATCTTTAGTGTTATTCTTTTTTAAGCTTTTTATTTAATGAGTACAAATTTCACATGTACAGCTTTTAGGAATATAGTGGTTCTTTCCCCCATTCCTGCCCCCCCCCCCTCCAATCCTACCTCCTACGCCCTCTCCCATCCATTTCTTTTTTGTTTTTGACAGGCATAGTGGACAGTGAGAGAGAGAGACAGAGAGAAAGGTCTTCCTTTTCCTTTGGTTCACCCCACAATGGCCGCTGCAGCTGGTGCACTGCGGCCAGCACACCGCGCTGATCCGAAGCCAGGAGCCAGGTGCTTCTCCTGGTATCCCATGTAGGTGCAGGGCCCAAGGACTTGGGCCATCCTCCATTGCCTTCCTGGGCCACAGCAGAGAGCTGGACTGGAAGAGGGGCAACCGGGACAGAATCCGGCACCCAACCTGGACTAGAACCTGGTGTGCTGGTGCCACAGGCAGAGGATTAGTCTATTGAGCTGAGGCACTAGCCTGGAAGCCTTTTGAGTCCACAAACTCCATCGGTATTTAGACAGGGCCATATGCAAAGTAGAAGTTCTCTCTTCCCTTCAGAGAAAGGTACATCCTTCTTTGACAGCCCCTTCTTTCCACTTGGATCTCACTCATAGAGATCTTTCATGTAGGTTATTTTTGCCTATAGTACTTGGCTTTCTCTATGCCTGAAATGCTCTCTTGGGCTTTTCAGCAAGATCTGAATGCCTTAAGGGCTGATTCTGAGGTCAGAGTGCTATTTAGGGCATTTGTCATTCTTTTTTTTTTTTTTTTTTACAGGCAGAGTGGACAGAGAGAGAGACAGAGAGAAAGGTCTTCCTTTTGCCGCTGGTTCACCCTCTAATGGCCGCCGCGGTCGGCGCGCTGCGGCCGGCGCACCGCGCTTGTCCGATGGCAGGAGCCAGGAGCCGGGTGCTTTTCCTGGTCTCCCCATGGGGTGCAGGGCCCAAGCACTTGGGCCATCCTCCACTGCACTCCCGGGCCACAGCAGAGGGCTGGCCTGGAAGAGGGGCAACCGGGATAGAATCCGGTGCCCCGACCGGGACTAGAACCCGGTGTGCCGGCGCCGCAAGGCGGAGGATTAGCCTGTTGAGCCACGGCGCCGGCCAGGGCATTTGTCATTCTATGAGTCTGCTGTGTGTCCTGCTTCCCATGTTGGATCATTCTCTTTTTTCTAATTCTATCTATTATTATTATTATCAGGCACTTGATCTTGTTTATGTGATCTCCTTGACACTTAATCCTGTCTCTATGTGGTGCTATTCTAAGTAGTAGAGACAATGACTGACTAAATTTCCTATGAACTCTTGGTAGAAACTGTGGATTTGGGCCGGCGCCGTGGCTCAACAGGCTAATCCTCCGCCTGGCGGCGCCGGCACACCAGGTTCTAGCCCCGGTCGGAGCACCGGATTCTGTCCCGGTTGCCCCTCTTCCAGGCCAGCCCTCTGCTGTGGCCCGGGAGTGCAGTGGAGGATGGCCCAGGTGCTTGGGCCCTGCACCCCATGGGAGACAAGGAAAAAGCACCTAGCGCCTGCCATTGGATGAACGCGGTACGCCGGCAGCGTGCCGTCCGCAGCAGCCATTGGAGGGTGAACCAATGGCAAAGGAAGACCTTTCTCTCTGTCTCTCTCTCTCTCTCACTGTCCACTCTGCCTGTCAAAAAAAAAAAAAAAAAAAACCAACTGTGGATTTGGTCTGTTTGCCTTTTGGCTTCCTCTTGATTTTGTCCCCTTAAAACAGGCTCTTTAATTTAACTTTATTGTTTTCCTAAACATTCATCGTCATTTTAAAACATATTCAGTTGAGAACCAAGCAAGTCATAATGTATTGTTAAACTCTCTAACATCATTGCATCATTGCATAATAGCATTTATTACGCAGTGGCAGATTTCTTTAGCTGACGTGGTATACTCATTCCTTGTATATGTCTTGGTTGTATTTGACTTCAGGAAAGTCATTTGGATTTTCTTTAGCTAAATAGTAAATGTGGCCGGCGCCGCGGCTCAATAGGCTAATCCTCCACCTTGCGGCGCCGGCACACCAGGTTGTAGTCCCAGTTGGGGTGCTGGATTCTGTCCCGGTTGCCCCCTTCAAGGCCAGCTCTCTGCTGTGGCCCAGGAAGGCAGTGTAGGATGGCCCAAGTCCTTGGGCCCTGCACCCGCATGGGAGACCAGGAGAAACACCTGGTTCCTGCCTTTGGATCAGCACGATGCGCCGGCCGTGGTGACCCTTGGAGGGTGAACCAACGGCAAAAGGAAGACCTTTCTCTCTATCTCTCTCTCTCACTGTCCACTCTGCCTGTCAAAAAAAAAAAATAGTAAATGTGCCCCCTCTCAATCTGCAGGATTGAATTGTTTTGAATTGTTTTGAGGCATCCAAAGTTGTCTTGGTGACCAAACTATAGGGGCAGTCCTGCTAACAAGGGGTTGCTTACTATGTGTCACACCTAAACTTCCCAATGTTTGAGAATTTAAAATGCAAAGTCCTTCTGTGTCAATCTCAACGTTTTAGGAGAGTTTTGGATTTGTAAAAGAATGAAACAGGTTTGTGTATGTTAGAAGCCCATTCATTGGCAGTATGATGGTTGAGAGTGCTAAATTCCAGATAAGCCATAAAGATGCACTACGTGGGGGCTGGTATTGTGGCTGTGCCTGCAATGTCAGCATCCTATAAGAGGGCCAGTTCCAGTCCCGGCTGCTCCACTTCTGATCCAGCTCCTGGCTAATGTACCTGGGAAGGCAGTGGATGATGGCTAATGTGCTTGGACCCCTGCCATTCACATGAGAGACCCAGATGGAGTTCCTGCCTCCTGGCTTCAGCCTGGCCCAGACCTGGCTGTTGCAGCCATCTGGGCAGTAAAGCAGTGGATAGAAGATCTCTTTCTCTCTGTTTCTCTGCCTCTACTTCTCTCTTTCTGAACTCTGCCTTTCAAATAAATAAATAAATCTTCTAAAAAAATTCTTATTTCTATAGAATTAGCTGTAGTAACCACTGGCTACTGAATAAAGTTGTACTCATCCCATAATATGTAATGTTCACTTTTCACCATATTTCCTTAGCAAACCTGGGTATCTATTTTCTGCTCCAATTTATAAAACCAGATTCTATAATAATAATAATAATTTTCCTGATTGCAGCTGTAAAGAAGAAAGTGCAGCCGTTGTTAAAAAGGAGGAAAGGGTACTGCACGAATTGTTTGGAACTGATATCAAGTGCTGTGCGAGAAACGAACTGGGCAAGAAATGCACCAAGCTGTTCACCATAGGTAATGCCTGCAACACCACATGCTTTCACTGTTTGCTACTCTTCCGTAGAAGCCATCTAGAACTAACAGCAATTGTGTAGGAATCATTCAACTTCCAAAAGGCTCTGGTTCCTTCCTCCCGTTTTAAATGTAAATGACAGATTCTGTGAATGCTGATTCCTTCATTAAAGCCTACACAGTCTTTAAAAGATGCTTTTTTTTTTTACAGTGGTCGGTACCATTTGCACTGATGCTGAAATCTTTGTTCTGCAGAATGTTCTGGAAATTGTGTGTGATAAGGGCAAATGCCCCTTCCTTCCCTCACTTGGGATGTTTTCATCTTCTAGATCTGAATCAGACTCCTCAGACCACGCTGCCTCAGCTGTTTCTGAAAGTAGGCGAGCCCCTGTGGATACGGTGCAAAGCTGTTCACGTGAACCACGGGTTTGGGCTCACGTGGGAACTGGAAAACAGAGCCCTGGAGGAGGTAGTGGGACAAGCGTGTGCGCTGACAGTGCAGGGAGGAGGGAGCCACTGCACAGCCTGACACATGACTTCCAACTGTGTTTCTTTACCGTAGGGCAGCTACTTCGAGATGAGCACGTATTCCACAAACAGAACTATGATTCGGATTCTGTTGGCGTTTGTGTCGTCAGTGGGAAGAGACGATGCAGGCTACTACACCTGCTCCTCATCCCAGCATGCCAGTCAGTCAGCACTGGTTACCATTCTAGGTAATGCAGGCCACCCACTTAGTTTTAATCATTCAAACTGTAATCATCATACTATTTAATAATATTTATATTAATGATTATTACCATAACTTAATAATCCTTGTCACTTCATCATCTTTATTCATATTTTTAGTCATTTTAGGGTTTGATGTGAGGTATGCAATGCAAATTCTGCTCTCAGTATAATGTTACTACCAAAAAGCTGAAAAAGAAACTGAGTTAGAATACTTTGTAAAAATAAGCTGCCCAGGGGCTGGCACTGTAGCATAGGAGGTAAAACCTCCGTCTGCAGTGCTGGCATCCCATATAGGCACCGGTTCGAGTCCTGGCTGCTCTACTGCCAATCCAGCTCCCTGCTAATGTCCTGGGGAAAGCAGTGGACCTGGCCCAAATTCTTGGACCCCTGTCACCCACATACGAGACCCGGATGAAGCTCCTGGTTTCAGATGGGCCCAGCTCCAGCTATTGCGGCCATTTGAGGAGTGAACCAGCAGATGGAAAACCTCTCTTTCTCTCTCTCTGCCTCTGCCTCTCTGTAACTCTGCCTTGCAAATAAATAAATAAATAAATAAACCTTGGAGAGTAGAATAGGCACTAGTAAGTAGTTGCTGAAAGAACCAACTGCCAGAGCCATGAGCCATGATTGAGAGAACTGCACAAGTGCTGTGGGAGGCCATGTAGGATTTGAAAGTAAGCACAGGTAAATAGTCTCAGATTAGGATGTGGCCTTTGGCCATATTGCAGATGCTACGAAATGCAGTGAGTTTCTTAGCAACTAATAATGACGGGCTCCAGCAGGAAGCCTTGCTCTTCCATTCATGCCGTGACATTATTTCATGTGACACTTGTCGCTGAGGGAGCAGGAGCTTCCAGATTC
Source organism: Sylvilagus floridanus (assembly GCA_949820135.1). Taxonomy (NCBI): domain Eukaryota; kingdom Metazoa; phylum Chordata; class Mammalia; order Lagomorpha; family Leporidae; genus Sylvilagus; species Sylvilagus floridanus. The sequence continues at coordinate 51,126,754 of OX463230.1, read as the reverse complement.
TCACTGGTGTGTATGTGCTTGGCTGGGAGTGGGGCCTGCCTTTAGCTTCTTGAAATCGTCTGCAAATCTGTAGACTTGCTTATTCAAGGGATCACCAAAAGGTCCCTAGAAAAATTGTTCGTAATATGAAAAAACCTTGTGCAGATTTCAGAAAATTCTTGCATGAAAATAAGCTTCTCTTTTAATTCCACGTTTCCATGAGCTTTCAAAGTGCCCTTGTACATTTCTCTGGGAAGAGAGTTGATCATTTATATCACATTCTTAAAGTAGTCTGGACTCCAAAAATATCGAGCTCTGGCTTAGAACTGCGGATGAGACGCCTGTATTTCTCCTTGGAGTAGCCAACTTGAGCTTTCTTGTGTGAACCTGGTGAATAAAACGTTACTTTATGTCATCTCAATAACCTCGCCATGGGAATCTCATTATCTACTTACAACACTCTTTTCTTTTCTAACAGAAAAGGGGTTTATAAACGCTACCAATTCAAGTGAAGATTATGAGATTGACCAATACGAAGAGTTCTGTTTTTCGGTGAGGTTTCAAGCATACCCACAAATCAGATGCACCTGGACCTTCTCTCAAAAGTCTTTTCCTTGTGAGCAACGAGGTCTTGAGGACGGATACAGGTGAGGCTGCCGAGGCGTGTAAGACATCCCTGGTGGTGGGCGCTGCTTCCCCGTTCCCTTTGAGAAACACTGCGTTCTGCTTACCGAGGCGACTTCAGCATGTCTGCGATGGGACCTGGAACTCACATTTCCAGTATGTGCCCGGATGATCTGCATACAGGCAGTTTGTGGCGCACATCCTTGGAGGGAATAATTAATCCCAGAGCCCTGAAAGGCTTGAGAGGATGTGTGACCCTCTGTCCTTCAGTGTCTGGCCTGAAACCCTGTCATACAGCATCAATTTTAAGAGCTAGAATGTGTCAAAGCTCTTGACAGTATAAGGAAAAAAATTGTTCCAAAGAGAGAATGGATAATTACTCCTAAAAGGTAATTTCTTAAAAAAGATTTATATATTTATTTGAAAGGCAGAATTACAGAGAGGCAGAGGCAGAGACAGAGGCAGAGAGAGAATGGTCTTCCATCCACTGGTTCACTCCACAAATGGTCACAACAGCTGGAGCTGGGCTGATCTGCAGCCAGAGCCAGGGCTTCATCCGGGTCTCTGCACATGGAGTCTCCCTGAGGGCACCTGCAGGGGACTGAGGAAGCAAAACTCTTTAGAAACAGAGAAACCCACGTGGAGGTGCACTGACTTATGTTTTCAAGATTAAATGCGGAAATAGCCTGGTAAAGAGTGAGGGGAGTTTTGGTTTGGGGGGATTTCTCTCTCTCTTTCAAAAATTATTTATTAATTTGAAAGTCAGAGTTACAGAGAGGGAGGGGGACACATACACAGAGGTATCTCCCATCTGCTGGTTCACTCTCCAGGTGGTTGCAGTGGCCAAGGCTGGGCCAGACTGATGCCAGGAGCCAGGAGCTTCCTCCAGGTCTCCCATGTGGGTGCAGGGGCCCAAGCACTTGGGCCATCCTCTACTACTTTCCCAGGTCATTAGTAGGGAGCTGGATTGAACGTGGAGCAGCAGGGACTGACTTGAACTGGTGGCCACATGGGATGGCGGTATCGCTGGTGGCAGCTTTACCTGCTATATCACAACACGGGCCCCATTCAAGACTCTCTTATGGGAGGCATTCCTCATTCCCTGTTTGGGAAATGAAAAACCACTTCCCCATCTCTTCTGACTATGGCACCCCTATCTCTGGAGACTGATCCCAGGTAACATGGTTGCAGGCTGGAACCTGAGGGACTGGGAGACACTCATCAGCTCTCGAGCAAGTGCAGGATTGGGGTAAATCACCATTTCTCGGCCTGCGGTTCATGAGCCGCCTGTCCAAGAGCCATGTGGGTGAATGTTAACAAGTGTGGGTTCCTGCCCCCTACTCCAGACACGCTGAATCTGAATTGGGGCAGAATGAGTCTGTAATGTGGACTTCAGGCGGTTCCTGTCACAGGTCTGCACCTGTGCTGTTGGGGACTGAATGTAGACAGTCCACACTGAGCAGTGCCGGATCCACACAGTACACACTAGGTTTGAAGACTTTGCATAAAGAAACCAAGAGCGTAGTGAGATGGTGTAACTGTCTCATCGATAGTTTTTCTATTGGCTGTGTGGGAAAATCATAGTGTTTGGATATATTGACTTAAATTTCTGGTTATATTTCATTTCATCTGCTTCTTTTTACTTTCATTATGTAGCCAACTGGGAATTTTTATTTTAATTAATAAGATTAATTAATGATTAAGAGAGAGAAACAGACGTACAGAGAAGATATCTCCCACCTGCTGGCTCATTCTCTCCCAAATGCCTATAACAGCCAGGATTTTGCCAGGTGGGAGCTGGGAGCCAGGAACCCAATCCAGGTCTCTCCATTTGGATGGCAAGAACCTAACCTCTGGAGCCATAACTGCTGTCTCCTGGGGTCTGTATTAGCAGGAAGCTGGAGTCGGGAGGTGAGCTGGAACTGGGTGTATCTCAACCAGCGTTTAACCACTGTGCCCTGAGAATTTGTGAATGATGCATGTGGCTTGCGTTTGTGGTTCATGTATGTTATAGGACAGCACAGGTCTAGATGAAGGGTTAGAGTCAGATTCTTTTCATCTCAGTTCTGCTGTGGTTCCATGACCACTGTGTGGTTCTTCATACCCCAGAGTGATTTGTAACTGGTCCCCGATGGGTTTTGAAAGAGTTGCCATGCAGGGTTTGCATGGGGCCATCCACCGACTCTTGCCCAAACCCTCTTCTGTGCAAAGCGTTCATCTCCCAGGCGATTCAGACGCAGCCCCTGAGCTGGTGGACCAGCATCCTCCTGCTCTGGGCTGCTCAGTAGCACACTGCTGCCCCTTGGGCTGGAGCAGTCTCTGCTGCGGAGGACTTCCCTGGGCATGGTGGGGTGTTCACGAGCGTCCCCAGCCCGCACCCACCGGATGCCAGTAGCACAGCCCCTCTCCCTGTTGTGCCCACAAAACTATCTCTTGACCTTGTTAAATGTCCCCTGGTGGGCAATTCTGCCCCTGGCTGAGATCCACTGCCTCAGAGGGAGCACCCCACCACCACCAGCCCGTCCTCAGAGCCATCAAACGTTCCAATGTGGAAGGCCAAGGAGTCGGCCCCTCTGCTGCCTCCTGGAATCACTCAGAAGAGCCACTGTGTCCTCACTTCCTCTCTCCACCACATTGTGTGTCCATGCATTGCTCACACTTCTAGAAAAGCTCTTAGCGTTGGGGGAATCTCTTCTGCCCTGAGTCACAGCGACAAAGGAGCCACTCAGTGTAGTTCAGCAGCTGTCTCTTGATGGGTTTGGTGCTTACAAGGAGCTGCGACAGTGACTGAGAGAATGTCCCCTCCCTCTTGTTCCACAAAACACACAGATCACCACTGATCTGGTGGCAGTTGGCAAGGGCTTTTCAGAGCCACAAACTCACTGATGCGAGGACCAGGGCTCTGACATATGGGCAATGCAGTGGCTTCGTGTATTAGTGGCTTAGTTTACTTCCTTGGATGGCCACAGTCTGCTTCCCTGATCCCAGCAGTTATCCTATAGATATAGCCAAGTGAATGAACTGGGGCACATCTTGACCTCTGTAGTGTTTTGTACCTTTTACTTGTAATTAGCTGATAATATGATTACCTTTGCATGTTGGTTGTCACCAGTGAGTTTATAAACTTCATAAAAATAGATGCCTTGTCATCTCTCTGTCCTTGTACAATGCCCTGTTAAGTAAATGTGTGTTTCATAAAGGAAGAAATTCAACATCACTCCTGGCAAGCAGCTGAAAGTGCTCTGAGTCCAAGCCAAGGATGAGTCAAAATGATCCTTTTTTTTTTTTTTACAGTAATTTATTTATTTGACAGGTAGAGAGAGACAGAGATAGCAAGAGAGAGACAGAGAGGGAGAGGGAAAGAGAGCACCCAAGAGAGAAAGTTCCCACCTCTAGTTCCCAAATGCTTGCAACAGCCCCAGGCAAGGCTGGAGAGTCAAAACTGGGAGCCGGGAAGTTAATCCAGGTCTCCCACATGGGTGGCAGGGCCCCCTACCTGAGCCATCCCTGCTGCCTCCCTGGGGTCTGCATTAGCAGGACACTGGAGGCAGGACCCAGAGCTGAGTATCAGACCCAGGCACTCCAGGGTGGGGGGCGGGCGTCCCAGCTGCCATCTGACTGCCTGTGCAAGGGCATCGTCTTCGCCCCAGCGGCCAGCGTGCACGCAGTCACTACAGCTCCCGGTGCTCAGTGCTCACTTTCTAGGCCACCGTAGGCACCAGGAAGAGAAGAGCCGGAGCCTCCGTCTTCCTGGAGAAGATGCCCAAAGCACTGAGCAACAACAACAAAATGAATGACGAAAATTGGGGCACACTTTGAATGTCTTTTGTTCTTCACATTAGGCTGCGTTGAGATGGGGTGGGGGGTGTTGCATGAGTTCTTTTAAAATTTTACTTAAGAGCTCACAGTTTACCAAATGTATACAGTAAATGTGCTGAGTGTCTTTTATCTCACACCTTGATTCAATGATTTAAGCAAGGCGAATTTAGCCTATGAAATCGAGTCTCAGGGTCCTTCCAAAATTTGTGGAAATGGAATTAAAAGACAAGTTTAGGCTCAGGGTTTGAGGGCGGTGGTTAAGACGCCTCCCGGGATGCCCGGATCCCATATGGACGTGCCTGGGTTCGCTCTGCTCCCTGTCTGATCAAGCTCCAGTTAATGTATCCTGGGAGGCAGCAGGTGATGATGTCTCAAGTACTTGAGTCTCTGCTCCCATGCTGGAGACCTGAGTTGACCTCTGGGCTCCTGGCTTTGGCTTTACCCAGGTTTGGCTGTTGTAGGCATTTCGGGAGTAAACCAGTGCGTGGAAGATCTTTGTCTCTTTCCCTCTTTCTGTCTCTCTGCCATTCAAACAAATACAAATAAAATAAAACGTTTTACAATGTAAAACGGGGTGTTTCCTTTGGTATGAAAATGTTTGAAATACCTAGTGTTTTGTAATACGCATTTTTCATGCACTGGGTGAGGATTTCTTGTGCACATAGGCTTCAAAAATGTTTTGTGACAAAATAAACCCCACTTCTAATTCCCCTGGCCGTGAACTTTTGAAGGCCTCTCGTGTCTGCATCGTGTTGCAAGAGAGGTTTGTTTTTCAATCTGCAACCGAAAGCTCTGGGTAATAACGCTACTCCTGCGCGAGGCCGGTGTGGTCACGGCGTGTGTGCCAGACTGTCTGCTTCCCCACCTTCCCTGCCTCATTTCTCCAATTTACTTCCTCAAACGGTCCAGCCGGAGTGGATTAGGGCTTGCTTTTACGTGTTTGCATTGTATTAAATTATAACTTTCCACTCGTCCAGCATCCTGCTCATGATAAAAGGATCCAGGATATTTGACCCGTTTGTTTGCTTAATGCCCTATCTCTGTAGACTTAAATCTAAAAACACCAGATCTACCTTCGCTTCTCCAAGTTCCATGGTTAAAAAAAAAGAAGAAGCAGCAGCAAGCCACTTCGTAGACCTTTACAATTATGTAGTAGTCCCTTCTGAAACAGCCTCATTAGCCTTCCCGCCTCTTGTCCTTTTCCTTGAAATGTTCAATTCTCCAATGCCAGGACTTGGAGCTGTGCCCATCGCCAGCACGGATGAGACTTGCTGGGTGAGCAGGGCAGTGCCAGGGGTCCTGGGTGCTGAGCCCGGGAGAAGAATGGGCAAATCGAGACGTTCTCGAATATAAAGCAGGCTATGTAATCACGGGAGCCTGTGGAGGAATGATGTCTCTCTCTTTTTTTTTTCTGAGGAAGATGGGTCTGGTGTGTGTATAAGATGAGGGGTGACATGCGTGAGTCGCGTGTCACCCCACCTAAGTCACAGCCCCTCTCTTTCTGCCATTTGAGGCAGCCATGCTGGCTCCTTTTTTGGGTTGTCAGCCACGTGCTCTGAAGCCACTCCCAGAGAAGGGGTTCTTCACTGAGCTTCCCTCATGTGCCAGACAACAGCAAAGTCCTTCATGGGAACGAGCTCACGGACTCCTCACAAACCCACTTCATGGGCCAGGGAAGCTGAGGCTCATTTACTTGCCCAGTAACACCGGGCAAAGTCAGCAACCTTCATTCTTTCCCATAATCTGTCCTCCAGAGATAATGTTTCACTCCCTTACTGTTTCCATTGCAATAGAGATGTGTGTATCATGTACATCTTGTACCAACATAAAAGGGATTGTGCCATCTGTCATCTGGGTTTTTTTTTTTTTCATTTAAAATATAGCATTTTATGTTAATACATTTTACTGTTGATGGCTGCATAATATTCCACTTTTCAGAAGTTTTTACTTTAACTGGTGATGAGCACTGACTTTAGTATCTTTTTTCCTTATATCTTTCCTTGTATTTTACTATGATTTTACCCCCAGAGTAAAGGTTCTCAATTTCTTTTTTCCTCAAAATGATTACCTTTTAAAAAAAGATTTATTTTTATTTATTTGAAAGACAAAGTTACAGAGAGCGGTAGAGACGGAGAGAGGGGTCTTCTATCCGCTGGTTCACTCCCCATATGGCTGCAGTGGAGCTGATCCAAAGCTAAGCTAGCTCCAGGCTCTTGGCTTCTACCTGGTTCTAACAGTCCCGGCTGTTAGGAGTATTTGGGGAGTGAGCTAGTACATGGGAGGTCGCTGTCTGTGTGCTTTTCAGATAAATACATTTTTTTAAGTTCATAGAAAATATAATTGAAATGTTTATTTTGGTTTCAAAATTTTTGAAATCGTATGTACAAGGGATCTCCATAAAGTTTATTGAGAACATATCATGGAAAAGCAGGCATGGATTTCAAAAGTTTTGGCACCAAAATGAACTCATCTTTTAATTATGTTTTTCCATGAACTTTAACAAATTAATTTTATTTGAAAGAGAGAGAGAAAGAGATCTCATATTTGCTGATTCACTTCTCAAATACCCACACTGACTGGGGCTGGGTGGGACTGAAGCCAGGAGTCAGGAGCTCAACCCAGGCCTCCTGTGGGCGGCAGGGACCCGACTACTCGCGCCATCTGGTGCTGCCTCCCAGAGTCTGCATTAGCAGGAAGCTGACATCGGGAGTGGAGCCGAGACTCAAACCCAGGCACTCTGATACGGGGTGCAGGTGTCCCAAGCAGCATCTCGACCATTGTGCCACGACACCCACCTCAGCTATTGAGTTTCTAATGGTGGTACACCCCCAGGTGTGTTGTTACCTTGACTAAAATTAGAAGGAGTCATGATGGTATCTAGGGAAAGATGGAGTCCTCGGCACAGCCTCCCGCCTCCCGCCTCCCACCTCCCACCTCGCTTGTCTAATAGGATGACATCGGCAGAGAGCAGATTCAACTTCTGTCGGGCACAGTCGCACCTTTCCCACAGGTGCCCGGTGCCCCGTGACACCCCCTTCAGGCTTGCCAGCTCCCGGCTGCCCCAGCTCTTTGCTCGCTTTCTTGTTCTCCACATTCTGATTTGACTTTGCTCTCTGAGTGCAGTGCTCTGTCCTGGATAGTACGGTTATCCCCCGAACCGAGGGAGACAGCCTTTTGGACTCTTTTCTCAACTCCTGATCTCTGGGCTTAAATGGAAAATTAAAAAAGACCTGCGTTTGGATAATAGGGGAGAAAAGGAGAAAACTCCTTTCCCTGGTCATCCTAGGAACACAGCTCCTGGTCTCTAAGATACTGTTTCACTGTTCACTCAGATTTCCTGATCTGCCATTTCATGCCAGTTGGCCACTCTTACAAAAAACCCTGGGAGAGGGGCTGGCATTGTGACACAGGGGTTAAGTCACCTGTGGTGTTGCATCTCATATTGGAGTCCCAGTTAAAGTCCTGGATGCCTCACTTCCGAACGAGCTTCCTGCTAATGGCCTGAGAAGGTAGCAGTGGATGACCCACGAGCTTGGGCCCCTGCCACCCGTGTGGGAGACCCGGATGAAGTTCTTGGTTCAGCCTGACTGTTACAACCATTTGCAGAATGCACCAGTGGATGGAACATATTTCTCTCTCTTTCCCTCTCTTTCTCTCTCTCTCTCTGTCTCTTCCTCTCTCAGTCACTCTGCCTTTCAAATGAAATAAATAAATTTTCAAAAAAAAGAAATAAGAGGAAAAACCCCGGGAGAAAAAGGAAGCTTTGACACTGACGGTCACCTGGTGGTTAGTCCCCTTGGAATTCCCGGAGGTTCAGCCACACCATTGCTACTGCCAAGTAGTATAACAGGAGGCAAAGCCATTTAACACCTTGACTGACCAGTTTCCTACCTGGAAGTTGTTCAGAAGACTGAAAATATTTCAGGAGCTATCTCATCTACCCAGTGACCACACTACACAAAAGACCCAGGAGGAAAAAAACTGTCATAAAATCTTTTGCTTTGGTCTGTGAGATGAAAAATGGCAGATAATGGCACCAGCTATTTCTTTTTTTAATGATTGATTTATTTATTTGAATGGCAGAGTTACAGAGAGAGGAGAAAGAGAATCGTCCACCTGTTGGTTCACTCCCCAAGTGGCCACAGAAGTCAGGAGTCAGAAACTCCATTCAGGTTTCCCACGTGGGTTACAGGGGCCCAGGTTCTTGCGCCATCACCTGTCGCCTTTCCAGGCACATTAGCAGGATTGGAAGTGGAGCAGCTGGGACTCAAACTGGCTCTCTGACATGGCTGCATCGCAAGTGGCAGCTTAACCTGCTGTGCTACGATTCTGGCCCCTCTAGGAAGAGGATTTTTTAAAAATTATGGGAAACGGAATTTAAAAGATTGTTATTTTGAAATTAATTAGTTTATTTGCGAGAGAGAGAGCTACAGACAGATGGAGAGAGACAGAGACAGCTCCCATCCGCTGGTTTACCACCCAAATGCACACAGCAGCCTCAGCTGGGACTGAAGCGGGGAGCTGGGAACTCAATCCAGGTCTCCTAGGTGTGTGGCATGGACTAAATGACGTCACCTTCTGCTCCCAGGGCCTGTATAAACAGGAAGTTGGCGTTAGGAGTGGAGCTGGATATCAAAACCAGGCACTCTGACGCGGGACACTGGCACCTTAAGTGGTATCTTATTCACCAAGCCGAATATCCACTCCAATAAGTTTATCTTGAAGCAAAATAATTTTGAAATCCAGGTATAGCTTTTTCATAGTGCACATTTCTCCTGGACTTTTCCTAGGACCCTGTATGAACTTCTTGGTCTTCCACAGCCAATCCAGCTCCTACAAGTTTGGTTTTTTCCTGGTGCCTCTTGAGTTCCCTCTTTCTCCTCCTTTCCTGCTTTTCTTCTGTTAGCACTCAGCTTGTCATGCTCTGCAAGCCTAGATCTCCACTTTTGGTTCTGCTATGGTGGGGCTTCCTGTTCTCTACCATAGCTGTTTATTTACTCGTGTACCTACACCACCAAACTCCACATGCTGTGCAAACAGAAACTTCATTGTTCCAAATTGGTATCCCTGACTCCTACAAATGGAGTCCACCATTGCTGGTTGGGTGAAAGGTTGAATTCCTGGACTGTTACAGCTGCCTCCAGACTCCCCTCCAGTGAACCTCTCCCACTGCCATCAGGCGAATCTGAACTACTGTTTGTGGTATTCGTCTCCAGCCCAGGAATCCAGAGCTTCCGCTTCCTGTGTGTGTCAATAATTCTTAGATAGTTAGGCTTCCTTTCACGTTGGCCACACTCCTCCCACTCCTATGCCACAACACGTACCTCCAGTCCAGGGGCCTCTCTCTTAATGGACTTCAATGGCCGTATGTGATCCTTTTTCCTCTCGCGCCTGCACCCACAGCTTCGCCTCAGCCTTGCTGTCTTTGCTTTCATGATCTCATCTAAGCCAACTCATCCGGGAAGATCAGCTCAAGTCCTGCTTTGTCTGTGCAGCCCTCTGGACGTCTCTCTTCCACAGTGGCCTCTGCTTTCTTTGATCAGCTACAGCTTTTCAGTTTAAGGCTTGAACCACTCCATACATGTAGATGTTTGGGATTTTTGTGTCCCATCTGGCTCCTTGTTTTTGTTGGTTGGTTGTTTTGGTTTTGAATTTTACGGAGTTCAATTGTACAGAAAAAGGCTATTACCTCTCCTATAATATCCCACAACCTGGTAGACAGTGAATTATCTCCTGTATCCACTTATCTAGGCCAACATGTACTGCCTGGGGGCTGGCATTGTGGCAAAGCAGATTAAGTCACTGCCTGTGGTGCTGGCGTCACACATCAGGGCATTGGTTCAAATTCCAACTGCTCTACTTCTGATCCAGCTCCCTGCTCATGGCCTGGGAAAAGCAGCAGAAGATGGCCCAAGTGCTTGGCCCCCTGCCACCCGTGTGGGAGACCCAGATGGAGTTCTGACTCCTGTTTTTGGCTTGGCCCAGTCCTGGCTGTTGTAGCCATTTGGAGAGTGAACCAGTGGATAGAAGATCTCTCTCTCTCTCCCTCACTACAGCCTACTGAGACCACGCAAAGATTTCTGTGTTAACTGAGTAGATTTGACCCTTCACCATGGTTAACTGCTATGTAAGTCAAGGATCGGTCCCCAGTCCTGCCTTGGACCCACATCAGTGCGCTGTCATTTCTGGAAACAGGGCAGCCACAGTTCCTCCACCAGCAGACATTCCTCCATGTTCTGGAAAGCTAGAGTATCCAGAGTGCACAGAACAGTAGGGGCTTTCAGGGGCTTCCGTGCCTCTCGGAGGCTCCCCAGACAGCCCCAACCCTTAATGTGCACATGACTCACAGGCAGATCATGAGATCCAAATGCAGATTCTGAGCCAGTAGGGTTGAGGGTGGGGCCTGGACTTTTGCCCTTCTCAAAAGTCCGCAAGGTGGTAACAATGCTGATGCCAGGGGTGCCCAGCCATGGACCACAGTTTGAGTAGCAAGTGTGTAGAATATGACACTTCCTTGTTCAGGGAACTCAGGCAGCTAGGGAGAGTCTCCAGAAAGACTTCCCCCAAGCACACCGTCCTGTGCCGTAACAGCTCCTGTAAGGGTCCAGCTAAGTCTGCCTCTCGTTCTCTCCGCCAGCATATCCAAGTTTTGCAACCATAAACATCAGCCAGGAGAGTATATATTCCACGCAGAAAACGACGATGCGCAATTCACCAAAATGTTCACGCTGCATATACGAAGTGAGTTTAATCGTCGGGAATCTATTTTTGTCTTAGAACTCCTTAATTGTTTATTAGCGTTAACCAGGAAATGCTAAGTGTGATTTGGGGAGGAACCTCTCGGCCTGCTGAAGTGGTTTGAAATTTGAGTCTCCTGCCCACTGGCCTGGAACCTAAATGGCTTGCTCTGTGTTTATCCTGAGACACTTGGAACACTTTGCCCACATCTTTCTGCTCTGAATGTGCTTTAGTGTCACGACTATAGACTTCAGTAACTTGTAAGGTCATGGTCAGGGAAGGCAGAGGGTCATAGTACCTGCCACGTATTTGGTTTCGTAATCTTCAGCTCTTTGGTCTGTGGAAGATGAGAAGGGATGTCCTGGGCTTTTTGCAGGTGTTCTCCTGAAGGTAAGGCTCATGTTGAGGCGTCCAGGTAGACTGAGATCTATACCCGCTGTCCACAAGGAAAGCCTGGCGGTGAGAAAGTGGTGTCCAGTGGGGTGATGTTAGAAGGTTACCATGTAAGGAGGAAGAGAGGCAATGACCAAGGAGCTTGAAGCTTCCCCCAAGGCGCCATCCTCCCAGAAGCACAAACAGCCCCCGGGGTAAACAGGCAGCCCAGGCTGCAGCCGTCTTCCAAGCCATTTCTGGAAAGTACCCTACTCTGTGAGCTCACTGTACACTGTATTCTCCGCAGGGAAACCTCAAGTGCTGGCCGAAGCATCAGCAAGTCAGGCCTCTTGTTCGTCGGACGGCTACCCGCTACCATCTTGGACCTGGAGGAAGTGTTCAGACCAGTCTCCCAAGTAATCAGGACCCAGTGTCTCTCCTAACTAAAGGACTCCAGCCCTGTGCCATCTTCCCTCTGTTCCATGAGTACAGTTTCAGAAGAATCGTTTGCAGTGCTTACTTTCTGAGTCAGCCCTAACTGCCAGTGGTCTGAGATGCCTTCTGATCACTCCTAATAGATAGCTGTCTCTCAGACCTCGCGAAACAGAAATGCCAGCTTCCAATCTGGTGATAACCCCACCCACCTAACTTCTCGGTCTGCTGTCTCCTTGCAGCTGCACAGAAGAAATCACGGAAGGCGTGTGGAATAAAAAGGCTAACAGGAAGGTGTTTGGCCAGTGGACATCGAGCAGTACACTGAACATGAGCGAGGCCGTCAAAGGGTTCTTGGTCAAGTGCTGTGCATACAACTCCGTGGGCACGTCGTGTGAAACCATCCTCTTAAACTCCCCAGGTACCGAGTTGGCGTCGTCATACTCCAGCACCAGGAATTCCCCCCGAGAACTTAGTCCCTCTGGTTGGCTTTTATTTGGGGAGGGGGGATTTCACAGGCCCAGCATGTGAGAAAAGAGGGCTTTCTGAGTCAGGCCAGAATCCCCAGTGACATCAGCTGGAATGTTTTGCAGTTTAGGGTGGACTTCTACTTAGCGCCCCTTGAGAGCTCCAGTGATGTTGAGACCTGTAAACTCCCAGCGTCACCAATACTGACCGAATGTCCTAGTGTCAGAGAGACGAATCGAGTAATTGCAAATCGTTCTCTATTTTCCAATCTGGTTAATCCTTCTGTTTTATAATTTTTGTTTTATGTGTTAAACAATTCTGAAAGCTGGCTGCCCACACGAATAGGTTAGAATCCCCAGCCTCACAAAGCTGACTTCTCTGCCTTCCTGTGATATCTTCTTCGAGGGAACCCAAGCTGCTGCTGCTTTTTTTTTTTTTTCATCTGCTTTGTACATCCTGTGAGTTTAAAGAGGTGTAATTCTTCTTGTCCTAGTACTGATTTTTAAAAATGGGTTCAGAATCACTGAGTCTTATAGGAGGGAAACTTGTCCTTCTGTGAAATACATTGCCTGATTTTCTGTGGGCAGCAGAATACACCAGAGGAGTTGTAAGGCCTGAAAACAAGTGGTTACACAAAGAGGATGTGAGAGATTATAATGAGGGCCTCCTATTTATACATCTTTTGTTGTAGGCCCCTTCCCGTTCATCCAAGACAATATCTCATTCTATGCGACAATTGGGCTTTGTCTTCCCTTCATTGCTGTTTTAACCATGCTGCTTTGTCACAAGTACAAAAAGGTAAAAGCAAAAGGGAACACTGGCGATGGGTTCCTGTGTCTGTAGCGCTGCCTCTTGTTAACGGACTCATTATTTCGTCTCTGAAGCAATTTCGGTATGAAAGCCAGCTGCAAATGGTCCAGGTGACCGGCTCCTCCGATAACGAGTACTTCTACATTGATTTCAGAGAATACGAGTATGATCTCAAATGGGAGTTTCCAAGAGAAAATTTAGAGTTTGGTAAGAATCCGTCATTCCAGATGTTCCTGCAGCATTGCCTTCCCAGGGGAGGATCTTTCAAGTGCACTGACTCGCTGTTTCTCTTTGCAGGGAAGGTCCTCGGATCAGGTGCTTTTGGAAAGGTGATGAATGCAACAGCTTATGGAATTAGTAAGACAGGCGTCTCCATCCAGGTTGCAGTGAAAATGTTGAAAGGTATGGTGCATGCAGGGGAATGACGCTGCTACAGAACACCCCCAAAACTGATGGAAAGAATCACTATAGAACACCCAAAACTAGACCTTTTGGCCTGACACGCAGCAAAGCCATCACTGGTACCAGGACGACGGAAGGGAGTCTGTATTTATTGCAAAGTGCACAGCAAGAAGGCAGGCAGTGAGAGCTCAATTTCCAGACTCCCTGGAGGATTAAAGGCAGCGAATCTAACAGACTTAAGCAGGGTTGAGCTGTGTGTGACTAGCTTGTGTGTGAGCCTCTCTCTGATACACAGTGCTCCTGCCTTTTCGTTGACTGGTCAGTGACTGGGGCCAGTGTATTTCTTTTGCAGTGGCAAGGGTGTGCCCCCATCTGTCTAGGGTTTGTGGGCAGATTGGGCATTACTTTGCTAAGGACTTGTGAGTTCTTGCAAAGCTCTAGAACATAGACTAGCATTGCGATGTTAGCTATAGGGGCAATTTGAGTCTTTGTGATCAGGGTCTTGGGTCTGGCTTTCCCCTTGTGCCCCTCCCTTAGTCTTGGAGCTAAGGGAGAGATACTGGGGCCTGATACAGTTTACATCAAAGTCATTAGGAGTAGGGACTCAGCTTCAAATCAACAAAGATGCACAGATGGGAGGCAGTTTTCCACCTACCTCCTGTTTCCAGGTTCCTGTTGGCCATGCTGCAAGGCCTAAAAGGGAATAGGGTTGGGCTAGTGTCACCTGAGCATGGATATCAGATGCAAGTCAGGAACACAAAACTCTCCCTCTCACTCTTCTCTCTCTTGGCTTAGTTTTTATCAGCTTAGTATTTGAGGATCCAATTGCTACAGGCAGAAGTTATTCCTTACATTTTGATAGCAACTCTGTAGAAGACTAAATTGGAACCCCCATCTCCTGTTCCCTATTCACTGCCCCATGCACCCCAATCTGGTGCCCACTCCACCACTCCCCTGAACACCACTCACTCAGCAAGAGTACCTCTGCTTGGTTCTCTCACTGCATTGAACAATGACTTTGCAGCAAGGCAAAGGAACGTTCCCCTCCGTCCTCTGAAAGTTGGCTTAAGTGAACTGGCAATAGGCAGATTAAAAGGACTAAAAGTCAGACAAACTGGTTAACGTGCACAAGGGGGAAAAAATCATGCCTGGAAGTCATAGACAGAATATGAGCATCCAAGATAAGCCAGATGGTTGAAGTTCGTATATCATCCTGGGTTACAGAAAGGCACAGAAGCTTGGATAAGGAGCTTGGGTGTCCCGGAGAGGGGTGGCAACAAGCTGTGGGTGGGATACAGTAAGAACTGTACAAGGGAATGGAGTTCATCTCGTTATGTAGTTGTAACAGTTTCCAAGAGAACCAGTGAAGGCTGGTTGGCGTCAGTGTCCTGGGCCTGGAAACTTTGAGTCTTCTCTATGTAGAGTTAATCTTTCTTGGTTAATGGGATTTCTTAAGTAAGATCAGAAAACCCCAGAGCTTTGGGAGAGAACAAGGATTCAGACAGAGCAGTGAGGCCAGACTGTGGACACAGAATGTAGAGAGATCCTGAGGCTGTGCCTTCAGACCAGAATTGCCATGCTTTGGATCTGGGATGTGTTTTCAGAGCCCCAGCACCTCCGACTAACCATGTCCAGTGGGCATTTTGAAGTCTCCGTGTCACTTGGCTTCCCAACATAAATTGACACCAGCCACTTGAAATGCCTTCTTCTGGATTTTGTGTCACCGTGTGCTGGTTTTCCTTCTGCCTCTCCGACTGCATCTCAGTGCCTCTGGCCTGTCCTCTTCCACCTGGCTTCTCCTGTGGAGTTCCTGTAGGGTGCTGCTGGACCCACCCCCCGGCACCCCCCGCCTCACTGCACCTGCTCGCCGGAGACCGTCTTCACCATCCCTGGCTTCCCACCCTGCATCTCCTCTCTGAGTTTCAAGTCCGTATATTCAGGTGCTTGGGCATCTTTAAAAATCCCTTAATTCAACCGATCCTAACTGAATGCCCCCAACCCCGGCCATCCGTCCTCTCTCCCCCTTAGTGATTGGTCCCTGGTGCCAACACAAAGCCACACAAAGCTGTCTCCTGGCACTCCTTCGTGTCTTTCTAGTCCGCCCTCCTTTCTCTCTCCAGCCCAAGTCTACTTCTCCCGGATGGTGCCATAGCCTTCCAGCAGGTGCCCTGGCTGCATCTTTGCTTCCTTTGGATTCCCTGGGCTGATGTCCAAGTGCGGATCAGGAAGTGCAAAGCTGATCAGAGTGTTTCACACTCAACCATTCCAGCGGCTTTCAATTCTCTTAGAAAGGTCTGCCCAGCCCTGCTGCTCCTCACACCTCCCTGTGCTCCTCACACCTCCCTGAGCTCCTCAAACACCTCCCTGTGCTCTCCACACCTCCCCGTGCTCCCCACACCTCCCTGTGCTCTCCACACCTCCCTGTGCTCCTCACACCTCCCTGTGCTCCTCACACCTCCCTGAGCTCCTCAAACACCTCCCCCTGCTCTCCACACCTCCCCGTGCTCCCCACACCTCCCTGTGCTCTCCACACCTCCCTGTGCTCCTCACACCTCCCTGTGCTCCTCACACCTCCCTGTGCTCTCCGCACCTCCCTGTGCTCTCCACACCTCCCTGTGCTCCTCACACCCCACTGTGCTCCCCACACGCCCCTGTGCTCCCCACACCTCCCTGTGCTCTCCACACCTCCCCGTGCTCCCCACACCTCCCTGTGCTCCTCACACCTCCCTGTGCTCCTCACACCTCCCTGAGCTTCTCAAACACCTCCCCGTGCTCTCCACACCTCCCCGTGCTCCCCACACCTCCCCGTGCCCCCCACACCTCCCTGTGCTCTCCACACCTCCCTGTGCTCCTCACACCTCCCTGTGCTCTCCACACCTCCCTGTGCTCCTCACACCTCCCTGTGCTCTCCACACCTCCCTGTGCTCCTCACACCTCCCTGTGCTCTCCACACCTCCCTGTGCTCCTCACACCTCCCTGTGCTCTCCACACCTCCCTGTGCTCCTCACACCTCCCTGTGCTCCTCACACCTCCCCGTGCTCCCCACACGCCCCTGTGCTCCCCACACCTCCCTGTGCTCCTCACACCTCCCCGTGCTCTCCACGCCTCCCCGTGCTCCTCACGCCTCCCCGTGCTCTCCACACCTCCCTGTGCTCTCCACACTTCCCCGTGCTCTCCATGCCTCCCTCTGCTCTCCAAGCCTCGCCGTGCTCTCCAAGCCTCCCCGTGCTCTCCACGCCTCCCTGTGCTCTCCACACCTCCCCGTGCTCCTCACGCCTCCCCGTGCTCTCCACACCTCCCCGTGCTCTCCACACCTCCCTGTGCTCCTCACGCCTCCCCGTGCTCTCCACACCTCCCCGTGCTCTCCACACCTCCCCGTGCTCCTCACGCCTCCCCGTGCTCTCCACACCTCCCCGTGCTCTCCACGCCTCCCTGTGCTCCTCACACCTCCCTGTGCTCCTCACACCTCCCCGTGCTCCTCACACCTCCCTATGCTCCTCACGCCTCCCTGTGCTCTCCACGCCTCCCTGTGCTTTCCACACCTCCCTGTGCTCCTCACACCTCCCTATGCTCTCCACACCTCCCCGTGCTCCCCACACCTCCCTGTGCTCTCCACGCCACCCTGTGCTCCTAACACCTCTCCGTGTTCCCCGACCTCCCTGTGCTCCCCACACCTCCCTGTGCTCCTCACACCTCCCTGAGCTCCTCAAACACCTCCCCGTGCTCTCCACACCTCCCCGTGCTCTCCACACCTCCCTGTGCTCTCCACGCCTCTGTGCTCCTCAGACCTCCCCGTGCTCTCAAGACCTCCCTGTGCTCTCCACGCCTCCCCGTGCTCCTCACACCTCCCTGTGCTCCTCACACCTTCCCGTGCTCTCCACACCTCCCCGTGCTCTCCACACCCCCCCCTGTGCTCCCCACACCTCCCTGTGCTCCCCACACCTCCCCGTGCTCTCCACACCCCCCTGTGCTCCCCACACCTCCCTGTGCTCCCCACACATCCCTGTGCTCTCCACACTTCCCCATACTCTCCACACCTCCCCGTGCTCCTCACACCCCCCTGTGCTCCCCACACCTCCCTGTGCTCTCACACCTCCCTGTGCTCCCCACACACCTCCCTGTGCTCTCCACACCTCCCTGTGCTCCCCACACCTCCCTGTGCTCCCCACACACCTCCCCGTGCTCTCCACACCTCCCCGTGCTCTCCACACCTCCCCGTGCTCCCCATACCTCCCTGTGCTCTCCACACCTCCCTGTGCTCCCCACACCTCCCTGTGCTCCCCACACACCTCCCTGTGCTCTCCACACCTCCCCGTGCTTTCCACACCTCCCTGTGTTCTCCTTGCCTCCCTGTGCTCTCCACGCCTCCCTGTGCTCTCCACGCCTTCCTGTGCTCTCCTTGCCTCCCTGTGCTCTCCATGCCTCCCCATGCTCCTAATACCTCCCCGTGCTCCTAACACCTCCCCGTGCTCTCCACACCTCCCTGTGCTCTCCACGCCGCCCTGTGCTGCTCGCACACCAGCAGCGTGCCCCCTCTTTCAGTTCCTCCGAGCACCGTTCACCGCCCTGCCTGGGACCTCTGCGCAGGCGGAGCCCCCTCTCTCCCTTCCCCTTTTACTGTGGATCTCCTGCTGCTCCCTCTGAGCTCAGCTGAAATATCACTTCCTGGGGAAGCTTCTTTCACACCCCATATGAGATCAAGGCCTGTGCGGTTTGTTACCTTAGCTCCCTGCAGGCTTTGTTGTAGAATTCATCGTGACTGTAATTACATATTTATTTTGTTATTCAGTTATGTCTCACCTGCCTCATTAGTCCGGAAGCCTCTTGAGGGCAGGGGGTGTGTCCATTCCACAGTGTGCTCTTCTTCCTCAACCTTTGCCCATTGTCACTCCAGGCTGCCATCAATGGTTTCCCCCATCAGGTCCCCTCCCCCATGCAATCCCCTGGCTACCTCCTGCTTTTTCTTCATGTCTCAGTGAGACACTGATTGCATTATAAAGCCATGCATTATTTACTTGTCTGCATTTCCTAGGAGAATCTAAGCACCAGCAAGACAGGGGCTGTGTTTTCTTATCCTCCATTCCCCAGTGCCTGGCACATAGCCTTGGACATAGTAGGCATGCGTCTCTTTACAGAATTAAGGTTCCAGTCCTCAGGGCCACAGGCTGGAGCCAGCCAGCCTCATTGTTTCCCTGTGATGTCAACGAGTCCAAGAGCCAAAAAAAAATGATGTTTCTACCTTTAGTGTATTTGTTAGCATCTGTGGAGGAAAATCCTATATTGTTATCACTGTTTTGCTTGTGAGTTGGTTGAGGGCCCACTGGAAGGACTTTCATTTTGGTTGGTAGAGAAAAGCCCAGTAGGAAGACCTATTATTAGAGTCAACATTTACACCCAAGTCCTTTGCAATTCTGTCTTAAAATTTCAAGGTGGACATTTGGTCTAGAGGTGCAGGTGCCTGAGACCACTATCGGAGTGCCTGGGTTCGACACCCAGCTCCGGCTCCTGACGCCAGTATTCCTGCTAATGTAGCCTCTGAGGGGCAGCAGTGATGGCCCAAATAATTAAGTCCCTGCCAGCCACGTGGAAGACTTGGGCTGAGCTCTTGGCTCCCTGCTGTGCTGTGGTGTTTGGGGGAAAAAAACAGCGGATGGCAACTCTTTCTCTCTCTGTCTCTCTGCCTCAAGTGAATTTTATTTTTTAAAGATTTATTTACTTATTTATTTGAAAGGCAGAGTTACAGAGAGGCAGAGGCAGAGAGAGGGAGAGAAGGAAAGGTCTTCTATTTGTTCACTCCCCGAATGGCCTCCATGGCTGGAGCTGCATTGATCTGAAGCCAGGAGTCAGGAGCTTCTTCCAGGTCTCCTATGCGGGTGCAGGGGCCCAAGGACTTGGGCCATCTTCTACTGCTTTCCCAGGCCATAGCAGAGAGCTGGATCGGAAGTAGAGCAGCCAAGACTTGAACCAGCGCACACATGGGATGCCAGCACTGCAGGTGGCGGTTTTACCTGCTATGCCACAGTGCCAGCCCCTCTCAAATTGATTTTAAACAAATAGATGATAGATAGATGTATAGATATGATAAAGCATTTCTCAAAATATAGAATTAATGCTCAAAAGGCATATGTTATTTTTGTCTTATACTGTTGAATTTCGATGAATAGTGCAAATCAGCTCTGAACTGAGGAAAACCTTCAACTGTTGAGTATCACAGAATGTCTTTCTTTCTCTGTGCTCCTCCACTGACAGAAAAAGCAGACAGTTCTGAAAGAGAGGCACTCATGTCCGAGCTCAAAATGATGACTCACCTGGGGAGCCACGAGAACATTGTGAACCTGCTGGGGGCGTGCACACTGTCAGGTAATGTTCCCGCTGAACACACCTCCTTCCACAGACTTTGGCTTGGATACGGAGAGCACGTTTGTTCTTATTTTTTTTTTCTCTCCTCATTCACCATGTGGGCTCTCCAACCCGAGTAGAATGAGGCATTGAGTACTCTGCGAATCAGATGGATCAATATGTAAACCATGCCTCTCTTTCATCTTCTTTATTGAGATATAGCCCATATTTCTAACCTGCCTAAAAGTGACCATGAGGGTGGGAATTTGGAGCAGTGATTAAGACAGTGGGATGCCCACCCACATCCCATTTGGGACTAGACCACTTTGAGTCCTGGCTACACTGCCCACTCCCGCTCCCCGCTACTGTGTACCCTAGGAGACAGCAGATGACGGCTCAAGTACTTGGGTCCCTGCCATCCAAGTAGGAGACCCGGATTGCCTTCCTGGCTCCTGATTTCTGGCCTAGCTCTACCCTGGCTGTTGTAGGCTTTTGGGGAATGGAAGTGATGGAAGATCTTTCTCTGCTTGTCTGTCTCCATCTCTGTGCCTTTCACGTAAAATGAAAATAAGTAAATTAACTATTTTTTTAAAAGAAATAACCACCCTGCAGGGACGTGTTGTGGTCTCTCTGCTCCCCCTCCCACTGTGGAGGTGGCATCAATACAGTGGTGCAAATAGTTACAGATCTTGGTCACTGCTCCCATCGGGTGGCCTTTGTACACCAGAGCAATTTCGAGAAGCTACTGGCAAAATGAAATTTAAGAGTTAACTTTGAAATCCATGCGTGACCTTTTGGAGATCCCTCATGTACTTGGATTTCAAAACTACTTTGCACCAGAATAAGCTTCTCTTTTCATTTAATTTGCCGTGAACTTTTTGAAGTGCCAAGGCAGGAGGTTGAACTGTGTTTCCTAGCATCTGCTGGGGGCCTGCTTTGTGGTTCTCTCACTTCTGCCTAGAAATATCCAAATGATGTGCCTACGGGTGTCATTCCTTCTGGGACAGCAGGCCTGGGGACAGGACCAAAAGGAGAGGAAAAGAGAAAAATGCTAAGGCTGAATTTTAATACAAGAAGAAATGGGCTCCCAAAAAAGTGTAGTGTTCCCGAATCCAGGGAGACCCAAGCTCTCATGGAATGTGTCATCTGCTTACACAGATTTCTGGGGGAAAAAAAGTATCAGCATATCTGTAATTGAAACTGTAACTATTTCAGGACCAATTTACTTGATTTTTGAATATTGTTGCTATGGTGATCTCCTCAACTATCTAAGAAGTAAAAGAGAAAAATTTCACAGGACGTGGACCGAGATTTTCAAAGAGCACAACTTCAGTTTCTACCCCACTTTCCAGTCACATCCAAATGCCAGGTAAGCCGGTTGAGCCTCCGGAGTGACCAGTTGTGAGAGAGACTCGGGGTGCGATGCAAAACACCTGCCATGGACGCAGGTCCACAGGCACACGTGACCTTCAGAGCCTGGGGCCTGGAGGAGCGCTCCCCTCTTTCCCCGCAGCTCTGCTCCCCGTGGTGTCAGTTACACCCGGCCAACTGTGGTCCAAAAACATTAAATGAAAACTTCCAGAAGAGACAGCTGCTACGTTTTAAATAACAGCGTATTGTTATAATTGTCCTATTTTATTATTAGTTACTTTAATCTCTTACTGGGTTTAATTTATAAATGTTATCATAGATATGTATGTATGCATAGGAAAAAACAGTCTACGTGGGATTTGGTTTTATCTGTGGTTTCAAACGCCCGCTGGGGTTCTTGGAACGCATCTTCCATGGGAAAGAGGTGACCTCTAGTTTCCCTGTTGATGTGGATCCCTTCCCTTGAGAGCAGGGACTGCAGCTAAGTCAGCCTGTCTCCACATGTGCCCATGTACATGTGCCCATGTACATGCTGGTCCGGGGAAAATTGTCTCACCGAATTCTTCAAAGGCTCCTGGCTGCTATATGGGTACAGGTGGAAAGAAGGAGAACTTTCCCAAGGTCCTTGGCATAGATTGTAGAGAATAGCCCAGGTCCTAGGGCCATTGCACAAAACAGCTCTAAACTCACAGACTGGATTTGGAAATATTAGGAGGAATTGATCGCCAAGGGCTGTCCCAGCTAAAGCCATAGTGTCTGTCATTGGGCCTGGCGGCGTGTCTCCTGCCGTCCGCAGAGATCCTGAGCGTGACCCGGTCCTGCTGAGGGTTTATCATTTTAGCAAGCACAGATGAGAGCTCTAGGAGTCTAGCGAGATGCTTTCCCCATCCTTGAACTTCATGATAATGACTTGAGCACAATGGCTCTTCGGCATCTTTCTCTGAGTGGACTCCCGGGCACGCTACTGGAATGATTCCCCACGCCACAGCATGCTCGATACCCCCAACCCAGGCAACAGCTCCCCCTTGTTCGGAAGGCATATTTCTGCATCGGACCCTTTGGTTTTCACTGGGGCCTTTTGGGGAGGGTGCGTCTGAGATTCCCAGCTCTGTTTTCTGAGAATGTTGCATTTCAGTGTAGGCCACTGGCTTGCGAGGTCTGAGACAGAGACCCAGGCTGTTAGAAGTCACAAGACCCCAGGGAGGTCCCCATGCACACCTGGGAGCTCCTGCTGAGAACTGGCTCGGAACCGTCACAGCATCCCTCTACCCTCCTTTCTCAGATCATTGTCTAGGACTGAGAAAGCTCGCCAATGCCATGCACGTTCCAGAACACAGAGAGACTGTCCCAGTGGGTCAGAAGTGTATGACCAACCAGCACTCCGTGGTCACGAGTTAACGCCTTTGGTTTATTCTCCTCTCTGGGGGTGTTAAATGCCTGACGCAATTCACTGTGGAGTATCTGTGGTCTGAAAGCGTGACAGCGTTCTTCAAAGCTATTGGAACGGTGCACTGTGGTGAACGTGTTTGCAGGAATCCGTCAGGAGCTGTCTGTAACGCGCACAGAGCTTCTCAGGGAAGCATTCCATAGGGTTGACCTTAAAGCAGGTTTCGTTAGTACTGCTTGGCAATCTCACCAAGGCAATGAGCTTCCAAAGGCCGACTTGGAAGAAAGAAGCGTGAGAGAGCACTGGCAGGTCTCTCTAGGAGATCTGGATTCCTCGAGCTTTGGGAGGGAACGCAGCCTGCATTAGGAAGACGAGCAATGGGGCGTGCGTCTCCTTCCATTCTTCGTTAGCTTTGCAATGCCAGCCAGTCGCGTCTATTTCACAAGGCTCCTTTCTTTTTCATAAAATGCGACTCGAACGCCCAGCACGGAAGGTGCAGTGAGGATCAGGTGAGGCCCTTGGGAGCTGTGAGATTCCAGGCCTGTCACAGGGGTGCTGCATTCCACCTAGACCTGGTGAGCCCTGTGACACTGAGGTCTCCAGTGGGAACAAAAAAGGTGGGCGAGTTGACAGTGGGCTTCCAATTAGAAAACCCTCTTACAATTGGACTCCACTTCTTTTTTTTTCTTCCATAGTATGCCTGGTTCAAGAGAAGTTCAGATACACCAGGAGCTGGACCAGAGCTCGGGGTTGAATGGGAATTCATTTCACTCTGAAGGTAGCATTTTATTCTAATTAATTGTACTTTAAAATGGAAATAGATACAAGAATTTTGCATTAGCTATTTTTAAAAAGTGTGTGAAGACAAGAAATATTTTCTTCTTTGCTGTCAATGATAGGCTCTTTTTTTTAAGATTTATTTATTTAATTGAAAGGCAGAGTTGCAGAGAGGCGGAGGCAGAGAGATCTTCCATCCACTGGTTTACTCTCCAAAGGGCCACAATAACTGGAGCTGGGTCGATTTGAAGCCAGGATCCAGGAGCTTCTTCCAGGACTCCCACATGGGGTGCAGGAGTCCAAGCACTTGGACCATCTTCTGCTGCTTTTCCAGGAAATTAACAGGGAGGGGGACTGCAAGTGGAGCAGCCGGATCTCCAACCAGTGCCCGTATGGGAGGCACGTGTATTTGTTTAAAGCTAACTAAAAGCTAATCATTTCTATATTGAGAATCACCTATCAGTGGTGGATAAACACTGAAGACTATTTTATTTAGTGAAGTTGTTCTTTCTCTAGCGTCATCAACGTTCTTATTACCTGTTAAGTGAGACAGGCAAGTTCTGGACTGAGACGGAGGCTGGAGTGACTTCCGGTTCCTTTCTTTCTGGCTGGAGGACTTTGGGTTAGTCATTCAGCCATCCTGAGTAACAATTTCCTCATTCATAAAACAGGCCTAACAGTGTTCCCGGGTTGATAAAACGGGGTAAACACTGGGTGTCTATTCTTTTCCCAGTGTGACAAAACTCCCTGGGACAAAAAAAAAGAGAGAGAGGAACATCTAAAACTCCTGACAAATGAGGAAGCCATCTGCCATCAAAGTAGTTAGGGAATTTCTCACTGAGCAGAGAATCTTTCTAGAGCCTTCCTGACCCTCTGTGATTCTCCAAGCAAACAGGCCAGGAAAATGAGGTGACGGTATCACACGCACATCTCGGCGTCTCCTAAAAGACAAAGCTGCCAGAGAGCGAGAGTGGAGATCTTAACTGGCCTGATGTGCCCTTCTAGAACTGGACAACCCGTCACCGTGTAAGCGTTCCCATGAGCTGAGCAGAGGTGGCTGGTTTTATGGACAGAGACAGACCAAAGAAAGAAGAAAAAAAGAACCACTGGGTCCTGTCAAAGTGACAGGAGGGCAGAGAGCTAGAACCCCAGCAGAATAACTGATGGAGGAGCCGGCGTTTAGCTTAGCAGCTGGGAGGTGCGCCCCACAGTGCAGTGCCTGGTTGGGTTCCTGACTGCAGCTTCCTAATGTGGGCCCTGGAGCCAGCAGGTAATAGCTCTGGCCACTGGGCTTCTGCCACCCACACGGCAGAGCTGGGCTGAATTCCCTGCTCCTAGCTTGCATTCTAACCCAGCCTCAGGTGTTGTGGGCATTTGGGGAGTGAACAGGTAATTGGGAGCTCTGCCTGTCTACCTCTCTAAAAAATTTTAAAAAAATGTTTTTAAATAACTGGCTAACTTCAGTTTACTCCAGGTTACCTTTTTCGTAAGGATTAAAGTGGAGGAAGCTTCGCCACGGTGTGGCTAGAAACCGACCCATTTGGGAAATTTGGTTATTATCTTTCCTGATTCCTTGGAATGTCAGATGGCTTAGTTTCGTCTTGGTGACATGGAACTTTAGCGGAAGTGACACCATTTTGGTTGGATCTGCTGAGCCTAGAGCAGGAGCTTGGTGGGAACCAACGGCCTCCCACACATGTTATTTAGCACAGCTAACTCATTGGTCTGCACACATGCTATTTAGCACAGCTAACTCATCGGTCTGCACACATGTTATTTAGCACAGCTAACTCATCGGTCTGCACACATGTTATTTAGCACAGCTAACTCATCGGTCTGAGGCTCTAATAACCTTCTCGTGGACACCGAATAGGGTCACTTCTTAGCGTTTCGGCAACAAGGAAGCCTGGCTCTCTTTTATAGATGAAATTGAATACGAAAACCAAAAAAGGCTGGAGGAGGAGGAGGACTTGAACGTGCTCACATTTGAAGATCTTCTTTGCTTTGCATATCAAGTTGCCAAAGGAATGGAATTTCTGGAATTTAAGTCGGTAAGCACCTCTTAAAAATAAACTGACGAAAAATAAACTGGATAGATAATTTTGAAAAAGAGAGGAGTTTGTATTTTTTCTTGGTTGTTTTGACTTGCATCTGTTAGAGTCGTTCTTGCTGTTGGAACCTCAGCTTTTGACTAATTGTAGCAGACAGGCCCACAAGCCCTTTTCAGAAAAGTGCCAGCTCTTCCCGGCTGTCCTACATACCCTGGCAAATCCAGGGCAAAAACTCAAGGTAAGAAGTCCTTGCAAATGACCACTCACAATGCAATACAGCATCGCCACTACTGCGTTGGACAGTTGCTCAGGTTGCGCACTGCATGTGGGCATTGACCCAAGGGCTGACCTGGATCTGCTGCACTTGTGGAGCCAGCCACCTGGCCATCTTTGATTCTGAAATAAGAAATGGTGTTGGTTCCAGGCTTGGATGCAAAGGCCCCGGGAGAGAAGAGTGCAGAGAGAGAGACTGCAACCCTTGGGAAAGAGACGCACAAGGAGCCCCAGAGCAACAGGAGCCAGTCGGGCAGAGTTCAATGGAGACTGACCTGAGCCAGGGGTGGGGGCTGGCCAAAGACTCAAATCAGAGGTCAAATCAGACTGAGGCTGGAGTGTCGCCAGGCTGGTCACACAGGGCGGGGCCTGAGCAGTCTGGACCGACAGGTGGAAGGAGGATGAGGTGGGCTGCAGGGGCTGGCGGTAGAAAGCCCGAGGAGCCAATGCCGGTGGGGCAGGGCAGAGCTCCAGGGATGGCGGCGCTGTGGGTCTGCTCGGATGCCTTTGCCTCTCTGTGGTGAGGACTGGGGGCGTCCCTCAGACCTTTGCCACCAATGTCGGTTTCCTCGGATGCTTCCCCTGTCGCAGGCCAGGCCCCTTGGGTTCATGGGACCCCTCTCAGTTCAGAGACTGCCACTAATGCCAAACCCATTTTGAGTCTCCCCTCCCCGCTGAGTATTTCCTTGGATGTTCCCTCCTATTGCTTCCTAAAGCGATTTGAAAGCCCAAAAAAGGCGTGAGTCTTAAGGCTCACTCCAAGCGCGGCAGGGACGGCCTGGGAAACCCCCAGTGGGGGCTCCAGGAGGCTCCTGGTTGTGTCTCTTCCTTCTAGCGAGTTAGGACACCCGGGCTGGGTTTGGTTTTCCTCCTGAGAGCCTCTCCCCTTGGTTGCTTGGGCCACAGCCCAGATGGTGAAGACCTATGGCACGCATCTGGGTGACCACTCAGAGCCCAGCCACGGGAAGAGACCACCTGCTCTCCGGAACCTGCCCTGTGGGTGGAAGACGGTCCTGGGTGATGGAATTCAACAGCAAATAACGCTGCCATCTCCCTCTCTGCAGTGTGTGCACAGGGACCTGGCGGCCCGGAACGTGCTTGTCACCCACGGCAAGCTGGTGAAGATCTGTGATTTTGGACTGGCGCGCGACATCATGAGTGATTCCAACTACGTCGTGCGGGGCAACGTAAGCCTGCCCCTCCTTCCGCATGCGTGCACTGCTCCTTTGCGTTGTTGTCGTGATTTTTGTCTGTTCCTTTGTCTTTTTGTCGTGATTGTGGTCAGCGCCGGCACTCGCGGTAGCATCTTTGATACATGGAGAAGTCCAACAAGCCCTCACAGCCGTTTGCTTATGTGTCTCTGCAGTTTGGGGGATGCTCCACCTCCAGCCAAAGCTGAGCAATGAAGCATCACCATCAATCCTTGGGCTAAGTGGGAAGGCAGATGGACTGGGGACCTTTGCATATTATCTCCATATGAAAAAAAAAAACACCTCATTTGTTACATTCCTTTGTTTGCTGAGTTGTAAGCTGAGTTACGTCTCCAATGATCAGAAACCAGAGTTACAGTACAGCATTAAGAGACTTCCAGCCCACATGTTAAATATTAAACATGCAATGGAAAAGGCACAAATGGGCCAAGCACTGTGGCCCAGCAGTTGAGCCAGCCACTCGGGCTTCCTGCATCTGTTATCAGAGTGTTAGGGCTTCAGTCCTGCCTCAGTTGCAATCCAGCCTCCTGCTAATGCTCATCTTGGGAGGCAGCAGGTGGTGGCTCAAGTACTCCCTCCCACCCACGTGGGAGACTCAGATGGAGTTCAGGCTCCTGGCTTCAGCCGGGTGTGGCTCTAGCTGTTGTGGCTGTTTGGGAAGTGAACCAGCCAATGGAAGATATGATCTCTCTCTCTCTGTCTCCCTCTCTCTCTCTCTCTCTGCCTTTCAAGTAAATTTAAAAATTAAATAAATCTAAAAGAATTTTAAAATACATAGATATTATTGCATATTCACCAGTCAATCACTGTTTACACAGGGGACTTACAACGTGACTGAATCTACTTGTTAGGAAACAAACCCAAAGACAGATGTATTCTTTTCTTCTTTTTACTTAATGCCAATTTTTATTTTATTTTTTTCCCTGAGATACCTTTTATTTAATGAGTACAAATTTCATAAGTACAACTTTAGGAATATAATGATTCTTCCCACCATACCTGCCCTTCTACCCCCACTCCCACCCCACCTCCTCCTCCTCTCTCATTCCCATTCTCCATTAACATTCATTTTCAATTAACTTTATACACAGAAGACCAACTCTATACTAAGTAAAGATTTCAACAGTTGCAAACACATGCACACACAAAAAAAATGAGAACAAGTATTACAGTTAATTCTCATAAAACAACCTCACTGGGGACAGAAGTCTTGCATAGGAAGTAAGTGCCCAGTGACTTCTGTTTTTAATTTAACTATTAACACTCTTATGTATGATGTCAGTGATTATCTGAAGCTCTTGACATGAGCTGCCTAGGCTGTGAAAGCTTTTTGAACCCACAGTCTCCATCGGTATTTAGACAAGGTCATAAGCAAAGTGGGAGTTTTCTCCTCTCTTCAGAGAAAAGTACATCCTTCTTTGATGGTCCCTTCTTTCCACTGGAGTCTCACAGAGATCATTCATGTAGGACACTTTTTTGCCACAGTGTCTTGGCTTTCCTTGCCTGAAATGCTCTCATGGGTTTTTCAGCCGGACCAGAATGCCTTAAGGGCTGATTCTGAGATCAGAGTGCTATTTAAAGCAATTGTCATTCTATGAGTCTTCTGTGTGGACTGCTTCCCATGTTGGAGCATTCTCTCTTTTTAAATTCTATCTATTGTCATTTCTAGACATTTGATCATATTTATATGATCCCTTTAACATTTAATTCTATCTATATGTTCACTTTAACACTTAATATGATCACTTTAACAATTAAGATGGCATTTTTACCATGAAGCTTAATGGGATTTGGGGTCCCATGACAAATTTGTAAACATACCCTTAGAAGTAAATCCATAGGAATGTATGCAGAACTATACAGCTTTACAATTACAAACTTCTTCCTCCCTCTCTTATTCCCATTATTATTTTTTTACTGAGATCTATTTTCAATTGACTTTATACACATATGATTGACTCTGTTAAGTAAAGAGTTCAACAAATAGTATGAAGAAGAAGAAAAAACAGATGTATTATTTTCGAAAGAACTGTGAAAACTCTGAGATGATGGAATTGTGTAGTTGAAAAAGTGTGGATGTTAATAATTACAACAGCAGGGGTGATGTTCGGCATAGGGCTCAGCCATTCCTCGGGATGCCTGCAGCCATATTGGAGTATCTGGGTTTCAGTGTCGAACTCCCATCTACACTCTCAATTCCGGTTTCCTATTAATATAGCTCGAGTGCTTGGATCCCTGCCACCCTTGTGGGAGACCTGGACTAGATTCCCACCTACTGGCTTCAGCTTGGCCCAGCCCTGGCTATTGTGAGCATTTTGGAGTGAACCAATGAATGGCAGCTCTCTCTCTCTCTCTTTCCCTCTAGCCCTCGCTACGTCTGCCTTTCAAATAAATGAAATAAATGATTTAAAGAAAAAAAGATTTAGCACATCTGGATTTAAGCCCCTAATCCATTTCTTTTTGGTTATTCGTTTCTGGGATTTCTCTGCATTACTATCCCTGGTTGTGAAACAGTAACAACAAATGCAGATGCTGTGCTTGCTGTGTGTGTTTACATATAGTCATTCATTTAGTCCCCAGAGTAACTACTTTGTGAGTGAGAAAACCAAAGCACAAAAAAGCAGTGTGGCAGGTGGATTTGCAGGTGGATAGTCTGAGCCTGTCCACTAGGATAGAGTTTCCCATGAGGGCTCTGCATTCAGGTCCCAGCACTGGTGAGGGGGAAAACCAATGTGGAAGCACCGTGTCCAGGGCAGAAGTTTCTTTTCTTTCTTTCTTTTTTTTAAGATTTATTATTTATTTGAGAGGCAGAGTTACAGATGGTGACAAGGAGAGACAGAAAGGTCTTCCATCCACTGGTTCACTCCCCAAATGGCTGCAACGGCAAGAGCTGAGCTGATCTGAAGCTGGGGCCTCCTGTGGTCTCCCATGCAGGTGCAGGGCCCAAGCACTTGGGCCATCTTCTACTGCTTTCCCAGGCCATAGCAGAGAGCTGGATCGGAAGTGGAGCAGCCGGGACTAGAACTGGCGCCCACATGGGATGCCGGTGCCACAGGCAGAGGATTAACCCACCATGCACAGCGTCGGCCCTCAGGGTAGAAGTTTCAATACTGTGAAAAATCAAATTATACTGTCTCTTCACAGGGATCCAATCATCATCTCCAGTCACTACAGCTGAAGACATAAATATGATGACTGCTCAGATCTGATTATGCGGTTTCTATCCTGCCAGCTGGCTGTCTCTCTTTCGAGAAGGCCAATTCCATTTAGAGCCTCAATCAACTCCTTTGATTAATCAAATCAACCAGACTAACCTGCCTGATTCAATTACTCATCATGTCGTGTGGGACTTAAAAGAGTTCTGCCTTTCTTGATTTATTAATTTACTTGAAAGGCAGAGTTACAGAGAGAGAGAGAGAGAGAATCTCGCATCTGCTGGTTTATTCCCCAAATGACAGCAATGGCCAGGGCTGGGCTGATCCGAAGCCAGGAGCCTGGAACTCCATCCAGTTCTACTTTAGCCACCTTCCACTGCTTTCCCAGGTGCATTAGCAGGGAGCTAGATCAGAAGGGGAGTGGCTGGGACTCAAACTGGTGCCAATAGGGGATGCCAGCTCTTACTGTGTCCTAATTCTGGGCCCCTGGAAGTGTGGTGGGGTTCTTTCTTGAGCTTGGATTTTACTTGGTACATTCAACATGTGTTGTGAAGGGCTTCTCAACCCATGAGAAAGAAAATCAGTACCAAATGCTCCAGCCCAGGGAGCTGTCCAGACTGCGTCTTGATTCTCACTGGAGGCTGTGCTAAGTCACCACCCCTACCCTCAACACACACACTCATGCATACTTTGGTGCTATGGACAATTCTTAAAGCCACTGACACCAGCCTGAGCATGATGACATAAGCTCCACTTACCGCACTCTCGGGACTGGCGCTTCTGCAGGCGCTTTTCTGAGAAGAGCTTTTAAAAATGATCCCACTGATTCACTTAGCCCCCGGTGGCCACTTGGCTGCTCCGTAAAGGCAGTGGGCACCCCCAGCCAAATGAACCACTCCCAAGCACAAGGCGAGTTTGGAAGAAATGTGTACTTTCGGGCCACGATGATTAGAATATTAATTTGCCAGTGGCAAACTCTCCTGCTTGAGAAATGCACTTTTCCCTCGGAGGCATGCAGGGTGGCCTTGGGAAGACAGTGCATTTTGTCTCACCACCAAGACTTATGTCTTGTTCTCCACCTGCTCTCCCCTGGTTCCCGTAGGCGCGTCTGCCCATCAAATGGATGGCTCCGGAGAGCTTGTTTGAAGGCATCTACACCATTAAGAGTGATGTCTGGTCCTACGGAATTCTGCTCTGGGAAATCTTTTCCCTTGGTACGTGCCCTGGCTGGCCTCCGGGGCTCTGGGTTTCACACTCTTGGCTCCTTGGGTGCCCGCCCCCAATCTCCACCTCCTAAGTCAGAGAGTGGGTGAACCAATGGCTCCTTGCTCTTAGTTCTGCGGCACCGTCTGCCACTCCGTGTTTTCCTTGTCCCTGCCCATAGGTCTTTCTGCTCTGCTGCTCTCAGCCTGCTTGGGAGCAGGAGCCATGTGTTTTTTTCCCAGTTGCTGCCTCCCTGCCAAGCAGGGACTGGCACCTGCAGACTCTCCATTGCTATTTGTTGACTGAATGCACACACAAGCGAATGTCGTGTCACTCCCGTTTTCCCCAGGTGTGAATCCTTACCCTGGAATTCCAGTGGACGCCAACTTCTATAAACTCATTCAGAGTGGATTTAAGATGGATCAGCCTTTTTATGCCACAGAAGAAATGTGAGTTGGACTCACACAGTAGCTGATACCACAGCTTTCCTCTCCATCTCTCCAATGCTTGATACAAACTGTACCAACCCCTTCACGCCTTGATGCATTCCTGCTCGTCCGCCAATCCCTCCTTTCTGAGTTCCAAACACAGTAGAGTCCTTGCCACAAACCAAATGTGCCGGAAGCCACTAACTCAGGTTGGTGGGGAAGGGTCCCTTTTGCTTCGCCCACACTTCCTCACCTTGGCCTTGCTCTGTGACTCACAGATACTTCATCATGCAGTCCTGCTGGGCTTTCGACTCCAGGAAACGGCCGTCCTTCCCGAACCTGACTTCGTTTTTAGGATGTCAGCTGGCAGACGCAGAGGAAGCGGTATGTAGCAGCCAGGACTCTGAGGGCATCATTGTAAAGGAAACCCGCCACTTCAAACGCTCACTGCTTCCTAGGAACTCAATGCACAAAGTGGCTTTTCTCACCACGATTCGTTCTGGGTGCACTCCGAAAGCTGTGTGGTGTGAGGTGTTTAAATAGGATAAGTGTTTGCAGAAACAATACTTTCCTTAAGATGTCAGCCAGTTGGGTGATAAATGAAAAGCTCCTGGGGCAGGTGCTTGGAACAGCAGTCCACTTGCAGGCCAGCGCCATGGTGCAACAGGTTAATTTTCCGCCTGAGGCACTGGCATCCCATAAAGATGCTGGTTCGCGTCCTGGCTGCTCCTATTCTGATCCAGCTCTCTGCTGTGGCCTGGGAAAGTGGTAGAAGATGGCCCAAGTCCTCGAGCCCCTGCCCCCGCATGGGAGATTTGAGGAAGCCCCTGGCTCCTGGTTTTGGATTGGCATAGTTCCAGCCATTGTGGCCTTTTAGGGAGTGAATCAGCAGATGGAAGACCTTTCTCTCTGTCTCTCCCTCTCTCTGTAACTCTGCCTCTCAAATAAATAAATAAAATCTTTAAGAAAAAAAATACTGGCCAGTGCCGTGGCTCTACAGGCTAATCCTCTGCCTTGCGGCGCCGGCACACAGGGTTTTAGTCCCGGTCGGGGCTCTGGATTCTGTCCCGGTTGCCCCTCTTCCAGGCCAGCTCTCTGCTGTGGCCTGGGAGTGCAGAGGAGGATGGCCCAAGTGCTTGGGCCCTGCACCCCATGGGAGACCAGGAAAAGCACCTAGCACCTGGCTCTGGCTCCTGCCATCGGATGAGCGCGGTGCGCCGGCCGCAGCGCGCCGGCCGCGGCGGCCATTGGAGGGTGAACCAACAGCAAAAGGAAGACCTTTCTCTCTGTCTCTCTCTCTCACTGTCCACTCTGCCTGTCAAAAAAAAAAATGCTGCTTGCAACACCCATTTCACATATCAAAGTGCGGGGTTTGAGTCCTGGTTCACCTTCTAATTCCAGTTTCTTGCTAATATTGCAGACAAGTAGTGAGCTCAAGTGCTTGGATTCCTGCCACCCACATGGGGCGCCCAGTCCAGCCTGGCTCTGGTGGGCATTTAGGTTGTAAACCAGCAGCTGGGAGATCTCTTTCTCTATGTATCTCTGGTTCTCTGCTTTCCAAAAAAAGTAAAAAAGAAATAAATAAAATTTTAAAAGCTCTTAAGTGTCCACTTACATAAAGCTTAAGCCCTGGCTTTCAGATGCCACTGACCTGTCCTCATTGAACATGAGGCATGATTATGGAATAATCACACAGCTCAATCATGTAATGTAGAGTGAGAGCATCCACGCATATCAGCCCTGCCACTCCACCTCCTAACAGCTGTGCCCATTATTACCAGTGGCTTTACTTCTCTGGGCCTCAGTTTTCTTATCTGTAAAATGGGCTGTCTAGCTAGATTAAACCATAAGCCTTAGGATCCTGGAATTACTTTGCTGAGTCTTTGCAACCCACACAACCTGGAGTAGTGAAGAGAGCCATCTCCAGATGAAGTGGGCAAAGCATGGACTCTTAAATTCTCGATGTCAAATCTGGGCTCCATCATTTACTTTATTTAGTTATTTATTTGAATGTCAGAATTACAGAGAAAGAAGGAGAGGGGGAGAGAGAGAGAGAGAGGTTTTCCATTTGCTGGCTCACTCTCCAATTGGCCGCAACAGCTGGAGCTGTGCTCGTCTGAAGCCAGGAGCCAGGAGCTTCCTCCAGGTCTTCCTTCTACCCACCTGGCCAGCCCATCCTTCTTTCCTCCACCCACATGAGCCACCTGGACGGAGTTCCTGGCTGTGCCTGGCCCCTCCCCCAGCTGTTCTGGGCACTTGGGGGAAATGAACCAGCAGATGGGAGATCTCTCTCTCTCTCTGTCTGTCTCTCTCTTTCTCTGTTTCTACCTTTCACAAAAACTGTTACGCAAACTTATAACTCTAATTTAGTAGAAAACAAGTGACTAAACTTTCAATTCAAGAAGCTACAGGGGGAAGAAGCAGAAGGGAGAAGGGAGCGAAATGGACAAAGCAGAAGGGGAGATCAGAGATAACAGGAATTAGTGAAGCAGAGGACACAGTGGCCAAGCAGATCAGGGAACCAGAGTTGTCTCTTGGAACTCGTAATGGCTTGGCTAATACTCTGCTGACGCGTTACCCAGAACAGCTCCTTTAATCTCACCTCGATCCCATGCAGTGGGCCCCTTTATTACCGCCTGGTAGTTGAGATGCAGAGAGGTTAAGTAACTTACCTAAGGTAACACAGGACGTGTCAGGTGTAGGACTTAAGCACAGCAGTCTTGCTTTAATCTACTTTATGTCTTTCTTTCTTTTTTTTAATATAGAGGCTAAGAGGCAGAGAGAGAGAGAGAGAGAGAGAGCGCGTGAGAGAGAGCGCGTGAGAGAGAGCAAACTCCCATCTGCCAGCTCATTCCGCAAGTGCTCACAGCAGCCGGGGCTGGGCCTGGTGGAAGCCAGGAACTTGGTCTCGCTCTCCTGTGTGCATATCAGAGACCTGGTTACTTGAGCCATCACCACTGCCTTCCAGGGCCTGGGATAGCAGGAGCTGGAATCGACTGTCTAACCAGGCCCTCTGTCACGGGGCACTCTGATGAGGTTTTTTTTTTTTTTTTTTTAAGATTTGTTTACTTTGAAAGTCAGAGTTACACATAGAGTAAAGGAGAAACAGAGAGAGATCTTCCTTCCACTGGTTCACTCCCCAAATGCTCACAAGCAGGACTTGAATGGGCTCCCATGTGGGATGCGGGCGCTGCAGACAGCAGCTGAACCGGCTGTGCCACAGCACCGGCCCTGATGAGAGTCTTCACTGGCTCGTTAATCACTAGGCAAAATGCCCGCCCTTATGCTGTATGTTAATGTTGTATATGAACAGACTACGCAAATAGACTAGTAATTATCTTTGATGCTAACAGTTAAGCAAAATGAGAAAGCATAATTAAATAACATTCAGAATATGAAGGAGAATGTAAGAGTAGAAGGACCATTTTTTTAAAGATTTATTTATTTATTTGAAAGTCAGAGTTACCCAGAGAGAGGAGAGGCAGAGAGAGAGAGAGAGAGAGAGAGAGAGAGAAAGGTCTTTCATCTGATGGTTCACTCTCCAATTGGCCACAATGGCCAGAGTTGCACCAATCCAAAGCCAGGAGCCAGAAGCTTCCTCCGGGTCTCCCACATGGGTGCAGGGGCCCAAGGACTTGGGCCATCTTCTACTGCTTTCCTAGACCATAGCAGAGAGCTGGATTGGAAGTGGAGCAGCTGGGTCTTGAACCAGCACTGATATGGGATGCTGGCACTTCAGGGCAGGGCGTTAACCCACTGAACCACAGCGCCAGCCCCGGGACCATTTTTTAAAAGCTATAAGCAGGGATCGGCACTGTGGCATAGCAGGTAAAACTGCTGCCTGCAGTGCCATCATCCCATATGGGCGCCAGTTCGAGTCCTGGTTGCTCCACTTCCAATACAGCTCTCTGCTATGGCCTGGGAAGCCAATAGAAGATGACCCAATGCTTGGGTCCCTGCACTCGCTTGGAAGATCCAGAAGAAGCTCCTGGCTCCTGGCTTCAGATTGGCGCAACTTCGGCCATTGTGGCCAATTGGGGAGTGAATCAGAGGATTGAAGAGTCTCTCTCTCTCTCTCTCTCTCTCTCTCTCTCTCTCTCTCTGCCTCTCCTCTCTCTGTGTAACTCTGACTTTCAAATAAATAAATAAATCTTAAAAAAAAAAAAAAGCCTCTAGACCGTGGGTCTGGATGCCTGGCAGTGTAGGCATGAATTCAGGTTGTGCTACGTTACAGGATTCATTGGGTGGTTGGGAATCCAGTGCTAGAGATGCTTGTTTTTTGTTTGTTTTAAGATGTATTTATTTATTTGAAAGTCAGAGTTACATAGAGAGAGAAGGAAAGGCAGAGAGAGAGAGGTCTTCCATCTGCTGGCTCACTCCCCAGTTGGTCTCAACAGCTAGAGCTGTGCCGATCTGAAGCTGGGAGCCAGGAGCTTCTTCCAGTATCCCATGTAGGTGTAGGGACCCAAGGACTTGGGCCATCTTCTACTGCTTTCCCAGGCATATTAGCAGGTAGCCAGATCGGAAGTGGAGCAGCCAGGTCTTGAACTGGCACCCATATGGGATGCCGGCACTGCAGGTGGCGGCCTTACCCACTATACCATAGCACCAGCCCCGAGATGCATGTTTGGATTCAACAGGTTTGATAGGTCATTACCAAGGGCACACGTGTCCGAAGATGTCCATCCTTAAAGGGGCCAGGCAAAGCTGACTTTGTGTCTCAGGACCAGGTTCTCAATGGATACATTTTAGCTTATAAGGATATTTCTTTCTAGAAAGAAAAATTAGGAGTAGGCAACAGCCCAGTCAGAAAGAAATGAGCAGTTGCAAAGTGTGGAGAGGAAGAGAGTCTGTGAGTTTAAATATAGAGCAAGAGGGTGGACATTTGGCTCAGTGGTTAGGATGCCACTCGGGGTGCCTACATTCCATATCATCGACTTGGCTTTGAGTCCTGGCTCTGCTGCTGAAGTTGGGTGTCTGCCACCTACACGGAGACCTGGACTGACTTCTCTGATCCCAGACATTTGGGGTTGAACCTGGTGAGAGCTTGTGTTAGCTCACTCTCTCTCTCTCTCTCTGCCTTTCAAATAAAGTAAGTAAATATTTAAAAATATATAGACAAAGATGATAGATTTTGCTTATAATAAAATGTATGCAGTTAAGGAGCTAAAGCTTGTTGCAAAGCCACAGAGATGTGCAAGGTTCTGCTACCCCTCATGGGAAGGCCCTGGGGTGAGTCCTGTTTCCAGACACACCAGAGAAGAAATGAGCACAGCTGCTCTCCAATTTATGATGGGTCACCTTCTGATTTTTTTGTCTTCACAGTGACCCAAAACATACCCATCCAACCACTCTGTTTTCCATTTTCAATTCAGTGTTCAGTAAATTACATGCCATATATTTAACACTATTATGAAATGGGCAAGGTATGAGATGATTTGCTAAGCTGTAAGCTATGGCCTGTGTTCTTAGCATGTTTCAGGTAGGCGAGGCTAAGCTATGATGTTGAGTAGGTTCGGGGTATATTCAATGTGTTTTGAACTTAACAATATTTTCAGCTTCGGGTAGGTTGGTGTGTGTGGAGGTGCCTGGTTTCAGTTGAGGAGTTTCCACAACCTCCCTGCAAGGCAACTGGTCATGTGCATTGCAATTCCACTTCCTCCCTTTACCCCACGAGTGCACTTCCAGTGCTCATGTTACGTACCAGCCTATCTACCCACTCAAAGGCTATTGATGGGATGTCAGTGCTGTGGGACCCTGGGCCACCAGTGATACGTGGCCATGCTTAGTGGGTAATAACAATGTGTGGCACATATAACATATGAATAATATAACAACAATAAATTGGTAATTTGAAAGTAAGGTTCTAAATAATACATAGCCCGAGCCTACTGATGCACAATTGTGAGCACCTAGCAAGCTGTCCACAATGGCGATTCCAGTCATTTTTAGCCTTGTTCTACGTATCTTTCTGTATTGCTTCAATTATCTATGTGTGTGTGTGCAAACTTCATAATTAGGGGGAAAAAAGTAAAGCTAGTTTTATTTTTTAAAAGATTTGAAAAGCCCCTAAACTCCCAAGGGAACATTCGAGAACCAGTCTCCCCCCCTCCCATCATGAGCTGCATAACAAACACATCTCTTTATGGAGTCTTTTCTCGCTGATGTTTTTTCTGCCTGGCTTTCAGAATTCGAGAGTGACTTTTTATTCCTCTAAGAGTAGAAGCAATAGCGAAAGAAAATACTTGATTGTGACTGAATTTCCCCAGTGATAAAAGGACCCAGATGGCTTTGTTAATGACTCTGTGGATGGCCGGCGCCATGGCTCAACAGGCTAATCCTCCACCTAGCGGCACCGGCACACCGGGTTCTAGTCCCGGTCGGGGCGCCAGATTCTGTCCCGGTTGCCCCTCTTCCAGGCCAGCTCTCTGCTATGGCCCGGGAGTGCAATAGAGGATGGCCCAAGTGCTTGGGCCCTGCACCCCATGGGAGACCAGGAGAAGCACCTGGCTCCTGCCTTCGGATCAGCGCAGTGCGCTGGCCACAGCGTTCTGGATGTGGCGGCCATTGGAGGGTGAACCAACGGCAAAAGGAAGACCTTTTTCTCTGTCTCTCTCTCTCTCACTGTCCACTCTGCCTGTCAAAAAAAAAATGACTCTGTGGAATGCTCTCCAAGTCCTAAGCATAGTAGGAGTGATGCCCCCTCCATATGAAACTACCCACTCCGTTGGGACCCTTTGCAGGAGAGGTAGGCACTAGGCATGTCTACGTCAGATGGAGCTCAGTGTTTCTTTCTCTCACCCATATTCAGATGTACCAGAACATGGATGGCCACGCTCCAGAACGTTCTTCCGGCTACCAAAACAGGCGATCTTTTGGCAGAGAGATGAGTTCAGAGCTACCCTCGCCACAGGCTCCTGCTGGAGACTCATAGAGAAACCCGTTGGTCTGAAGGACTTCCCCTGTCCACCTATCTTATGCAGGCTATAGATGACCAAGACAAGGTTACTTTCATCACTAAAAGAAAAATATATTATCAACTGCTGCTTCGCCGGACTTTCTCTAGAAGCTCTCTGCATTTACTCTTGTTTTCAAAGGGACTTTTGTAAAATCGAAGCATCTGGTGCCCGAGGCAGGCAGAGCCGCTAACTCACTCTCCCGGAGCACCTGCCTACATCCCAAGGCCGTCTCTGCTGGCTTGAGTGAAAGTCGCATCCCCGGAGTATACTATATTCTTGTAAATACTTCCACCAAAAGCATTTTGCTAAGGAGAAGCTAATATGATTTTTTTAAAAATCCATGTTTTAAAATACTATGTAACTTTTTCAGCTATTTAGTGATATATTTTATGGATGGAAATAAAATTTCTAATGTAGAAAACGTTTGTTAGTGAATTATGGACTTGGTTTATTTCGGGCCAGAAGGAACTGGATGTACGAGCTTTTCCCATGGAGAAGGCTCGTTCTTGCATCAGATCCGCGGTAGCTCTGTTTCCACTCTGTGCTCTTGGTCCCCTCTGTCCCCTGAAGCTGGGTGCCCCTGCATCCCGCAGGCTGGAAACGGCGCTTGTCCTCATGCCCTGAGGTGCCGGGAGTCTTTTCTCTGCCTTTGCCTGCCTGCTGAGTGTAGGCTACAGAGGAGGACTCTGGGGCATTTGTCAGGGCTGGGATTCACTCCCCAACCTTTCTCAGCTTTGTGACCTAGGCCAATGCTGCGGCTAGAACATGTCCCCAGGGGGCAGTGCTGTGGTGCACTGGGTTAAGCCCCTGCTTCTAATGCCAGCATCCCGTATCCAGGCGCCAGTTCAAATTCTGGTTTCTTTGCTTCTGATCCAGCTCCCTACCAATGCACCTGGGAAAGCAAAAGATGGCTCAGGTACTTGGGCCCCTGCCACCCATCCATGTGGGAGACCTGGATGGAGCTCCTGGCTCCTGGCTTTGGTCTGGCCCAGCCCTGGCCCTGGCCCCAGCCGAGGAGGCCATTGGGAAATGAACCAGAGGATGGAACATACCTCTTTCTTCTCTCTCTCACTTTCTGTCTTCTCCCTGTCACTCTACCTTTCAAATAAATAAAATAAATCTAAAAAAAAAAAAAAGTGCCCCCTAAAGTTCCCTTGTAAACTGAATCAGCTCTGAGAGGTGGTTAGACCACACGAGGGTGCCGCCCTTTGGGAACACTCCTGTTGTTACCACAGGTCCCTCATCACAGGAATGGGTCTGTTATAGGAGTCTGGCCCCCTTCTGCTGTCTTATTCTCCCTCGAACCTTGTGGTACCTTCCGTGGGTCATCACGCAGCAGGAAGGCCCTCACCAGACACAGCTCCTTGGCCTTGAACTTCCCAGCCTCCAGATCCATGTGTAACACAACCGTTTCAGCTTCAGCGTCCTTTCCTGGGCAATTAGAGGCATAAGGACCTCTCTCTCATAGGGTTACCCAGAGAATTAGATAACTAAATATACAATGCACTTATACATATAGAACCTACATAGGTAAGTCATTGAGATCAATGCCTGGCGTATAGATATGACCTAATATTATTATATGCATTTTCCCTTCTGGTTTTATTTCTTTTTTTAAAAAAAGATTTACTTATTAGGCAGAGTGATGGGGAAGAAGAGAGAGAGAGAGAGAGAGAGAGAGAGAGAGAAATCTTCCATCTGCTGGTTCACTCCCTAAATGGCCACAAAAGCCAGAGCTGGCCAGGCCAAAGCCAGGAGCTTCATCCCAGACACCCATGTGGGTGCAGGGGCTCAAGCACTTGGGCCATGTTCCACTGCTTTCTCAGGCACATCACCAGGGAGCTGGAGCCAAAGACAAGCAGCCAGGACTCGAACTGGCACTTGGATATGGATTGCCGGTGTCACAGGCAGCAGCTGAACCTGCTGTGCCACGCCAGCCCCCTCCTTTCTGGTTTTCACCATTTGCTTTCGAACAGGTCACCATAAACTTTCATGGATTACTGATCTCTTGGTCACCTCTTTCCCCAAGCTCTCCATCATCCAGTGTGTTCTCTAAGCTGCTGCCAGATTCCCCTTCCTGAAATACTGATTTGCAGCAGGTGTTTGGTCCAGCAGTTAAGACATCCATGAATGGGGCCAGAGCTGTGGCACAGTGGGTAAAGCCGCCACTGCAGTGCTGGCATCCCATATGGGCACCCATTCGAGTCCTGGCTGCTCCACTTCCGATCCAGCTCCCTCCTAATGTGCCTAGGAAAGCAGCAGAGGATGGTCCAAGTGCTTGGGCCCCTGCACCTGCATGGGAGACTCAGAAGAAGCTCCTGGCTTTGGATCAGCCCAGCTCTGGATGTTGTAGCCATTTGGGGAGTGAACCAGCAGATGGAAGGTTTATCTATCATCTATCTATCTATCTATCTATCTATCTCAGCCTCTCTGAAACTCTGCCTTTCAAATAAATAAATAAATCTTAAAAAGACATCCGTGAAGAATCCCACGTCCCACATTGGAGTACCTGGGCTCCACAGGTGCTGCTGACCCGTTTCCTGCTAATGCAGCCGTATCGACTGAAGTGGTTGGGTTCCTGCTGCCACGCAGGAAGCCTGAACTGAGTCTGACTCCTGGCTTCATCTCAGCCAGCCCCAGCCACTGCGGGCATTGTGGGGAATGAATCAGTGCGTGAATCTTTCTACATCTGTCTCTTAAGTAAACAAATAAATAAATTAAACATTTTTAAATTAATTTAAAATACTGATTTTGTTTATCACGCGTCTGGAGACCTTTTTTTCAGGGAGTGACTCCCCAGTACCCAGCTGCTAAAGCCAAAGCTTCTCGCAGTGTGCAGAACCTACCACATGGTGGCGCCACTCCATCTCTCAGTGCGAGCCACGAGACCGGCGTCTGCCCAGAGGCTGCCCGCCCTGGGACAGTGGGGGAGGCTGGACATCCCAGCCCCAGGTTACCTCTCCTTCCCCCTCCTACCAGGAATGCCAGCTGCCTGCTCCTTTTCCTATTCAAGGTCAGCCTTCTCCTGCAGGCCTCTCCAGCTCCTTTCCCCAGGACGCCGGTTTCCTTCTCTGAAATTGCAGGCCTTCCTGTCTGTTTCACGTGGTTGACTCTTCCCAGAGTGCACCTCGTTTATGCTGTCATTTATCTTCCCAAGTGATCTGAACCATTTGAAGGCACCTGTGATCGGTTCCAGGTTGGATGCTTAACTCCCACTTGTGTGTGCAGTCGGAGTTTAACAAATAGATGTACTCAATGACTACTCAATAAGGACATAAAATATATTCGATATTAAAAAATCAAGTGGTTGGTGCCAGTGTTGTGGCACAGTGCGTTAAGCTGCTACCTGGGATGTCAGCATCCCAGAGGAGTGTTGGTTCAAGCGCCGGCTGCTGCACTTCTGAC
Source organism: Sylvilagus floridanus (assembly GCA_949820135.1). NCBI lineage: Eukaryota > Metazoa > Chordata > Mammalia > Lagomorpha > Leporidae > Sylvilagus > Sylvilagus floridanus. The sequence goes on along the minus strand of OX463230.1, from coordinate 51,084,551 downwards.
CCAGCTCCCTGCTAATGGCCTGGGAGAGCAGCTGAGGATGGTCCAAGTGCTTGGGCCCCTGCACCCACGTGGGAGACATGAAGGAAGATTTTGGCTCCTGGCTTCGGATTGGCCCAGCTCTGGCTGTTGCATTTGGGGAGTGAATCAGCAGGTGATGGAAGTCTCCCCCCACCTCCATAACTCTTTCAAATAAATAAATTAAATCTTAAATAAATTCAAATGGTTTTGCATTTTTACTTGTGTTAATAAATGATATTCCTGGGGCCGGCACTGTGGCGCAGTGCGTTAACACCCTGGCCTGGAGCACCGGCATCCCATATAGGCGTCGGTTCTAGTCCCAGCTGCTCCTCTTCCAATCCAGCTCTCTGCTATGGCCTAGGAAAGCCATGGAAGATGACCCAAGTCCTTGGGCCCCTGCACCCATGTGGGAGACCCGGGAGAAGCTCCTTGCTCCTGGCTTCGGATTGGCACAGCTCCAGCCATTGAGGCCAACTGGAGAGTGAACCAGTGGATGGAAGACCTCTCTCTTTCTCTGCCTCTCCTCTTTCTGAGTAACTCTGACTTTCAAATAAATAAATAAAATCTTTTAAAAAATTAAAATAACTGATATTCCCCTTTTACTCCCACAGCTCACATCCCCGGATGTTCTTCAGCCCTGTTATTAAAGCTTGAGGAAGGAACATTTGGGGTAGTGGTTATGTCCTAACTGGAGACTCCCACAGCTCATATCTGACAGTGCCTGGGTTCAAGTCCTGCCTCTGCTTCCCACCCAGGCCCTGCTGACACCCTCCTGGGAGACAGGGGAGGATGGCTCAGGCACTTGGGTCCCTGCCATGCACTTGGGAGACCTGGATGGAGCTCCTGCCTGCCGGCTTCAGCCTGGCCCAATCCTGGATGTTGGGGGTGGGGGTGCGGGGGTATTTAGGGAGTGAACCCGCAGATGGAAGCTCTGTGTTGCTGTCTTTGCCTTTCACATAAAATAAATATATAAATAGATCAAAAAATAAATAGCCTTGCAAGCCCCACTGAGGACACACAGAGAGGTCATCTATCTGCTGGTTCACTCTCCCAAATTGCTGCAATGGCCAGAGCTGGGCTACTTCAAAGCCAGGAGCCAGGAGCTTCTTCCAGGTCTCCCACATGGGTGCAGGGGCCAAAGCACTTGGGCCATCTTCTGCAGCTTTCCTAGGCCATAGCAGAGAATTGGATTGGAAATGGAGTGGAGGGGACAAGAACCCATTCCCATAGGGGATCCCAGTGCCTCAGGTGGAGGCTTAGCCCACTATGCCATAGTGCCAGCCCCATGTATACATCTATTTTGTTATTATTTGTAGACCCCATTTTTCTAATCTTGGGAATTCTGTCTTGAGCTTGATGCCTAACAAGTATGATTAAAAATATTGGCTTGGGGCCAGAGCTGTGGTACAGTGGATTAATGCCCTAGCCTGAAGTGCTGGCATCCCATATGGGTGCCGGTTCAAGACCCAGCTGCTCTACTTCCTGTCCAGCTCTCTAATATGGCCCAGGAAGCAGTAGAAGATGCCCCAACTCCTTGGGCCCTTGCACCCGGTGGGAGACCGGGAAGAAGCACCTGGCTCCTGGCTTTGGGTCAGCACAGCTCCGGCCGTTGTGGCCATCTGGGAAGTGAACCAGTGGATGGAAGACTTTCTCTCTCTCTCTCTCTCTCTCTCTCTCTCTCTCTCTCTCTCTCTCTCTCTCTCTTCTCTGCCTCTCCTCTCTCTGTGTAACTCTGACTTTCAAATAAATAAAAAATATTGGCTTAGGAACTGACATGTGGTACAAACATCTACACTGCTGCTGCCTACAGTGTGGACATCCCATACAGGAGCAGCAGTTCCAGCCCCAGCTGCTCTGCTTCCGATCCACCTTCCTGCTAATGCACCTGGAAAGGCAATGGAAGATGGCTCAGGGACTCAGACACCTGCCACCCATGTGGGAGACCAGGCTGGAGCTCTTAGCTCTGGGCTTTGGCCTGACCCAGCCATTGAGCCTACACTGAGCCATTGAGGCTACTTGGGAAGTGAAACAGCAGGTGGAAGAGCTCGCTCTCTCTCTCCCTCTCTCTCTTTCTATCTCTGTCACTCTCCCCTGAAAATAAATTAATGAATCTTTAAAGACAAGAAACCACTGGCGTGGTCTGCAGAAGATCATTCATGTTTTGTGATCACGTAAGTCATGCATACTGATTATGTTTCCAGGCCCAGAGCGGGAGCCACAGTTTAGGAGGGACATCAGCTGCGATGGTGATGACAGCGTGGAGATCTCCAGGTCCTAGGTCTACAGATGCACGGTGAGAAATTAGAACAAACTGGGACTGGCCATGGGCGTGTGGGCACTGCCCAGCCGCGTTAGGAAAATCCCTGGACTCCAAACCTGAAAACACCCACACGCAGTCGGCACTCACCTCATTCAGCGCGGCCCCCTCCTTCTAGACGCTCTGCCAGGAGTGCGAGCTCATCATAGGGGTGCTCTGGGCAGCGCCAGGCTGGGCGGCACTGTGCCTGGGGAAGCTTGATTCAGTTCTTAAGAATGGAATTTGGAGCCCTGGGTCAGCTTCCTGCAGATCCCTAGGGGTGTGCACGTCCAGCTGCCTGACCGTGTCTGGCAACCTCGTGCCCAGTGGTGCTGGCTGGCTGCTCCTGTCCTGTCTCCAAGGCTGAGGAGCACACAGTGGCTTCTGTCCTTGGGAGCTAAGTGCATGTGTGCTCTCTCATGTGACGAGCAGGGCCACCTTTGACAAAAGGCCTTGTCCCCACAATTGACACCCCTGGGAAGAAAAGTTTCATTCATATGGTTGCAGTTTGAATATAGATAGAATATTGTTTTTAAATTAGAACTATTTTTTTTAATTCTGAGCTTAATTCAAATGTGTGCCAGCACCTTCCAGAGTTAGGTAATATGCAGGATGCTCTGATCAGATGGCTTAGGGAAATTTCTGGAATATTTACATTTGAATATTCCTCAATCATGAATGTTTTTGACGTAAATCTAACCAAAAACTGTGATCTTATTCTTTGCACGTTTTCATTATATAGTATTTGCAAACTTAGTTTGAAACAAATTAATTCCTAAGCATTTTGTCTGTGTTGTTTTCTTAAAAACAAAGTTGAGGAATATAGTTCCCATCTTCTTGTTTTAATGTATTTACATTTTCTTTTTTAATTTAATTTTTATTAGTTTTTAGCAGATTCAGTATAGTTCGTAGACACAGTTCTGACAATATAATGATAGCCCTTCCCCTCCCTCCCTTGCACCCTCCTTCTCTCTTCCTTTCTTTTTTTTTTTTCAGTTTTGAGTTAACATATTTTAAATTTATATTACAGTAAAAAGACTTCATATTTCACCAAATGATAAGTTTAACCTGTAAAAAAGAAAAAGATCCTACTGTGGTGGGAATATAGACAACAGCTATAAATAACACTTGAGAGGCTGGCACCTTGGCCTATTGGGCGAAGCCACTGCCTGAGACACTGGCATCCCATACGGATGCCGAGTCTTGGCTGTTCCAGTTTCCTTTCCTTCCCTTTCCTTCCCTTTCCTTTCCTTTCCTTTCCTTTCCTTTCCTTTCCTTTCCTTTCCTTTCCTTTCCTTTCCTTTCCTTTCCTTTCCTTTCCTTTCCTTTCCTTTCCTTTCCTTTCCTTTCCTTTCCTTTCCTTTCCTTTCCTTTCCTTTCCTTCCTTCCTTTCTTTCTTTCTTTCTTTCTTTCTTTCTTTCTAGAATTATTTATTTGAAAGAGAGTTACAGACAGGCAAAGGCAGAGAGAAAGAGAGAGAGGTCTTCCATCTGATGGTTCACTCCCCAAGTGGCTGCAACGGCCAGAGCTGGGCTGATCCAAAGCCAGGAGCCAGGAGTCCCCTCTGGATCTGCACGTGGGTGCAGAGGCCCAAGGACTTGGGCCATCCTCCACTGTTTTCCCAGGCTATATTAGAGAGCTGGATTGGAAGTGGAGCAGCCAGGACTCAAACTGGCGCCCATATGGGATGCTGGCACTGCAGGCAGCAGCTTTACCCACTATGCCACAGCGCTGGCCCCTGTTCCACTTTCAATCCATTTCCCTGCTAATGCACCTGAGAAAGCAATGCTTGGGCCCCTGCACACATGTGGGAGACCTGGAAGAAGCTCCTGGCTTTGGCCTGGCTCAGCCCTGGCCATTGCAGCCATTTGGTGAGTAAACCACCTGATGAAAGATCTCTTTCGGTGTCTTTCTCTCTCTCTTCCTGTAACTCTGCCTTTCAGATAAATAAATAAATCTTTAAAAAAATAATTGAATGCAAAAATGACCATTTCCCCCATATACAGTAAATTTTAAAGTAATCATAGATCCTTAAAACTATAGTAGTACACCATTCTTAACCGTTAGTTTGACAAAGGTATAAAACAAAGTTCAACAACACTCTATTTGCAGCAATAGTGATACAGGCATTTCTTCCTCTCTTTCTTTTTAATTTTAGCTCCCACATGGAAAGGAGCACTTACAGAATTTGTCTTTCTGGTTATGGCTTATTTTATGCAACAGGATGTCCTCCAGTTGTGTCCATCTTGCTACGAATGGTAGAATTTCTTTCTTTTTCATAGTTGAATATATGCCATTGTGTTATATGTTCATTTCTCACACATATGTACATGCATACATTCACAAACTTCTTGTTTTCTTTTTTTAATATTTATTTATTTGAAAGGCAGAGTCAGAGAGAGAGAGGATTTTCCATCTGCTCGTTCACTCCCCAGACGGCTGTAGTGACGGGGTTGGGCCATGTGGGAGCCAGAGCCAGGAGCCCAGGATTCCAGCCAGGTCTCCCACGAGCGTGGCAGGTTCCCATCTTCCACTGCCTTCCCAGGCGCATTTACCAGGGAGCTGGGTGGGAAGTGGAGCAGTCAGGACTCGAACTGATGCTCATGTGGAATGCCGTGGTGGCAGGAGGCGGCTCAACCATGGCACCCAGCGCCCCCACGGCCCCAGGTGTGAACTGTTGCCTACACGGATGGGATCGCAGCGGACGTAGTGTTCAGCGTGTCGTCTTTCTCACAGTGCATCAGCAGCTCCCCAGCATGTGTGTTTGTGAGACCCTTACGTGCTAGACACAGGGCTTAGAGCTGCACATGCATTAGCATGAATCTCTTCATAACTGCCCATGGAGTGGGTACTGAAACGAGCCTGCTGTTCCTGAGAAAAATGACATTTGGCTTAATAATCTGGGGTCCCCAAGCCCCCATTAACCCTTACCTCGACATTCCTCTTGTGACACATTGAGTCCAGCAGAGGAAAGAGCAGAGGATGGCCAAGGGCTTGTACCCCTGCACCCACGTGGGAGACTTGGATGGAGGTCCTGGCTCCAGGCTTCAGCCTGGCCCAGCCCTGGCTGTTGCGGCCATTTGGGGAGTGAATCAGCAGAAGGAAGATTTCATCTCTCTCTCTCTCTCTCTCTCTCTCTCTCTCTCTCTCTGTGTGTGTGTGTGTGTGTGTGTGCATGTATGTGTGTGTCTCCTCCATCACTCTGCCTTTCAAATAAATCAATAACTCCCCCCGGTTCCTGGTTTATTTCACTTGTGTAGGACTCCAAGATTCACCGACGTTACGGTGTAAGTCAGAATTTCCTTCTTGCTTAAGGCTCAATAATATTCTGTTATGTGTTTGTTTATGCATTCACTTGCCGATGGGCACTTGGCTCCCTCCTCCTCTGGCTGTCGTGAATGCTGCTGTCAGGCAAACATTTCTGCGAGGCCTTGTGTGCGATTCTTTGAGGTCTAGCACCAGGAATGGGACTGCTGAACAAATGGCTGTTCCAGTTTTTGTTTGTTTGTTTTAATTTGAGCGTTGAGAGAGAAATGGAGAGATTTCCATCCACTGGTTCACTCCCCAATTGCCCGCAATGAAGGAAACTAAAGCCAGGAGGGAGGACCTCCATTCAGGTCCCCACCGTGGGTGGCAGGGACTCAATGACTTGTGCTGTCACCACTGCCTCCCAGGGTATGCATCAGCCAGAGGTGGAGTCAGGAGCCAGACTGACCTTGGGGGTCAAGCCCAGGCCCTCCAATATGGGCGTTTAACCACCAGACCAGGCACCCACCGCAGTAGTTCTATTTGGGGGCGGTGTCTACTGCCTTCACAGACCACGTTGGGGTGACCGTGTGTTCCTCTGGGCAGCCAGTATCTATTCCCATTTTGTGGCAACAGCATCGTGATTTGGGGCAGTCCTTCCTAGTGTGTGCAGTGCGGTGGGGCTTCCACCAGGGGGCGCTGTTTGCAGCGAGGGAGGGTCCTTGACCTGGGCTGGGCTATATACTTCCCTCCTGGTTCTGGAACACTGCGCCTCCAGGCTTCAGGCTCGGATGGAAGGACTCGTAGCTTGTCCACACAGTGTCGGTCTCAGAAGGCGTGGCTGTGGGCAGGTCCCCGGGGGGCTGCTCCGGCCCTCTTCTTTCTCAAGCCTTGTGCCCCGGCCTTCCTAGGAGCCGCCACGCATCTTCCCAGCACCTCCTGCTCTGCCTCCTTGCTGGCAACCTGAGAACCCCCACAGGGGTTCCTGCTGTGCAGACTCCTTGGCCAAGCGGATTTTGTCCGCTGCTTCTTGCCTGAGAAGCCCTCCCCATGTCTGTCTCCCAGCCTGTCTCTCTCCAGCACCATAGTCTATGTAGACTTCCAGATCCTACCTTCTTAAAAAAAAAATCCAACATTTTGACTTCAAAGTCCATTCATCGTATAGGTTAAGAATTCCTAATCCAGGCCTGCGCCGTGGCTCAACAGGCTAATCCTCCGCCTTGCGGCGCCGGCACACCGGGTTCTAGTCCCGGTCGGGGCGCCGGATTCTGTCCCGGTTGCCCCTCTTCCAGGCCAGCCCTCTGCTGTGGCCCAGGAGTGCAGTGGAGGATGGCCCAGGTGCTTGGGCCCTGCACCCCATGGGGAGACCAGGAAAAGCACCTAGCACCTGGCTCCTGCCATCGGATGAGCGCAGTGCGCCGGCCGCAGCGCGCCGTCCGCAGCAGCCATTGGAGGGTGAACCAACGGCAAAGGAAGACCTTTCTCTCTGTCTCTCTCTCTCACTGTCCACTCTGCCTGTCGAAAATAAAAAAAAAAAAAAAAAAAGAATTCCTAATCCAAAAACCTGAAATGTGAAATCAGGAACTTGGGGATGCTCTGGCGTGACGTCACAGGTGGAAAATTCCACACTTGATCTCATGTGACAGGTTGGAGTCAATATGCAGGTGCACTACAAATATTGCGTAAATTACCTTCAGGCATTGTGTGGAAGGTGGATGTGAACAAAAGCACATTTCATGCCTAGACTTGGGTCCCTGGGGCTGGCTTTGTGGCACAGCGGGTGAAGCTGCTGCCTGCCATGCCAGCATCTCATAGGAGTGCCAGAAGAGCCTGGCTGCTCCACTTCCCATCCAGCTTCCTGCTAATGCCCCTGGGAAAGTAATGAAACATGGCCCAAGTGCTTGGGCCCTTTGTACCCCCGTGGGACACTGAGATGGAGCTCCGGATCCCTGGCTTCTGCCTGGCCCAGCCCCAGCCATTGTAGCTATTTAGGGAGTGAACCAACAGAGAAGATCTCTCTCTCTCTCTCTCTCTCTCTCTCTCTCTCTCTCTCTGCCTTTTAAATAAATAAAATAAATCTTTTTTAAAAATAGGTTTGGGTCTCACCCCAAGGCGTCCCATTCTGTACTTGCAAACATTGCAAATCCCCAAAACCCTGAAATCCTAAACACTTCTGGTCCTGAGCCTCTCAGAAGAGGCTGCCCGCCATGTGTGTGACCCAGAGCTGAAGTCCCTTCACGTCCCTGATGTGCTGTGGGGACACACAGGTGCCACTAGGCACTGGTCCTCATGCTGATGACGTTTGAATTTTCTTTTTTTGGGTTGGGTGGTGGTTCCTACCTGTTCTTCACTTTATTGCACTTTATTACACATCTTTGGTATCTGCAGAATAGGACGTTTAAAATATAAGATGTTCTGGGCAATTAAAACAACCCTTAACAGAAAATGAAGGCCAGCACTGTGGTGCAGCAGTTAAACCTCCGCCTGTGGCCCGGTACTGGTTCTTGTCTTGGTTGTTCTTCTTCAGAGCCAGCTCTCTCTGTGGCCTGGGAAAACAGTAGAAGATGGCCCAAGTCCTTAGGCCACTGCACCTACTTGGGAGACCCGGAAGAAACTCTTGGCTCCCGGCTTCAGATCAGCCCAGCTCCTGCTGTTGTGGCCATCTGGGGAGTGAACCAGCGGATGAAACTCTCTCTCTCTCTCTCCCTCCTTCTATCCCTCTGTCTGTAACTCCATCTCTCAAATAAATACTTCTTTAAAAACAAAATAAAATCTTAAAAAAGACAAGGAGGCAAAATGAAATTAAGCTATTATTAAACCCTTCTCTTGCCTAGAGTTGATTTTAGTTGGATCAAGCTGTGTCCCTGCGATAAATACCCCTGTTCAATGTCATGGAAGATCGCTATCTACAAGCACTATTTAAGTTCACAAGTTCTATTCTGTTGGGCAGCTCCTTCCACCAGCTCCATGTGGAGATCTTGCCAGTAGGTGGCGCCCTAGTACCGTGCCTTTTAAATCGATCCTGCGAGCTTTGGTTAACACAACGTTGCCCCCGGAAAGGCAAACAATTTTTTTTTTTTTTAATTTAACTTATTTGAAAGGCAGAGCAAGAGAGAAGGAGGGAGATCTTCCATCTGCTGGCTTACCCGTCAAATGCACACAACTGTGGGGCCGGGCCAGGCCAAGCTCAGGAGCCAGGAACTCCATCCACCCAGGTCTCCCACATGGTTGGCAGGGGCTCAAGTATTTGAGCCATCATTTGTTGCCTCCCAGGGTGCATTAGCAGGAAGCCAGATAGGAAGCGGCAGCAGGGCTCCCTCCGATATGAGATGCCAGCCTCCCAAATTACAGCTCAACCCTTTGCACCGTGGCACCAGCCCTTTAAGTAGGCAGAATTAAAGAAAAGGCTGGTGGGTCCTCCACTGTGGCATAGCAGGTAAAGCTGCCACCTGCAGAGCTGGCATCCCACATGAGCGCATGTTTGAGTCCTGGCTGCTCCTCTTCTGATCCAGCTCTCTGTTATGGCCTGTGAAAGCAGTAGAAGATGGCCCAAGTCCTTGGGCCCCTGAACCCACATGGGAGACCCAGAAGAAGCTCCTGGCTCCTGGCTTCTGATCAGCGTGGCTCCAGCTGTTGTGGCCAATTAGGGAGTGAACCAGTGGATGGAAGACCTCTCTGCCTCTGTCTCTCTGTAACTCTGCCTTCAAATAAATACATAAATCTTAAAAAAAAGAAAAAAAGAAAGGAAGGAAGAAAGAAAGAAAGAATGGAAGAAAGGGAGGAAGGGCTGGCCAGGTGGGTCAAAGGAAAAGCAGCCTTCTGTACAAAGATCGCCCGCTCCGTCTCCGCTTGTGTTGGCTGTGTGTGCATTTTGCATCCACACCTCACCTTCTTCCCAGCCCTAACCGAGCTGCCTCACTCACACCCTCAGGAAGACCTGGCTTGTCCCACTGGGTTCTAGGCAGCAGAGCACCTTCCATGCCTACAGCTGCTGTAGCCTACCCTGGCTTCTTGTGTTGAAAAGGAAGAGGCCAGTTGCCTCTCTTAGGGGAAGGAAAGACACCTGCGGGGCCCGCCTGCTGCAGGTGGCTATCCTGGGCCACTTCTTCCCCAAGATCCAGCCCCACCTCCTCTCTGGCCGCAGGCTCCCATCACAGCTGCAGGTGTCCCGCCCTGGTCTGCTCATCCTTCTCTCCCCTTGGCTTTTCATGAAGGACTCACTGGGTAGCAGCCTTCGCTAAACGCCCCTCTTTAAACTCTGTGATCATTTTGTCAACAGTCAATGACACGATATTATTGATATCGGCTCTGTCTGTGCCACATTCACCATCGGTGATCAAAAAAAGGGGGGAAGAGAGACCACCTAAAAATACACACATTTTCCCGGAGGGTTAGAACTCAGGTGACCTGAGTCCTGCCAGGCTCAGGACTCTGTGCTGTGTGCTGGAAACCACACACACTGCAGGAGGGGATGTTTATTCTCACGCACGCAAGTGTGGGACACACACAGACTCCCTGACTTCCGATTGGATTCATCTCGATAAACCCCTCAGGGGTTGAAAACATCGCAGGTGGAAATGCACGTAGTGCAGCTAACCTCCCGCACACGGCAGCTCAGCCACACACACACTGCAGAGCGTCAGGTGGGCGCGGACCCTGTGACCACAGGGCTGGCGGGGAGCTGTGGCCACCGCTGCCGCCGGGCATCCGAGCTGGGCAAGATCCGGATTCAACCTTCCAAGGGTGGTGTCTACTGAATGCAGGAGGCTGTCTCATTGTGCTAACGCTGAGCAGTTGTATGTTGGGCCATAGAAGTATTAACCCTTTCCTCCATCACATTTGAAAAGACCAATAATGGTGAAACCTTTAGCAGTAAATTTACTAGCATTTCATTTGTACATTTTTTTTCAATAACATGATCATTTTATAGTATACTTTGTAGTGTTTTATAATGTTGCCAGCTTCTTGCTTTTAAGAACAATGGGATATTTAATAGCCTCTGTCTGTGGGTGCACACCCCCCCCCACATCTCATATTTAGATGCATAGGTTGTCTGTAAAGATTTACTCTCTAGGGGTTGGTGCTGTGGCTTAGCAGATAAAGCTGTCATCTGCAGTGCCAGCATCCCATATGGGTGCTGGTTCAAGTCCCTGCTGCTCTACTTCTGACCCAGCTCTCTGCTATGGGCTGGGAAAGTGGTAGAAGATGGCCCAAGTCCTTGGGCCCCTGCACCGACATGGGAGAGCTGGAGAAAGCTCCTGGCTTTGGATTGGCCCACTTCCAGCTATTGTTGCCACTTGGGGAGTGAACCAGCAGATGGAAGACCTGTCTCTCTTTCTCTGCCTCTGTAACTCTGCCTTGCAAATAAATAAATAAATCTTTAAAAAAAAAAAAAGATTTACCCTCTTTGAAAGAGAGAGTTCATCAACTTCTTTTATTTAAGAGATGAGGTCTTGGTCTTGCCTAGGTGAGTCTCTGGCTAGACATCAGTGTGCAGATTTAGGACAAAATCCATGGATCACTTGGGGTCTGAATTATCAAGGAAAGCTCTTCTGGGATAATGATGACATTAAAATGCCAGGGGCTGACATTGTGGTTCAGCAGCTTAAAACTCCACCTGCAACACTGGCATCCCATATGTGCGCTAGTTCCAGTCCTGGCTGGGCCACTCTGATCCAGCTCCCGACTAATGTGCCTGGGAAAACAGCAGAGGATGGCCCAAGAGCTTAGACCCCTGCACCCAGATGGGAGACCTAAATGGACTTCCTAGCTCCTGGCTTTGACCTGGCCCAGCTCTGGCCATTGCAACCATTTGGGGGAGTGTACCAGCAGATAGAAGACTTCTCTCTCTCTCTCTCCCTCTCTTTCTTTCTAATTGTCTTTAAGGTAAATTTATGTATTTAAAAACTGCCAATGACGCCAAAGGCGTACCTGACTTAAATACTGCAAGTCCAACATGGCCCTGTGTTTGCTTGTGGGAATGGTTTGATCTGCCGGGGGAGATCTCTGCTCCCTGGATTGCAACCGCAGCCCGTGTTTGTTTATTACACAAGCATCCTGGATTAGTGTCTCCCAGAGGCCGCTGAGAGACATGCTAAGCTGATGTTGCCTAAAAAGCAAGCTTGTACATCCAGCAAACAAAACCCGGCAAGAGAGCAGAGTGCGGGATCCGCCAGCCACTCGCGGTGAGGACGGCCAGCCGGGCATCCCACTGCCTCCAGAGGAACAGGAGCCATGGACATCGAGAAGGTCAACTCCATGGATTTCGGAGAATTTGTGGACGTGTTTGGAAACGTGGTGGAGAGGTGCCCCCTGGTCGCGGCGGCCGTGTGGTCGCGGCGCCCGTTCTCCAACGCGGCCGAGCTGGAGTGCCACTTCCTCGCCTTCATTGATGCCCTGCCACAGTCAGGTATTGCTTTGGGGGGAGATGCTCCGGGCCAGGGGACTTCAGATCTGGGGCTGACAAAGCTTGCCCGCAATGCATTCGTGTAGGGATACTCCCCGAGAATCAAGCCCTAGCACAGGATCAGGGCCAAGGTGGCTTGGCAGAGCGCGTGGTGGCCATAGGTAAATGTCTAGTAGCAGAGCCGCGGGGTCGGAGAGAGGAATGGGGTGATAGGTCGCGCACTGTGATTCACAGAGTAAAGGTCAGACCCAGGCCCACCTCCGGGAACCGCCCAGTGTTCGCTTTGGCCATGTCCTGGTCTGTAGGCGAGCCAGGAGACAACTGGGTATCAGCAGATCTAGGCGCCCAGGGCAAGCAGCACATGGCTGTCATTTGGGGCCAGATTGGACTCCACCGGGTCAGCAACGGCCTGGGGCAAGGGAGAAAAGGAGGATCGGATCGATAGGAGACTCTGGGAGAGAAGGGGTGAGGCTGAGGCAAGGGACTGCTAATGGAGACTCTCCAGGGCACGAGATGGGGAGACAGGGAGCCCGAGGCTTTGGCGCACCCAGCGGACTCGGAGCGCCAACTGGACTGTTTGCCCCAGGCCCTCTGCAGAAGGCCAAGATGTCCTGACAAGGACAAGGGGCGGGGTCCGCCTTCGTGTGGGGGTTGGTGGGGGGCGGCTCGGGCCAGCACCTGCTGGCGGCCACCCTGCAAAGGTGCGAAGGGGCACATGGTCATGGGGGTCCTGCAAGGCCCTCGGTTGTCAGATGAACATCTCCAAATGCAGCAAACCTCCTTCCAGTCTAGGAAGAGCAAGGGGCAATGGAAAATCAAATGGAAAGGGACTGGTGTTTGGCCCAGCGAGGGGAAGATGTTTGCGCCTTCCAATTCTAGCTTCCTGCTGTGGGAGGCAGCAGGTGAGTCCCTACCAGCCATGTGGGAGACCTAGATGGAGTCCCAGGCTCCTGGCTTTGTCCTGGCCACCTCAGCTGTTGTGGGCATTTAGGGGAGTGAACCAGCACATGGAAGCTGGCTCTCTGCTCCCTCACTTGATCTTGCATACTCTCTCTCTCTCTTTTCCTGTCTCAAATTTAATAATGGCAGGCTAGGGCTCGGCTGGAAGAGTGGGTTAACCCCAGCTCCTCAGCCCCAAGTCTGCAGGACAAGCTGGAAGGGACAGGGCACCCCGGTGGTGGGAGGAGGCGTGCTCCCCGCGGCTGGCAGGAGGATGCAGGAGGGGAGTGGGAACCTCCAGAGCCACAGGGGTAAAGGGCGTGGAAATGGCACGAAGGACGTCTTTCTCTCTACAAAGGAAATACAGAACCCAGGAGGAAAATCCCACAATGTGGCATCGTCACACCGAAGGGGTTGTGGGGCTCCGGCTGGGGCAGGCAGGACTGGGAGAGTGGAGTGCACTGCTGCAGTCTGTCACTCACTCGGGGCTGGCAGGGTTACTCCGCGGATTTGCCATGTGTTACTCTGTGCCAAGACCGGTTGAAGATAAAATCAGCATTTCTCTGTTTCCCATCAGCACATGCTCCTTTGCCTCTGACCAGAGGTTCTAGTTCAGGGTAAATCCAGCCCGGGGCCTGAGCATTAGGGGGTCAGGGCAGGCTGGGGGTCCACACTTTCTCTCCCGAGGGGTGTTCTTATCCCCCCCCCCTCAACAGATCCTCTGCACTCAGGTAGAGGAGGATACTGGCACTTACTCCAGGTTTGCTGAATGAATGAGTGATAGAATGAATGAAACTGTTCCGAAGGTGATCTTGGAAAGTGATAGGTCCTGGTGTTACCCCTTGCCCCACATTTTAACTGATGTGATTTTGGTGATGGGTCCGTGGGAGGAGACGGCTGGGGCAGTTAGGGCCGGCTGCAGGGTGGTTTGCACCTGCATGAGACTCGGGTCATTGGAAGGACTTTCCTGTTAGGGCAGCCTGGCGCTGGGACCCAGGTGTCTGTGCTTGTCTTTTTTTTTTTTCCTAAGGTTTATTTATTTATTTGAAAGTCGGAGTTACACAGAGAAAGGAGAGGCAGAGAGAGAGAGAGAGAGAGAGAGAGAGCGAGGTCTTCCATTCGATGGTTCACTTCCCAATTGGCTGCAATGGCCAGGGTTGCACCGATCTGAAGCCAGGAGCCACGAGCTTCTTCCAGGGCTCCCACGTGGGTGCAGGGGCCCAAGGACTTGGACCATCTTCTATTGTTTTCCCAGGCCATAGCAGAGAGCTGGATAGGAAGTGGAGCAGCTGGGACTCGAACTGGTGCCCATATGGGATGCTTGTGCTTCAGGCCAGGGCGTTAACCTGCTGCTCTACAGCGTCGGCCCCTGTGCTTAGAGGCATTTGGGGAGCAGCGCCTCCTTGCCGGCCAGGCAAGGTTAGCAACGGTGATAGCAGTGTGACCCGGAACTACAACTTGCTGCACCTTCACTGTTGATGTGTTTCATGCTCTTTCCCAGACACTTTGCATTTGGTAATGTGCTCAATCCTCCTGCTAACACTTTGACATAAGTATTATTATTGTTGTTATTTCCCCATCTTACAGATGAGAAAACGGAGGCATAGAAAGATTAAATAACTTGAGCAAGGACAGCCCCTCAGGAGAGAAAGGGTGGACCCTTGGCTTGCCTCGACCCTTTAGTGCTCAGGACTGGGGCTGGATTTACCCTGAACTAGAATCCCAGCGGAACTGGAGTTCTAATCCTGGTAGTCAACCCTTTTGAAAACTGTGGCACAACTGAGAATCCACCCAACAAGTTTTGAAGGGTCTTCCTGAGAATCAGAAGCAAAGGTTACAGTTTCCAGAGGTTTCCTTCATTCACTTTTTCAAATAATATTAACACTGGATGTCCCAGACCCGTTTCAAGATAATCAACCAACATGCCCTGTTGTATGGTATAGTGGCTATAGTTAACAATGATCTATTGGAAACTTGAATATTGCTAAGTAAGCAGAATTTTAAATGTTCTCTTTTCTTAAAAAAAAAAAAGGTATTTATTTATTTAAAAGGCAGAGGCACAGAGAGAGAGAGAGAGAGAGAAAGACAGGGAGGTCTTTCATCCACTGGTTCACCCCTCAACTGGCCGCAAGCAGCTGGGGCTGGGCCAGGCCAAAGCCAGGATCCAGGAGCTTCTTCCGTGTCTCCTGTATGGGTGCAGGGGCCCAAGGACTGTTTTCCCAAGTACATTATCAGGGAGCTGGATTGGAAGTGGAGCAGCCAGGTCTCAAACTGGTGCCTGTATGGGCTGCCTAGCGCTGCAGCAGGAGGCAACTTTACCTACTACCATAGTGCTGATCGCTTAAATGTTCTTATCACCTAAAAAAGGATAAACATGTAAGGCGATGAATATGATAGAACTTGATTTCATCATTGCACAATATATATGTATCTATATGTGTATATGTCAAAACATCAAATTGTACACCATAGTATATAACATTTTTATTGTAAAAAAATCAAATTTAATGCACAGCATATTAACTAGATGTAATAGAGTCTTTGAATCCAGAAACAAGAAGGGACCTTGGGGGAGATGCAGGATGTGGCCACCATCCTCATCCAGGACTTCTACTAGGGTTCCTAACAGTCTTCCACGTTAGCAGAAAACGGAGGAGTCAGGGTGCTGAAGTCAACCAAGGAGGCCATGCAGGTTTTGTTATGATGACAATTGACCAGTAGGTGGCACTCCAGGATCAATATTGGGCTCCAACACTAAGGGACACGGTTCCCTCTCTAGCCAATCAGGTCGCAGAGACCAAATATAGGGAAGGGATTCCAGGCAAAAGGAATGGCCATGGGAAAAGGAAGAAGGCACACACACACACACGCATGTGCACACACACACACGCACACACAGACATACCCCTCGAACAGGTAAGGACTAATTTGTGTTAAAAATCAAGAGCAATAAAGCTTTCATAGGAGGCCATCATGCATCTTTGTGTCATTTGACAATGACAATAGTTTATTATGCAAGACTGACTACAGAGCATATCTGTTGAGTCAATGAATGGCTCAGACATCAATAATTCTCATGTAAAAGGTTTTTTTGTAAGATCAAATTATCAAAATGTGTTTGTTTATTCACTCAAAACTATATCACACTCCTTCCAAGAGTGATGTGTTGGTTAACCCCTCCTGAACACCCACTGTGCCCGGGCATTGTCCTGAGCATTGAGAATTGAACCGTGAACAAGACAAACCCCTGCCTTCAAGGAACTTATGCATTGTTGAGACAGACAGGATTAACATAAAGAAATACAATGATTTCAGGTTCCAAGAATGATTTGAAAAAACATGCAATACTGCAGAAAATAATAACAAAAGAAGTCTTTTATAAGAGGCTTACTCATGGGGCCGGTGCTGTGGCATAGCGGATAAAGCTGCCACCTGCATTGCTAGCATCCCATTTGGGCACTGGTTCATGTCCCAGCTGCTCCTCTTCCAATCCAGTTCTCTGCTGTGGCCTGGGAAAGCAGCAGAAGATGGCCCAAGTCCTTGGGCCCCTACACCCATGTGGGAGACCCAGATGAAGCTCCTGGCTCCTGGCTTTGAATCAGCTCAGCTCTAGTGATTGTGGCCATTTGCGGAATGAACCAGTGGATGGAAGAGCTCTCCTTCTCTGCCTCTGTCTCTCTGTAACTCTGCCTTTCAAATAAATACACATAAGTTTATTTATTTGACAGCCAATGCTACAGAAAGAAAGGGAGAGAATCTTCCATCTGCTGGTTCACACTCCAGATAGCCTCAACAGCCAGTGCTAGGCCAGGCCGAAGCTAAGAGCCAGGAGCTTTGTTCAGGTCTCCCACATGGGTGCAGGACTCAAACACTGCTTTTTTCCCAGGGAGCTGGATCAGAAGCTGAGCAGCTGGTACACAAACTGGGCCCCATATGGGATGTCAGTATCACTTTCTCTCTGTGCCACCATTGACCTCCGAAAGAGATCTTTTGTAGCAAATGGAGTTCAAGTTTAGAACAGAAGGATGCAGGCTGGGTGTGGGGCACGACTGCGAAGCTGCTGTTTGGGACGCCTGCGTTCCATAGTGGAGTGCCTGGGTCCAAGCACTAGCTTCACTTCCAATTCCAGCTTCCTGTGAATTGTGTACCCTGGGAGACAGACAGCAGATGATGGCTCAAGGCCCTGGGTCCCTGTAACCCATGTCAGGACCCTGACTGAAAGCTTTCTCCCAAACTGGGGAAAGTACAAGTAGGTATACTTTCACCAATTCCATTCAACACTTAACCAGAAGTTATAGCCAGGCCAGTTAGACAAGATATAAGAGGCATATACATTGGAAAGAAAGAGAGAAAGAAGGCTCTGCATTCACAGGTGATCCTATATAGAGCAAAGCCTAACTGTAGCTAATAAACAAATTCTGAGAAGTTGCAAGATACAGGATGAATGCACAAAATCGTCAGCATTTCTGCATGCTAGTAATAAATCCAATGAAAAGGAAAGTAAGAAAACAATTCCAGGGGCCTGTGTTGTGGCATGGTGGGGTAGGCCACCACCCACTACACTGGTGTCCCATATGGGCGCTGGTTCGAGACCAAGCTGCTCCACTTCCAATCCAGCTCCCTGCTAATGCCCCTGGGAAGGCAGCGGAAGATGGCCTAAGTGCTTGGGCCCCTGCACTCACGTGGGAGACCCTGATGAAGCTCCTGGCTCCTGGTTTCAGCCTGACCCACTCCCAGCTATTGTGGGGGTGAACCAGCAGATGGAATCTCTCTCTCTCTCTCTCTCTCTCTCTCTCTTACTTTCTCTTTCTCTCTGTCTTTCAAATTAAAAAAAATTCAGAGGATGAGAAGGAAGCTGCCAAGAACTAGGCTGATGCTACTCTGAGAGAGCATCCTGGATCCAACTTGACCAAGTTGGTTGCTGCAAGGGACTTGGCAGAGGGAAAGTCAGGAGCAGACAGGTTAGACCAGAGGGTGGAGAGCTTTTTTGCAACGAGAAATCTGGTTTTCTCCACTTTCAAGGCATGGAACTGGGTGGGGCTACATCAGACGCAGGCAGGGTGCAGGGGCTTCTGAAGTAGTGGAGGTGAGAACGGAGGAAGCCAGCGCCATGCTGGGGGCAGTAGAAGGGGGGGCAGGACTGGTGCTCAGAACAGAGTTGGAGCCAACAAGATTTTTTTAAAATGGATTTGGTGAGGGAGGCAAGAAAGAAACAAGGAAGAATTAATGGTGAGACCCAAACCCCTAGTCTGCGCAGCTGGGTGGAGAGTGGTCTATTTCCTCTCACAAGGAAGACTCAGAATTGTGAGGACAGGATGGGGGAAGGGTACTTGTTGAGTCAGAGGTGTCTCACAATCACCCAAATGGGAATGCCGAGGCCCCATTGGATCCCAAGACAGGAACCCAGTGGAAAGCCAAGATCTGAGTGTCATGGGGGACTTGGTGACAATGGAAAATCATGGCACTGCATGGAGACAAGTACAGAAAGGAAGGGGTGTTCCCACGGGCCCCAGAGGGTCTTCAGCATTGGTGAGCTCACAAAGCAAGACAGCAAGGTGCAAGGAGGCCAAGTGTCTCTAAAGGTAAGCGATGACAATCTGTCAACAAGGAGAGGGGGCCACTGTGTGGCACAGGACACGGGACAGGACTTGGTCCTGACAAAGAGGGGGCAGGGCATTGCTCAGGCCCCCAGGCAAGAGGCCCACCATCTGTGACTTTGGGGAGAGCAGACTGGCAAGTGGGGCTTGTGAACCTGGAAGCAGAGGGGAGGAAGCCGAGAGGCCAGGAGGCAATCCTCTGAGGGATTTGCTGTCTGGTGGAGCAGAGACATGAGCAGAAACCAAGAGAGCTTAGCTTTCATTTTGTTTATGGGATGAGTTAGTCTAAAGTGTTGTTTGTTTGCTCATGGGTGAGGACAGGTTGGGGGTGGGGATATTTGAGGTTGCAGAAGCAACATTTTCTATAAGAGGTCTAGCATCAAAAGGAGCAGGTGGCTTTCCACAGAAGGGACAGTCACCCACTGCACCAAGAGTAAGGCCACCCTGTGGCTATGGCAGCAGGTGGATTGGTAGGTGGCTCTGGGTAATCTTCTGTCAGTCAGAGGCCACCGCTGCTGTCCCTGTGGTTCTCCTGCTGAAACAATGTGTGTCTATTCTATGCCAGGAGCTCTTTCAGGTACAGTGATTCATGCCCTGAGATCCCAGCAAATAACTCAGGGCCACACCTACATCTGGTGTGATGTGCCAGTGACACAGCCCAAGTCCTGAAGCTCATGGAAGACCCAGAAGCACCGACACGCCCTGACCTGGCCCTCACTTGGGCATTTGAGGTTGGGGGGTGGGGTTCAGGACTGGAGACAGGGAGGTGGCATCAGCCAGCTTGGTCTCCAGTTTCCTGCTGGGATTTATGTGGGGACTGGGGAGGGGAGCAGCCAGGAGTAGCTTTGGTATACACAGGTGGTGGTAGGGAACTGGGCCCTGGCTACAGTGATTTGGGGCAACGATGGTGCAATCTTTGGCCAAGGAGGTCAGCTTTTGTTTCTTCTGAGCAACCATCCCCTCCCCATCTCAGTGCATCTTTCTTTGTCACCTACATCAGAGGGGTGTGTGTGTGTGTGTGTGTGTGTGTGTGTGTACAGCCCAGATCCTCTTATTGTGGTCTTTTTTCTTCTACCCGGTGCCCTGCCTCCTTTCTCTTCTCTCTTCCCTGTCCTCCCTAGAAGAGTGGAAACCCATGCTCACTCCCAGGCAAACATTAACCTCTGCAGGCAAGGGCAGGAAGGACCAGGGCCAGGTCTGGCGTGCGTGTCCCCCCCAACAACCGGTGTGCTGGGGGGAAGTGCAGGAAGGTGTAGGGGCAGTAAGAAGACACACTCCTTACACTCAGGCCTCCCCCATTGCTAGTCCCCCCACCCCAGCTCCCGCTGGAGGAAGAAACTGGAGAGAGACAGAGAGACAGAGAGAGAACCTCCACCCCCCCACACCTGGGTGAGTGTACAGAAGTTCACAAATACCTAAGGAGCGGGCATGTGGGGTGTGTAAGCCTTCAGGGCTCATCGTCTGGGCCCCGAGCCAGGTGGGGGCCGAGGAGTCCTCCGGGTAGGGACGCTGTCTGCCTGGAGCTGCGTTTCCCTCCAGGGAGGGCCAGTGAGCAGCCTCGTGGCACCACTGCCAACCATGGCCCAGGGCTGGGCCACTCCTCCAGGTAGGGAGTTGAACACCTGTATCTTCGCTCCAGCCTGACAAGGCTGGGGGCAGGGATCGGGAAGGCAGGTCTCCTGCAGGCAGACGGCCTGAAACTGAAGTGGAGGGAGAGAGAGAGACAGAGACAGAGAGACACAGAGAGAGAGCACTGCTGGTGGCTCTGGTTTCCTTTTGAACGCCCTTAACCATGCAGGGGCAGTAGTGAGGAGGGTCCTCGGTGCAGCCAGCTGAGTCACCTTGGACGGGTCACCCCACCCTTTCTGAACTTTCATTCGGCGCTGATCTTTCACTTCGAGAGGTAGCCTCTGACTGTCCCTTCCTCTGGGGACATCCACCAGTGAGCGTCACCATCCCACCTGTCCTTATTGGGCACCCATGATAAAGTGTGAGGAAGAGGAGCTTCTCCTATCACCGCAGCCGCATTTGCTCTGTGTACGATACACAAGGGTGTTTTCAATACTCCTCTCCGCCAAGGCAGCCTCAGGTCCAGCACTCCCCTCTCCCGGGCCAGAGGTGCTGCAGCAGGGAGCATGGGGCGCTCCTGTGGCCGGTCAGCCCAGCTCCTCAAAGATTACCTACACCACAAAAACGACCACGTGCGCTTAGTCTCCGTGGGCTCTGGGTCTCAGACAGATGTACCCTCTCTAATGCTCACCACTACTCAGCTGTCATTCCTTGTCTAGATCCTGGCCCTCTGCCCGCCCCATCTGAAATATTGCCTAGAGCCCAGGATTCCGACTCTCTCTCTCTCTCTCTCTCTCTCTCTCTCTCTCTCTCGACCGCTCATCCAAGTGACGGGGCAGCGCCTCGGGAACCCCCCAGGTTAGGGCTCAGCTGCTCAGGCAAGCCGCCAAGGTTTTGGGCGTGGACCAGAAAAAACTTTCCTCTGTTCTCTGTTGGCCCTTGGGGTCTCCAGCCGCAGTGAGGGGACGGACGAGCCGCCGGCAGCGCGGATGGTGGTGGGGGAGGGATGGGGAGGTGAGCCCGGATTTTCCTGAAAAGAGAAACGCCACCCTCACTCAAAGGTGGGAAATGGATTTCTTTGCAGTTAATCATCTGCAAAGCCCTTTGGATGTCCGATTCCAGAAACCCGTAACTCACACTTAGGGTCACAAAACCCTGGGCATTTATTTGCCCAGTCCCCAGGACCCGCCCCGCCCCTACGCGTCCTCCTTCGGCCAGAACGAAACCCGTGGCAGGGTTTTCGCAGGAAGTGTTCGGGCCCTCGCGTCCGGCCCCTTCCGACATCAAAGCCCCCCCTGAGAGCACAGGGGTTTGAGAAGATACGGAACGCTCGGGCTCCTTATCGCGGCCCCGCTCCCTCTGGAGCAAGTCGTAAATTCCGAGCCTCGGCGGCCGCCCTCTCTCCCCTCCACTCTTCCTCTAAGTCTCAAAGGACAACCCTGGCCACTTCCCGCCCCGCCCCCGGGTCCTGGATGGGCCCGAAGGTAGCGGGGACCCAGAGGGGCGCGAGGTCGAGAACTCGAGAGAGGGGCGGCTCCGCCGGGACCCCGCTCGGATCCCGCAGCCTCCTCCGGGCGGGGTAGGGGGGCAGGCCGGGCCCGTGCGCCGCGTCACCGCGGACAGAGCCGCACGCAGTGCAGCGCGCCCTCCCCGGGACGCGGAGAGGATGCAGGCGCCGCAACGCGCTTCCGCTGCGTGTTTGTGCTTCTCTGCAGGCCAGGAGGGCATCCTGCGCTGCCACCCGGACCTGGCCGGCCGCGAGCTGCAGCGGGGAACGCTCTCGGCGGAGTCGCAGCGGGAGCAGAGCGGAGCGGGGCTGACGAACCTGGGCGCCGACGAGCGGCTCCGGCTGGCCGAGCTCAACGCACAGTACCGCGCGCGCTTCGGCTTCCCCTTCGTGCTCGCCGCGCGCCTCAGCGACAGGGCGGCCGTGCCACGAGAGCTGGCACGCCGGCTGCGGCGCCCGCCCGCGCTGGAGCTCCGCACCGCCCTGGACGAGGTGAAGAAGATCTGTCGCCTGCGCCTCGCCGACCTCCTCGGCTCCAACCCTGCCAAGTTGTAGCAGACGCGGGGCCCGCGGGGCCACCCCCTCCCCGCCCCCCCCCCGCCCCCCGCACCGCGGCATGCTCCCGGGCCTCTGGCCGCCGCGGTGCGCGGTGAGCGTGAGGCTGACTCGGGCCAGATCGGCGTCCACACACACGCGCAGAAGTGGAGAATTAAGGCAATCATACGCCCCCCCACCACGCGCACGCCTTGTCAAAATATCCGGGGATAGTACTCTACCCCGAGTTATCCAGCTCATTGCTTCAATTTTTCCCTCCCGGTGCGGCCTGCCCGCACTGCCAGCTTTTGTGGATCCAGAGCGCTTTGCCTACTCGTGTCGGCTTCCCACCCTCTCCGGCTAAGCCCGAGCCGCAAAGCAAAACGGACGGAAAAAGGCCTCTTGTGTTTCCCAGCGGTTTGTCTGTTTGTTTTTTCTTCTCCCACCTCATTTGCAGCACCCGGCATTTACAAGTGAGCCCGAAGTGGCTTTCTGGCTCTGGGGCGCCGCTGGGGGCTGGAGCTAGGAAGACAGAGCGCTGGTCTCAGTCCCGGCGCCGCCGGGAAACTGCGGGAGGCGGGCGATGGCCCCAGGAGCGCCCTGCGCGGGGTCCGCATGGGGAAGGCGCCCCGAGGGCGCGGGCAGAAAGGCTGCAGCCAGGGATTTCTTAGAGGGAGAGCAGTGGGAAGCGGGTGTCTCTACGTAGGCAAGACCTGAAGGCCAGGAGCCGGTGAGTCCCCTGGCTCTCCCGAAGATGGGCATTTGGGGGCTGGCTCCACTGCCCTCAGGAAATCTACCCGGTTTTAAATTGACGACAAGACGCACTGCCCAATGCTGAGTGTTGTGCGCTGCGGAATGAAGGGGGGACCCTGCTGAAATGCAAGGAGATTGGTGCCTTTGAAATCTTGCCCTGCACAGTCCTCTGCCTCTTGTTCACGGCGGGACTCCAGGGCTGGCTGAGGGTAGGCACGCCAGCCTCCCTGGAAGACCACTGCATATCTGCCCCTCCCCACGTCTGCCTAAAGAGCCCCCAAAGAATACCACTCAGGCTTCTGTTGGCGGAGGAGAAGGAAAACAGCCCTATCTCCCCAAGGCAGGCAGGGTAAGAGGTGAAGGCAAGGATCACCAGCCCCTTGCAGGGTTAGCGAAGCAGCCGCAACAACAAGCTGAGAACTTTTCCATAGAGAGCTGCGCGCTCCTCCCCTGGTTGTGCGACTGACGTTCCCCAGCCTGACAGCACGGTGCAGCACTAGGAACTTAGCCACGGAGTCCCGTTCTTCCTCCCCCCCTCTTACAGGTGTTCCCACCAGTGCGGCAAGGGTGAAGGCCAAGAGAAGTGGGTTATGGGACCGGTTCGGGGAGAGCAGGCTGCTACCACTGTCCCTGTAGCCAGAAACTTCTCGGGTAGGAGCACCTGGCACACTCCACGGAGAGAGCTTGATGACTCAGCTCCTGCACCCTGCGACCCAGAAGGAGGCTTTGGGCTGGGTCCCGTCTCCTTCCTGCCAGGTAACTTGTGGGGGCGCGGAATCTGACACGGGAGACTCTGCTGCTTGGCTGGGCCCAAGACTCAGAGTGACCCAGGACTCAGAGGAATCCAGGGTTTGTATAGACGGCCCCCAAATGCAGCAATGCGCTCCAGGTAAAAGGCGCAGAGCCCACCGGCGCAAGCTTCCCAGCGGGGTCTTCGCCGGAAGTGGAGAGCAGTTCTGGACCTCTGCGTCTCGGGTTACGCCATTTGAACATTTTCAACAGCCCACAGCTTGTCCGGAAAATTGTTTATTCCCGCGGGGAGGGGTCTGCAGAGGCGGACGCTGCCTCTGCCCGTTTTGAAGCAGGTGTGAGTGAGAAGGAGCGCTGGCCTAGCGCGGCGCTTCCCCAGGCCCCCCGCGACTGGCAGCCGCCAGGGCGAGCCTGAGAAGCGGGCGCGGGCGCGGGGCTGGTTAGGACGGCAGCGAAGGCCGTGGGTGGCTCTCATTGCCCCTTCCAGGAGCAGCGCGGAGGCCGAGGCCGCTCCGCACCTGGACGGGTCCCCTGTGGCTGCCGGATCAGGCAGGCGAGTCTTCTCTGGCCGCATCTTGGCTTCACCAGAGCCACGACCTGAGCTTCTGCCAGCCTCGGTTCTGTCCTGGTGCGCAGGACGCGGGAGACAAACCCTGGCGGTAGGCGCAGCGGCCATGGACCGGGACCTGAGCGCACACGCCAGCCGCCAGCCGGGGGGGCTGAGCGCTAAAAGGCCTCCCAAGTGCCTCCCGGGGCAAGGAAGTGGTTGGGGGCAGATTCCAGAATGAAGAATTAGTACCTTACTTACTAATTCGTTAAAACAAAATAAGCACCAAACCACAAACACAAGCCCAAAAACAACCCTGAAGGTTGGAAGGCGAGGATCTGAATGAAAGTTTGCCACTGGACATTCCATCCCATCCCTGCCCTTATGCCATGTCCGCGACCCTGTGAGACGTCCAAACCTGGGCGGGAGAACGGTTTGAGTAAAGGAATCGGAGAGAGCAGCTCAGCTTAGGAACTGGGGAGCCGAATCCGACCTGCATGCCTACATAACTGGGGAACAGAACGGGGTTTGCTTTTTATTCGGAAAGGTAGGTTGCCTGGCCTGTGTGCCCCAAAGGTGATCCCAGCCCAGGTCTGAGAAGACAGAAGGCCACAGAGAGTCTAGACGGTTCTCCCATTTGGAGCTTGGACGCCTTTTCTAGGGATCAGGCACACCAGGAAATGGGTTCTCAGGAGGAGAGAAGAACTCTTTTGAGAAAGTATTTGCTGTGAAACAAAAGCAGCAGGTGCCTTCTCTGTCGACTGGAAAAAAAAACCTGGGACAGAGCTTATGGAAACCCACCCACTGGTCAACGAACAGCTGTTAGTGCAGGGGAACGAAATAGGAGGTGAAAAGTTGCCAGCTTTCTAGCCCCCGCAGAACCCGGTTGTTCTGAAACTGTCAGGTGCAGGAGCTGGGGGTGGGGAGTGAGGTTCTCTGGATCTTACTGCTGCACGGCTGTGTGCTGGGGATGTGTTTCCTGGGTGGCAGCAGCCCGCCTTAGTAATCATTAACATCTCTGCAGGCTGTAGTGAGTCCCAAAGAATGCACATATAGCAGAGGTTTATTTTTAGGGACTTGAAGACCTAGCTGTGTGACCTTGGGAAAGTTATCTCACCTCTCTGGGCCTCAGGTGCTCCTTTGGGAAGGGACCCAAAGATTCCTGTCACCCCTCTAGGGAAAGCAGCTAAGCCCATGGACCTAGGGGGGTCAAGGAGAGCTGAACCTTTATCTGAGTGCGTTCCCTCACCAGCCACATAAAACATAGCCTCTGGGGCTTCCTAGGAACTTATTTTCATATGATTAAACAGATGTCTTTGGAGGCACAAGACAATGGTGACAGAACAAATGTTAACTGAAAGCCCTCCACTCCAAATCCACACGACAACACCGGGCTAGTGCCTGCCTGGACAGCCAGCCTCTCTCTGGCATCCAGCCATTCCCTATAGAATGGAACTCCTTTGCTCCCGAGCCACTGATCCCCAAGGCTGCCCTAGGTTCCTCCCTCTGGGGGATTTAAATCATTTTCTGTGCTCATCCCGCACCTAGAATTATACTGCATCATGCAGTCCCAATCAGTGTCCACTGGCACTAGTTTTTGAAGAAAGAAGGAGAACAGGCCACTCCTATTTATCTGTGTAGCTTTCATCCATTGAGCAAAATCAGATTTCTGTATGCAAAGATGATCCCCCCCCCCCTTTCCTTGGACTCTTTATGTTCCTTGATCTGGCTGTGAGAATATGAGGGCACTTCAAAAGCTCATGAAAAAAATGGAATTAAATGATAAGTTTCTTGGGGTAGGCACTGTGGTGTAGCAGGTACAGGTACCACCTGCAGTGCTGGTATCCCAGTTCCAGTCCTGGCTGCTCCACTTCCAATCCAGCTCTCTGCTATGGCCTGGGAAAGTAGTGGAAGATGGCCCCAGTGCTTGGGCCCCTGCACCCGCATGGGAGACCCAGAAGAAGCTCCTGGCTCCTGGCTTCAGCCTGGCACAGCCTCTGCCTTTGTGGCCTTTTGGGAAATCAATCACTGGATGGAAGATTCTCTCACTCTCTGTGCCTCCCTCTGCCTTCCTATAACTCTGCCTTTCAAATGTATAATAAATAAAACTTTAAAACAAACAAACAAACAAAAACTTTGAAGAAAAAAATAAGTTTCTTCAAATGTAAAAATATTTAAATTCATGCATAGTTTTTTCATAATGCATATTTTCAGGGAAGCTTTTGAAGATCCTGTTAATGCATGGGTTTCACATATTTTGCACCAAAAACAAACTGACCTGTTAATTCTATTTTCCATATGCTTTTTGAAGTGTCCTCCTATATTTTGGATAAGGAAAGCATTCTTTGCCTTGAATCAAAAAATATCGTGGTCCCTCCCTGGGATGTAAGGCAGCTCTGTTTTCCTCACTTAATTCTCCTTCACTCTGGTGCCTGAGCGGCAAACCCGTAGCCCTGTGACAACCTCCCATGAATTCGGGAACTTGTCCTCAGGTGGAGACGGCCAGATGTGCAGTTTGCTCAGGAGGAAAGCAGGCTCCTCTCCCCTGGAGGAGGACACATCTGCCACTGTGTGTGGAGCCTGGGCAGCTGTGGGCAGCTGCGGCCACTGCCTTCTCTTTGGGACGAATGTGCTGGGTTCCATTGTGGCCTGATGAGGCTGGGCAGGTGGTGGGCTCTGGGGAGGCCTCAAAGAAAGGACACTGTCATCGATTTCCTTCCCAGAGATGTTAATGGAGTGGGCAGCGGCAGGGCAGGGTGGGGCTGCTGGGGTCAGAGCATCCGTTAATGAGCTGTTCTTTGATTGCCTGCAATGGCCCGAAAGGCTCCTTAGACTGCAAATCAAGGAGAGATTGAGTAGCTTTCCAGGCTGCATCATTTTAGCAGAGAGCATTTTCTGTCTTAGCACTTTTTCTTAATTGCCCTGGGAATTTGAGTCCTGGTGGGATGACGGTTTCCCAGTGCAGGGGAAGAGTGCTGGTGTGAAAGGGCTGTGTGGTTTGGATGAATTTCTTACTTTAAAGGGGATTGAGAAAGCAGACTTACATGCTAAGGTGGATACAGATTGCTTGCACTGTCTGGGTAATGTAGGTCACCAAGCTCCCCAGTTTCTAGGAGCCACAAATATCAGGCAGAGCAGGGTCCCCCTAGCTGGAGCAAACACTGGGGACCTTTGAGCTGGGAGGGATCCTTGTCAATGATCTGTGGATTTAAGGAGTGTCTCATCTGCCTGGCAGGGCAGCCCGCCCCTTCCGGCTGCCGCCTGCTTTCCACCCCCCTCTGTGGACCCAGTGCTTGCCACCGTCGGGAGGGTCCTGGAAGCCCAGACGCTTTCTGAGGAATGTGGAATGGCTTCTACGCCATCAGTAACATAGAGGCGTCCCTTTGATAACCTGGCGTTGGCTGCCCCTGCCATTTTCCTGTGTGTGTTTACCTGGATCCCACCCTCTCCTGCCTTTAAAAGCCAGTGCTGGCTCAGGCTCCCTGGGTTTGCAGCTTCAGCCCCAGCCCAACTCCAGCCTCCCCAGAGCAATGTGCCGCGCGGGCTTCTCTGGCCTGGTAGCAGGTTGGTGATGGAGAGGTACTGGATGCAAGTGTACCTCTAGCAGCAGGGGCCATGGAGGGCATCCCTGCCCCTTCCTGGGAAACCCAAAGACAAAGAAAGCTGCCAAACACCATGGCCTAGGATTCAGACATCCCCATGAGGAGCGCTGACGCTGATGGCTCCTGCACTCAGCTCCTCTCCCATCACCTATTTCCTACTCCTCTCTGATTGCTCCCCGACTACCCCCCAGCCCTGACCTTTGGCCAAGTGCCAATGCTGCACCCTTCTTGACCAAGTGGGCAACCTGGATGTTGGGGGGATACTTCTATTCTGAGGAGCTTGTCCAGGAACATCATTTACAGTTCCTGTCTTCTCCCCAAGAGCCCAGACCCTGGGACTGTTGGCAGGGCCAAGCTGCCACTGCCAAGGCACCTCACTTTTACAAGGAGGGAGATAGATGGGCTTGTCACAGTGGCTTCCTCTCCTCAACTCAAGCACCCCAAAGGAAGCTCAGGCTTCTCTGAGTCCTTGCGCACTCAGGCCCAGCTTGATCCAGGTCCGGAGCAGGCCTGGCCACTCCCAAAGCAACCGAGTTTGCAGGTCAGGCCCCTTCCTCCAAGGCAGCGCACAGAGACACAGCTGGAAAAAGGATAATTAGCCAGCGGCCGCCTGGGCCATAAAAACGCAGGAAGCGGCCACCATGGGGCGGAGGGAATGGCTGTCCCTAATAAAGCGATTGTTCCTAAGAATGCGTGCATTCCGAAGACGCAGGCTGGAGCCTCAGCCTGGGTTGCCAGAGCTCAGGCCTGGGGGGCTGGGGCGGGCAGGGGGGGTGGTGTCTCCAGAGATGGGAGGGGGAGATGTTGGCTAGATCAAAAGTTCTTGGTCCCCACCACTTACCTGCCCACATTCCTGCTCCATCAGGACTGCGGACACCCCCACTCCCTTTCTCCCCTCTCCTCGATGGTGTGGATTCCATAATGGGATGTGGGGTTCATTTCTGCTTTTATTTCTAAGGAAACCGAGATGTTCTTGCCAGGCCCCCGGGAAGGGGGGCAGAACACATAGAATCAGTTGGGGTCTCCTGTCTCTTGAGTGCGCCACCTCTTGAGCTCCTTGGCTCTTGTGAATCCCGAAATTCCTAATTTGAAAACCACCTTCCTTGCAAAATGCCAAGGGTGGGAGGAACCAGAAAGCCGAGTTTCCGCAGCCCTAGGCCACTATGATGGCGCTGTGGCCGGTCTGCACTGGCGGACTGGTGGCTGTCATACGTAAAACGAAGTGGCTCACAGCACCTGGGTTGTGCTCAATCCTGGGAGGCCTGGGGACACTGGGAGATAAAGAACGCTGGAGAAAACTCCCCGAGCTGACAAAGTGGAGGCGGCGGTGACACGTATCCAAGGGAAGCGCTGGACAATGAAAACCGACAAGTGCAGGTCTCCAAGAGCTTGTCGAGCGCGCGCGTGGTACCGGAGCACGAAACGCCGCCGGTTCCGCTGCGCAACCCACCGCCCGGCAGCAGCCGGCCCTGCGTCAGA
Source organism: Sylvilagus floridanus (assembly GCA_949820135.1). Taxonomy (NCBI): domain Eukaryota; kingdom Metazoa; phylum Chordata; class Mammalia; order Lagomorpha; family Leporidae; genus Sylvilagus; species Sylvilagus floridanus. The sequence continues at coordinate 51,055,308 of OX463230.1, read as the reverse complement.
GGCTGGCGGCGTCGACTGCGCCTGGCAGGACAGGCAGCGAGATTCTACTCCTCCCAAACCGAGACGGACGCCGACGGAAGCAGACCTCTCGGTCTGCTCTCCGCTGCCCCCCCGAAGCTCCCTGGGTCCCCTGGGCACAGCGCTCCAATAACCAAGAGGAGTGGTTTCCTCAATCTTCGCCCATTGGAAGGTCTCATTAGCAACAATTCATCATTATTAATGGCCGTCCTATCCCGCCAGAGATGCAAAACAAATTTCTTGGGGAGAACGTTTTACTTGGTAAAGGAGAAAATGCTTCAGGACATAGGAATGCTGTGAGACATAGAATACCTGGCCATGTATTCGCAGAAATTCCAGTTTCCCCTCTCTGATTTAAAGGAAGCTCCCTAACTATAAGACAACACAGACGTATGGCTCGCTGAATTTTCACAAACGGAACACCATGCAAGGTGTGTGCACCTGGCCCATGCCTGCAATCCCCTCCTGTTCTCCTCCAGTCACTGCCTTCCAGAGTCACCCCTCTGTCATATCTACCCTGTGCTTTTGTAGTTAAAACTGTAAGCTCTTGAATGGAGATATGTTGGGAATAAACTGATTTCCTGTAACCCAAACGCCAGGTGTCAGATGAGTTCTGAGTTAGGACTTTATTTATCTTCTGCGGAAGGTGAGCGATTTCCTTGAGCGAGAAAAATAAATGTTCGGCTGTGAGGGTGATCTGCTGGCCCGAGCAGCAGGGTGGGAAAGACGGGGCCCTTTCCTTAGGCCCACCCCTTGGTTGATGAGAAACAGTGTCATCAAAGCGGTAGCTTCCCTTTCTCTCTTTGGAACAGAGCGAGTTTTCTTGACCGCCCTCTTCCTAGCTAAAGCATAAACAGGACTGCTCCTACCTCGGAGCCCAGATTCCCACAAAGATAGCTCCCCCCCCCAGCCCCGCCCGCCCCGTCTTTTGCAAGTCTCTTGGTTTCATTCTTTGAACCTGTGATTGGAGGTTAAAGGTGCACCAGGTTGGAAGGAGGAAGCTCTTAACAATAAAGGTTTGAATATTTAGCTGTGATCAGGTCGCTACCCTCTCGAGAGCTCGCCCCCCCCCCCTTTATCTTTTAAAATGCAAATCGTGGTTCTGGGGGTTGTGCGCCGAGTACGCGCTGCGCCTCGACGTCTCCAGCCATTGGTGTCTGTGTCATTACTAATAGCGTCTTGTAAACACTCGTTAATCACGTAAGGCCTCCGGCCCGGGGCTCCGCACGCCAGCCTGTGGCGGGTCTTCCCCGCCTCTGCCGCCCAGTGGGAAGGCGGTGGGAGGAAAGAAGGAAGAAAGGGAGGGAAGGAGGGAGGAGGCAGGCCAGAGGGAGGGAGGGACCGCCTCAGAGGCAGAGGCGCCGTGAGGAGCCAGCGGAGCACCGCAGGCTGGGGCGCAGCCGGCGCTGCTCCCCGCACCCCCTCGCCCCTTCCCCTGCTCGCGCCCCCGGCAGCCTCCAGCGTCCGTCTCCAGGCAGCATGGTGAGGTGTGCTCTCGGGCCCTCGCCACCATGTACGTGAGCTACCTCCTGGACAAGGACGTGAGCATGTACCCCAGCTCCGTGCGCCACTCGGGCAGCCTCAACCTGGCGCCGCAGAACTTCGTCAGCCCCCCGCAGTACCCGGACTACGGCGGCTACCACGTGGCGGCCGCGGCTGCGGCCGCGGCGAACTTGGACAGCGCGCAGTCCCCGGGGCCATCCTGGCCGGCCGCGTACGGCGCCCCGCTCCGCGAGGACTGGAACGGCTATGCTCCGGGAGGTGCCGCGGCCGCCGCCAACGCCGTCGCGCACGGCCTCAACGGGGGCTCACCGGCCGCCGCCATGGGCTACAGCAGCCCCGCCGACTACCACCCGCATCACCACCCGCACCACCACCCGCACCACCCGGCCGCCGCGCCTTCCTGCGCCTCCGGGTTGCTGCAGACGCTCAACCCTGGCCCGCCCGGGCCCCCAGCTACCGCTGCCGCCGAGCAGCTGTCCCCCGGCGGGCAGCGGCGGAACCTGTGCGAGTGGATGCGGAAGCCGGCGCAGCCGTCCCTTGGAAGCCAAGGTAAGCAGCGGCAGCGCCCCACGGGAGGGCCTTGGGAAGCTAGGGCTTGGCTGCCGTGCGTCCGGGGCGCGCACAGGGACATCCGGGGCTGTCTGGAAGCCCCACGCCAGGACGGGCGAGGCGGGGTAGGACCCAATTCAGGAGGCTCTCGCCCCGCGGGACTGGACTGGCTATTGAGCCCGGCAGTGAATATTTTGGGTCTCACACACCGGGTTCAGTTTAGGGCAGAGGAAAGCCCCCTCCCCCCATTTTCCAATGGTTTCTCCTTCCCAACTTGAGGACACCGTCGGGAGGCGCCCAGGGAATGTCGGCCCGCGTACGGTTGGCCCGGGCAGCATCGTTGCCTCCACGCCGGCTGCCGGCAGCACTCCGAGCGCAGCTCCCCGGTCGCCAAGGATAGGAGCCTCGGAAGCCCCCCGCCTCGACCGCGTCCAGACCGTTTCTCCCCGCGCGCTCTCCTGTCCCATCTGGGCCATCCAAACAGTAGTGGCCAGCGAGGCTGAGCCTGGGCCCGGGTTCAGGCATTCGGGTCAATTCAAGGGATCGGAGCACAACCACCCAAGAGACCGCGGGAAGAAAGCTGAAGTCGCTGGAAGGAAGATGCCAGTCCCGGGGCCCAGGGGAAGGAGGCGCGCCCGTCTCTGAACTTTTGATCTGGGAAGGGGTCATTTCGGCGACAGCTGGAAGGAGGGCCAGGGACTAGAAGCTGCGGGAGTCCTGGGGCGGCCCAGACAGGGGTGGTCTGCTGGACCTTCCTTTCGCGGGACTGGAGATGGGGCGTGCAGACAGTTCGGGTCTAGCGGGGACCCCGGGCTCGCAGGGCTGCTCCTTTGGGTACTGGGTTGTGTGTCTAGGGTAGGTGGGTGGGGGAGCAAGTGCGCGTCGGTGTAGTGGGGGCGAATCCTATCGGTCACCCTCTTTCACACAAGTCTTGGCCCGGCCGCTGCTCTTCCTCTTCGCTCGCTGCCCGCCTGCTGGCCCAGCTGGGCCGACGTGCAGGTTATGGCCACTGCGCAGAGGTTTACAGCCAATTAAAGCCGTATAAATCAGCGCGCGCATTGGGGGCTGTCTCCAGCCTCGGCTTCCGCGTAGCTGCGCGCATACTGGGGAGTGTCCTGCTGGCGACTTCGGCCTCCCGGGGGCCCCGGAGCCGCGGCGCGGTCCCTTCCCTGAGAGGAGGCGCTCCCGTCCTAGCGGGCGCGCGCCCAGACTCCAGCTTCTCAAGGCCCCCTTGCGCCTGGTGGGGCCTGCGAGGCTGAAGGCGGGGGGGGGGGGGGGGGGGGGTGCGGGGAGGCGCGCCGCAGCCACCGGGGCCGCGGGGTCAGCAGAGAGGCGGCTGTGAAGTCCCGCGCCGAGGTGGCGAGCCGCGGTCGGCGCGGGGCCCTTGTGATGTTAATGTGGGGAGGCCGCGGCCCGCGGCCCGGAGCCCGGCTCCTCTGCGCAGCGTCATCTGTCAAGGGGCGGAGCGGGGGTCCGCGGCCCGGCCGGCTTTGATATACACCTTCCCAGCCCTGCCATTGTCTCTTTTAGGGCCCGGAAAGAGGGTGGTGACTTTCGCAGTCAATAATGAATTCTGACATGTCCCTCTCATCCCACCCCCCATTCAGCACCCTCCTTGGTTCCCAGGGGGTGCGGGGCGCCTCCAAGGCTCTTTGGGCGCGGGCCGCTGAGCGCACCGGGTCCCCGCCGCCGCCGCCTCTCCCGCGCCTGCCCTGGACGCTGAAAAAGCAGCACACGAGCGAAAGGCGGCTCCGAGGCACCCGAAGTCCAGCGTCGCTCCCGGGGGTTGGGCTGCGCCCACTCCCCGTCCCTGGAGGTGTCCCTTTGGGCTCCAGCACCACCCTGCCCTATGCTAGGTGCGTGGCCTGGTCCGAGCCTCCGTTTCCCAGGCCGCGAAGAGGAGCGAGTGGGTTTCAGTCGCTGTCGCGGGTGAACGCGGCCCCCGGCACAAGACTCCCGGGACGCCCGTGGCTCGCGTGGTCTTGCCGGCGCTGGGTCGCGGCCGCAGAGCGCATTCAAATGCGCCCGCCGGGCCGTGTTTATGTTAATGCGCCTGGCGGGGAGGGGGATGAAAGCGGGGCCCGCCATTTGCTCAGTAGTGGTAATTCAAACAGAATGCGGTTGTTATTAAGGCATTGAAAGGGCTTTTCTTTGATAAGATCGCCTTGTCCTGCATTGTTTGCGGCTGTGTTCCCCTTTCAGCGGCTCGGGGGAGCTCCCTCTGATCCGCCAGTATCTTCCCAGGGCGCTTTTGTTGTGGTTTGCAAAGGGTTTTACCTGAACAAAGTCGGCCCGCGGGGCATTAAACACCTCCAGGCGGCTCCCAGTCCCTTCAGATCTTCCTGTGGGACTGGGCACTGGGCGATTGAACCTGTTCATCTTCAAGAAGCCCCCGACCTGGGGCTGCCCCTCCGCCAAGGACTGACCTGGGACAGACCTCGGTGGAGTCGCCGGGCTGGGGCCTGCTGTTCCAACAACGAGGATACTATTTGTCAAGGCCCTTCAGTAAAACAATCAATCCAAGCTTTAATATGTTGACTCAATCCAATGAGCCTAGATCACTGGTCAGGATAGCTCCAACAGGGTTTGCGGCAGGAATAAATGGAGGATTAAAAAAGAAAAAGTGTCCGATCGTAAACCTGGCTGGAGCAGGTATAAAGAATCCCCAACAGGTGGGGACTTCCAGCCGTCAGCTCCGAATTTCACCCCTTGGGCCTGCTGTGCCTGGGCGATGGTTCAGCGGCTGACCTATCAGCACCAGCGCCCTGCTTTCCACACACGCAAGAGTACCCCCTCGCTTCATGCCCCTGGAGGGAGAGCCATGAGCCCAGGGCTTTGGGGGGCCAGCTGTCACCTCTGGGAGGCCTGGAGCTCTGACCACTCCCCCTCCTTCCCCTCTCCCGTGGTGCTAAACATATTTCAGCACTGACTGGTTTACCAAAGAGGTGGCTGAGTTGCGCCGGCTTCTATGTATGAGGTTTTGGTTTCTCTTCGATTTTAAAAACCACTTAACCTCAAGGTCAGTTTATTGGCCCCCACTAGCCTCACACCCTCCCCCCAACCAGGACCCTCTGGGGGGTCTTGTCAGACTTGGCAGGAACAGGCCAAACCCAGGCCCCCCAGGGCGGTGGAGGAAGAGAAACGGCCTCTGGGTTAGGGAGGTTTGTCATTACCCATGACTGATGGGCTGCCTTGTGGTTCTCGCCTCTAACTTCTCCTTCCTCCTCCACAGTGAAAACCAGGACGAAAGACAAATACCGCGTGGTGTACACAGACCACCAGCGGCTGGAGCTGGAGAAAGAGTTTCACTACAGCCGCTACATCACCATCCGCAGGAAAGCCGAGCTGGCCGCCACGCTGGGGCTCTCTGAGAGACAGGTGGGGACCTCCCTGCTCCCCGGCAAGGCCTGCTGGGGACGGTCACAGAGCCTGAGCCCAGCCCGCAGCTGACTGCAAGAGAACTTGCCAGTGGAGCGTTTTCCAAATGTCCCTATCTCCGGTTGCCTTTTTTTTTTTTTTTTTGATGTTATGGAAACTTTATTTATTTAGAGTGTTCCAGAAAGTACGAGAGAAAGCCCAGAGCGTTATTGGCATTCTATTCAGGTCGCGTATTTTGTTGTTACTTCTGGAAAAATGAGTAGGAAATATAGCAAAAATAGGAGGAAAATACAACATAAAAGACTTGGCCCCTGCTCACAGAAACTGGGGGGGGGGGGGCGCTAGATGGCAGCCAGGAAGCTCCACCTTAAATGTTGCTCTCAGCTCCAAGGTGAGGAATATCATACTTCTGGTTAGACCGGAAGAGCCAAACGTTGTCATCAGAGGGCCACACAGCGCTGTGTCTGCTTGCTTGGGTCCACAGGGCCGGGCAGTTTCTGTTTTCCTTGGTTCTGAGGTTCCGGTAAAGACGCAGATAAAGATTATTCTAGAAAGAATCCTGGAGAGCAAGGAAGAGCTGCGCCTGGGGCGGCTCCGGTGGCCAGCTGTTCCGGGGTATCTATCCCTGGGAAGCTTCTAGAAGGGCATGGAGCCCTTAGTTGGCACCAGCGGCTGCCTCCTGGTCCTCTTTCTCCTCACACCTTCTCCACCTGTCCGTTTCTAGGTGAAAATCTGGTTTCAGAACCGCAGAGCCAAGGAAAGGAAGATCAACAAGAAGAAGTTGCAGCAACAGCAGCAGCAGCAGCCGCAGCCGCAGCCGCCGCCGCCGCCCCCGCAGCAGCCGCCCCCGCCTCAGCCAGGTCCTCTGCGGAGCGTCCCGGAGCCCCTGAGCCCCGTGTCCTCCCTGCAAGGCTCCGTGCCCGGCTCGGTGCCCGGGGTCCTGGGGCCGGCCGCGGGCGTGTTGAACCCCACTGTCACCCAGTGAGCGGCAGAGCAGTTCCAGGCTGAGCCGTGAGGGGCGTGGACTCTGCTGGAATCATGAGACGAGACCCCCTCCCCCGGCACCCACAATCCGCACAGCTGCAAACCTGGCCCTCGGAGGGAAAGCGAAGGGCCGGGAGAGGAAAGACGGTGGTGGGCCTGGGGGACTCGAGGAAGCCGCCTTTTAAATTTTCACGTGTCCAGTCTGGCTCTGACCCCGTGAGGAGACAGGAAATGACCGCTGGAACTTCTTCCGGTACTGGCAGAAGCATTGACTGGACTGTCTACACTGACCAGGCTCTGGGACCCCTCTTCCCTAGTTCCTCGCCCCCCAAGACCTGCACGCTGCGTCTCCGGTGGGAGCTGAGGCGGCGAGAGCGAGCGAGCTAGCAAGCGAGCGCGCCAGCCCTGCATTGCAACCCTGGGAGCCGAGATGGCTGTCGCCTGCCGGCCGTGGGAGGACCACCTGGCCCTCCTGCCTCAAGGGCAGGCAAGATTGACACTGCAGGAGCCAGAGGCGGCTGAGATAGGGCGCTGGCCGGGCCAAGGACTGCAGAACCGGCGAGGCGGCCTGTCCTGGCTGGTGTGCAGGCCGTGTGTGCGGTGCGAGGGGGTGGTCGTGGGACTCCAGGCCTGAGCAGGGGCGCACTCCCGCCGGGCCTTGTTTAGAAAGCCTGTCACCAGAGCTTTCTCGGGCTGAATGTATGTCAGTGCCATAAATGCCAGAGCCAGCCTGGACTTCCTGTCGTTTCCACAATCTCGCGGCCGAGGAAGCCAGGGCAGTGCTGCGGCGGCCGCCGCCGCTGCTGTTCGGGGCGCGGGTCTGCGAATCGTCCCAGCCGGCGTCCGAAGGGCCTCTGGATCCATGGGGGGAGAGAAGTGGTGAAGGGAGTTGGGGGGGGGGGTGAATCTGAACAACACGGTCAACTGTTTTCTAAAACGAGATAAACGAGCTCTCCAGATTGTAGATTCTGTAGTCACCGTCTTCAGATTTTGCCTGGAATTATGATTTTTTTTTTTTAAGGAATGACATAGCTTCTCCGCTTGCAAAGATAGAATTAGAAACCTCAGGGAGGGAGGTGGCGAAGGTTATCTGGACGTATCTGGACGCCCCCCCCCCCCCCCCCAGCGTCAGAAGCCTGAGGGAGCAAGTTTCCGAGACCTGCCCTGCCCCCAAGCCTGGGCCCAGCCTCGCACTGTGGAATGCGTGGTTCTCCTGGGGGTGCCTTTGGCAAAATGCACATCTGAATGGTCAGCTGCTCACCAGCTGCTGCGGACTGGGGCGGGGGCTGGGGGCGAGAGGGCCGCCTCGCCTCGAGGCGTCTCATCCAGCAGTTCCAGTCCCCCAGTGACCCCTCGCCCCGAAGGATGCTCAGACATAAGATTGAATACAAACACTGCTTTCCCGAGGTAACATCCCCCACGAATCGCTGCTCATTGCTAGCGGCCCTTCGCCCTCCATACTCTTTTCTGCCTCTCTCCCGCGCCCGGCAGAGGAGGGTCCAAGAGACGGCCCAGAAGTGGGCAGTGCCGGGTCTCATCGTCTGGCCGGGCCGCCCTCCTCCAAGCTTTGCCCTCCATCTTAGGGTCGCCCCAAGCCCACATCAGCGCCTCCACGAGGGGCAGAGGTGGCTCCAGGGCTGCCAGGGAGTTACGCACGGAGCGGGGAGACAGCAGGAGGCGCTCAAGCCTCCCCGAGTCCACGGCCCTTCCGGGTGGCGGATTCTGCCCCAGGATTGAGAAAGGGGCCCTTGGAGGCGGGGGCCGCGGACGCCTTGGCCTGAGAGCCGAGGGAGGGGCCCGGGGCTGCCACGCGGGGGAAGCCGTGTTGGCGTCCACTGGGCGAGAGGTCCCGCCTCGGGGCTGGGGCGATCCCAGCTGCCCCCCCACCCCCAGGGCTGCGGGCGCGGGCCCCGCGCCCTGGCCGCGCCCACATGCCCGCCCCCTGGCCGCTGGCGCGGTTGCTATGCGTTGCCGTGAAACGCCTGTCAATAAACCCTGTTTGGACAGTGGAGCAAGAGCACAAGGGTTGTTTGCTTAGTGGTTAGAGGTTCAAAAGTCGGCATTGTCCCGCTGCAACGATTACAAGTCCTTCCCCTTCCCGGGGCTCGGCCTCCTTGCGCGCGGGTCGGGGGGCCAAGGAGGGGCGCTCGGCCTCTCTGAAATGCAAGTCCCCGGCTTGCGGCTGCGGGTCACGGCACGGGCGCAGAAATCAGGGCCCACCCTGGCGAGCTGGGTCACTGAGCCTCGACGCCGAGACAACCGTGGCACCTTCGGAGCGAGAAGGAGGCGACACGGGACCTGGCGGGAGCGGGCAGAGCGGTTTGAATGTAGAGAGACCTGCTCATGGGCGCCAGAAATTACTGAGGACCTGGTGGCTTGGAAGCTCCGAGCTGCGGATGGGCGCCCCCCGGGTCGCACTGCGCTCAGGGCGCGCCGCCATCGGCTACGGCCGCCAGGGGTCGCGCGCGCTCTGAGACGAGCTGGAGCCTGGGCCCGCGCTCTGGGAGAGGCCCCAGTGCTAGGCCGGCTGCAAGGTACCAGCTCCGGCGCCTGTCCCCATCCCGCTGCTCCCAAACTAGGGCACCACGAGATTTCCCTGCGTCGGCCTTGGTCTAGTTGAAACCAAGTTCAAACTAATTCAGGTACTGGAGATTCTCAGATCTGGTGACAGACAAAGCCAACCTAGCGGGACAGTCTATCATTCTTAAAAGGGTCTTTTTTTTTTTTTTTAAGATTTATTTTATTTATTTAAAAGAGTTACAGAGAGAAGTAGAGACACACAGAGAGAGGTCTTCCATCCGCTGATTCACTCCCCAGATGGCCGCAAAGGCTGGAGCTGTGCTGATCCAAAGCCAGGAGCCAGGAGCTTCTGGGTCTCCCACTTGGATGCAGGGGCCCAAGCACTTAGGCCATCTTCCACTGCTTTCCCAGGCCAAAGCAGAGAGCTGGATCAGAAGAGGAGCAGCCGGGACTCGAACCGGCGCCAACATGGGATGTTGGTGCTTCAGGCCAGGGCTTTAACCCGCTGAGCCATAGCGCCTCTTTCTTTCTTTCTTTCTTTCTTTCTTTCTTTCTTTCTTTCTTTCTTTCTTTCTTTCTTTCTTTCTTTCTTTCTTTCTTTCTTTTTTAATACAACAATATGGTCAGGACATTAATATATGGTAACACTAAATTTAGGATCAATATGGGAGTAAAATGGATCAGTATTGTGGAATTCATGTCAAAAAAGGCATAGATGGAGGGAAAACAGTCTGAGTCCCCCCCCAACAACTCTTACAGTATTCATCCCATGAAGCTGACAAGGTGGCCTGCTAAGGAAAGCAATGGAAAGTTCCAACAGCTTTCGCTTTTTCTAGTGGTATCTTGTAAGATGCGGATATTAACTAAGAAAAGGATCTTCTATAGCAACCCATATAGCAGCAAAGATATTAGTGCTGTGGTTATCGGAACCATTCCAGAGAAAGTGCAGCAAGCTGAAAGGAAGGCAAAGGTTATAGATTTGGGTCTTGTTTTAGAAACAGGCTGCTATCTTTCAGCTCAGCTGACTTAGGGGACATCACAGCCCGGGAGCCAAGCTTCCTCATCTGTGGCATGGGGATCAGATGGGATAATGGTAGCATCTTTACAACCCACTGCTGTAGACTTCAGCCATGACACGAACTGCTTTTTATCAGGAACCATCTTCTGCAAAGTGCTCCAGGGGCCTGATAAAGAACCTCTGACAGGGTGATTTCCCCATCATGAAATGATAATTCCTTCCCAGAATTTTTTTTTCTATTGTATTCAGCTTTGCTTACTTTGTCCAAATAGTTTCAAGTCTGGGGTCTCTTGATTTCTACCATAGCCAGTTGGAGGTGTACTCAGGAGGATCAGGATTAGTTGAGAGGGTTCTTGGCCATTGTCTTCTAGTTTGTAGGTACATTTTTAGCTCAAAAGGAACAGGGAAATAAATACTCTTAACTAAGTGGCATTAAAAGTTTATTTGAAACAATTTACATTCCAGAATCCTGATATTCTGCGCTCTTCCCAAGAGGCTGCTGTGGTTGTGATTCCTTTAAGTCTGATTCACCCCAAGAGGTCACTTTAAGGCAAACATTTGATCATGTGTTGAAATGATTTTGCTTTGGAGGACAACCAAGCATAGCAACATTATGTAGATTAACCTGAAAATACTTAAAACCAGTATTTGAATTATACCTGAATTATACAAATTTCCAACACCTCTCTCCCACAACTCTTTTTTTCTTCTTATAGATTTATTTATTTTATTTGAAAGTCAGAGTTACACACACACACACAGAGAAGGAGAGGCAGAGAGAGAAGTCTTCCATCCACTGGTTCACTCCCCAGTTGGCCACTGTGCTGATCCAAAGCCAGGAGCCAAGAGTCAGCATCTTCTTCCGGGTCTCCCACAACTCTAACATTCAGTCATTTTTCTGCTTGTATTTTTTTTGCCTCCTGCTTCTGCTATAATTTTAGGAGGCCAAGCAGATTTTAGTGGTACCTGTGGGATCAGCTGCGTGATTCAGGCCCAAAGCAATCACTTCTTTCCTTAGCCACAAACCAGAGGGAACACATTATGCTTCTTATATTATGACTTTTCTGGAAGCCTATAAAATTGTAAGTAGGAAAAAACCCCTCACATTCCAAATAAACCCGAATCTTCCAGTTCCAGAGATTGTACCAACATTTACCTTGACGCTCTCAGAGGGCAGGGGCAAGTACCTAGGTGACCTTTGGCTCCCATGTCCTGGAACCCAAACATGACATTTGTTTTAACAACAGCTTTTCCAAATTGGAATCTGTCATTAAAAACAGTAGATGCTGATATTATCAACAGAGTTGTCAAGCCCCAAGTTGAATGACCAGCTTGTTCTTCTTTCTGCAGGATTCTGGTAATTCTGCACTAGAGATCTGGCTCATAAATCAGTTCTGATCTATGAAGAAGGCTTCCCTGAGATGAATAGTTACCGACTCGTTCTTTCTCATGCACACATTTATTCAGAAAGGCATAATGCAGGTCAGGTACCATGTCTGTGTGTCCAGTATTTTACGAGGAAGTGGGAGTCCTGGGTATTTCATACATTTTAACATTTGAGTTTTAACTCCCAGGGAAGGGATTCTTTTCTAATTGTTCGGGTTATCTTGAAACTTCAGGATTGATAGTCTGCTCTCATCACACTTGTTATCTGCAGTATGCCAGTAATAGGTTTTATACAAGTGGTAGCTGATAAATTCCTCCTCAACCTCAAGAAAGCAAACAATGAAAAACAATGTAGCAGCTAAAGTTATTGTAGTACAAACACACAAAGCTTGTTGTGTGCCACTTACATAATTTTAATTTGTTGATGACTAATAGAATTAGCAACAAGGATTAAGTACTGAAACCACAAAGCCGAAATTGTTAAAAAAAAAAAAAAAAGACCTGGGCAGATTCTGTTTTTCTATTTGTGAGAGATGCTACTATTGTTCTTTCGCTTTGGGCATCTACAGTTTTTAAAACAGCAATCATAACAGAATTCAGCAGGATTATATTCTATTTTCAATACTCATTTCATCTTCCCTCCACTTTTCTGGAGAGAATTATTAGGGTATATGTGAATTGGCAGACACAGCGGAGAGACAAAAGACCAGTGTCCAATAAACAGCAGCGTGAGAACATGCAGGAAGAACAGGGAGACTGACTGAAGTCCACACAGAAAAGACAAAACCATTTTTTTTTTCTTCAAGCCAATTCATTAAAAATAGCACACATGTAAGACAGGCCTTTGGCACGGCAGTTAGGACACCCGCATCCCCTGTGAGAGTGCCTGGGTCTCAGCTCTGGCTCCACTTCTGAGTCCAGCTTCTTGCAGATGTACACCCTGGGAGGAGCAGGTGCTGGCTTGAGTACCGGGGTACTTGCCACCCACGTGGGAGACCTGGATTGGGTCCCGGGCTCCTAGTTTTGGCCTAGCTGTAGGTGATGTTTGGACAGTGAACCAGGAAATGGAAGATCTCTGTCTCTGCTTTTCTAATAAAATGAAAAATAAGCTAAAAAAAATTGAATGCGTATTTTAGAAATTCACATTCTAATGGTTGTCACTTGCTACTATTTATCATTTGCACCATGTATCCATGAATGGAATACGATCATATTTATATTTCCAGGTGTCCGCTAACGACACACTGTAACACACGCAGCACGTTAGACATTGATTCAGATCTTGCAATCTGAAGGTGGAGGATCTCAGGCACGGTGAGGGGTCTCCAAACCCGACAACCCGCATTTCTTCTCCAGCGCCAGAGTTTTGAAAGGCGTGTCCGGTGTCATGGCTGGCGCTCTGGCTGTTCACCAAGGATCGCGCACATTTTTAGTTAGATTTAGTCTCAGTACACATGAAATCCAGAGATACTTCCGCAAATCTAAAACCAGACACAGCAGACAAGAAGCAAGATTCCTCCGCCCAGAACTCTGCGCGTACGGCCATCTCCACCTCAGAGCAACTGCGGTTGGGATTTGACTCTTTCAGGGATATAGGCAGAAAAATGGAAGAAAACTAGTTCTTCAGTTAGGCCCACATAGCCCAGCCATCCGGAACTGGCCCCTGGGAGGCATTCGGCTAGTATCCAGGCATCCGTGCGCCCGACCTGGCCCCTTAGAGACCAGATGACTCCAGCAGCCGCGGCCTCGCCCTTCCTCGGGGGGGGGGGGGGGGGGGGGCAGGACGGACGAGTCCCATCGGCTCCCACCACGCGGCGGCCCAGGCTCCTCCACCTTCCCCAAGGACCCCCAGAGCGCACGGCCCCAGCGCCCACTGCCTCTCCAAACTCCCGGCGGACGCCCGGGCGCAGGCCCGCCTTCCTCTCCCAGCTGGGCCGCGCCAGTGTCAGCCTCTCGGCCCAGGAGGCGGCGCTGGGTCGCCCGAATCCGGACGCCCGACGGTCTGTGTCGTGTCGCCGTCCGGGACTCCCCGGGGAGACCCACGGCAACTCCCCGAGGGTCGTAGCGAGCTCGGTCGCTTCCGGGGCGCAGGGAGTCCCGGGAACGCCTCCTCGCTGCTGCCTGTAGACCCGGAAGTGGCGCCTGGAGATTTCGGGCACTTTCTTTTTCTTCTTGGGAATAGTTCGCACCGGGCGTCATATAGTTAGTTCAACAGGCAGGATTTTTGGCCGGGGCGCACCGGTGAACGCGGAGGCGCGGGACACCTGGACTGCGGACCCCACGGCCAGGCTGGAAGCGCCTTCAGCAGCCGTGGACAGTCGCTGAGCTGAGCTCCGGTGCAGGCGGCGGCCAGGCCCGAGGGCGTTTATTTTGAAGAAGGAGGACCGCAGTGTCGGCAGGTTCGGCCCGATTGCAGCTGCCGCCTCCAGGGCCTCCCCGCGTCACGTGCGCCAAGCTCCCGGCAGGCGGCGCTGCTGCTCCGGCTGAGCGGGCCGAACCTGCCACCTGCCCAGTGGACTCTGTCCCCGGGCCAGAGGCGGACGCCTGGTGCGGAGCGGGAGCGCAGGGCAGCCGGCAGTGCGTCGGCCCCGCGGCCCTTCTCTGCCCCCTCGGTGGCTTCCCGGGCCTCCTCGGCGGTGTCACCTCACTCAACGGCTGCGATCGCGCCCAGCCCTTGCCTCCTTGCCCGCCGCTGGCGCACTGGCCTCTTCCTGTCTCAGCCACCGGAAGGCGCGGCCCTGGCTGAGGCCGCGCGCCCCTGAGCCGAGTCGCGTTCATTTCGGGCGCTCTGATTTCTCCTCAGTCGACCTCGACGATTAGCAGCGGCTGGAGGGCTGATCCCCCCCCCCCGGGGTCCACTTTGGGGTGCGTGGGCGGAATCACTCTTAATCTCGTGTCACAGCTAAATCATTTACTCAAGGTGTTCTCTGCCTGCCAGTTTTCGTCCTCGCTTCGCTACCCTTCACTTCCTGCTTGGTGGAGGGAAAGGCCAAGTCTTAATAAAGGTTAATATTAATAGTGGAAGCGCCTGGCTTCGCGCTTCGCTCTGCGGCCCTTCGCCGCCTTCCCGCCCGCGCCCCCTCCTCGGCTCTAGTTTTTCAGACCGCGTGGTGGGCCCTGCGCTTTGGGGTGCGTTCTGGAAACAAGGGCCTGGAGTAGGGGTTCGTGGGCCACGGTCTTTCCGCACCACAGCCTCCCCGCGGGGGTCGCGTCAGTCCCGGCAGTGGCAAAGGTGGAGCGCGGGCAAGGTAGCGGAGCATAGAAGCACACCTGCCCGCAAGGGCCAGCAGACTCCGAAGGCGAACAGGGGTGCTGGGCGCCGGGCTGGCAGGAGGCTGCGCGCAGAGCCAACGAAGGCGATCCGGCCACAAGATCTGCCAACCCTGGGGACAATAGGAAGGCCGCACACCAACACTGGGCAAAGACTGGTTACTAGGATCGAAGATACTGGTTCCTAATATGCGTGCAATGGATTCAAGTCTTTCCATGGCATGATCTGGTTTGTTTTAAGCTTTTTTTTTAAATTCTTGGTTAATACTTAAAAAAAAAAAAGATTTATTTATTCATTTGGAAGGCAGAGTTACAGAGAGGCAGAGAGAGAGAGAGGTGGAGAGATGGAAAGATGAGAGAGAGAGAGAGAGAATGTGTCATCCATCCTCTGGTTCACTCCCCAAATGGCTGCAATGGCTGGAGTTGGGCCAATCCAGAGCCAGGAGCCAGGGTCTTCTTCTGGTTCTCCCATATGGGTGCAGGGGCCCAAGCGCTTGGGCCATCTTCCATTGCCTTCCCAGGCCATAGCAGAGAGCTGGATAGGAAGTGGAGCAGCTGGGACTTGAACCAGCGCCCATATGGGATGCTGGTGCTGCAGGTGGCAGCTTTACCTGCTATGCCACAGTGCCGGCCCCAGGCAACACTTTTTAAATTTTTTTAAAAATTTATTTCAAAGATCAAAAGACGAAACGGGGCGGGGGCGGCTTGGAGAGAGGAATCTTCTGTTGGCTGGTTCACTGTCCATGTGCCCACAACAGCAGGAGCTGGGCTAGGCAGGGGCCCAAGAGTTGAGCTGTGGCCTGTGCACGTTAGCAGAAAGCTGAAATCAGGAGCAGAACTGGAACTCAAACTTGAGCTTTCAGTTACGGGATTTGAGATTCCCGAGCATGGTCTTTATTGCTACAGCAAACGTCCACCGCAGAGAATCTTCCAACTACTGATTCACTCCCCACATGCCTGCAACAGCCAGGGCTGGACCAAGATGAAGCCAGGAGCCAGGACCTTCATTTGGGTCTCTCATGTGAGTGGCAGGAACCCAAGCATTTGCGCCATCATCTGCTGTCTCCTCGGCACATAAGCAGGATGCTGGATAGGAAGTGGCTCTGATATGGGATGCAGGGGTCCAAAATGGCAGTGTAACTCACTGTGCCATAATGCCCATCCAAGTTCACCCATTTTTAAGGAAAAATAACTTATTTATTTGAAAGACAGATGCAGATAGGCAGAGATCGAGAGAGAGAGGGCACTCTCATTAGCTGGTTCACTCCCCAAATGCCCACAGTGCAAAGCTGGGAGCCAAGAACTCTTGAGCCGTCCTCACCACCTCTAAGAGTCTGCATTAGCAAGAAGCTGGAGTCAAAAGCTGGAGCCAGATAGCAGACTCACCCTGGTATGGGATGAGGATTTGCTACAAAAATAACAGAGGACTATTATCTTAACATACAAAGAATTCAATGTAAAGTGAAAAGAAAACCACGGGACATAAAGAAATATCCCCAGCGGGCACATGCCTCTGGATATCCACAAAAGCAGACACTCAATTAAGCCACAGAGGCATAGTTAAAAGATAAAGGTCCTCAGAAGAGAAAACCAACAAGTGTTTCCACAAGTGAATTAAAAATAAAAAAATAAAATGTGAAAAACATGAACTAATAAGACAGTATGACTCCCCCAAAGGAACACAATGATACTTCAATATTAGAATGGAAGATGAAGAGATCGATGAAATGCCTGAAAAGGAATTCAAAATAATGATAATAAGATCATAGAGGAACAAATACATGAGATAAAGAAATCCATACATGGCCGGTGCCTCAGCTCACTTGGCTAATCCTCTGCCTGCGGCACTGACACCCTGGGTACTTGTCCTGGTTGGGGCGCCAGATTCTGTTCTGGTTGCTCCTCTTCCAGTCCAGCTCTCTGCTGTGGCCCGGGAGTACAGTGGAGGATGGCCCAAGTGCTTGGGCCCTGCGCCCACATGGGAGACAAGGAGGAAGCTCCTGGCTCCTGGCTTTGGATCAGCACGGCGCGCTGGCCGTAGTGGCCATTTGGGGGGTGAACCAACGGAAGGAATACCTTTCTCTCTGTCTCTCTCACTGCCTAATTCTGCCTGTCCAAAAAAAAAACAACAACAAAAAATCCATACATGACATGGACGAAACATTTTGCCAAGAGATAGAGATATTGAAATGAAATGGAAATTTTAGAAATGAAGAATTTAACTTGTCAAATAGAAAACACAGTGGGAAGCCTTAACAACAAACTTGGTGAGGCTGAAGAAAGAATATTTGAGCTCAAAGGCAAATCCTTGTAAATATCTCAGTCTGACAGAAAAAAGAAGAAAAAAATAGAAAACCTGAAAATAATGTTTTCAATTTATGGGATACTATAAAATGACCAAGCATACCTGTTTTAGGAGGTTCTGAAGATGTGGAAGAAGAAATTTGATTAGAAGGCCTAGTCAGTGAAAACTTCCATAATTTGGATAAAGATAGGGACATCTAAGTATAGGAAGCACATAGAACTAATAGAAATAATCAGGAAATATCTTCATCACTACACATTATAGTAAAACTTTCCACACTAAAACATAAAGAAAAGATTCTAAAATGTGCACAAGAGAAACATCAGATTACCTTCAGAGGATCCCTGATTAGACTAACGGCCAATTTATCATCAGAAACCCTACAGGCAAGGAGACAATGGAGAGACAAAGTCTAAGTCTTAAAGAAAAACAAAGAAACAAAAAAACTATGTCAACCCAGAACACTGTACCCTGCAGAGCTCTCATTTATAAATGAAAGTGAAATAAGGACCTTTCAAAACAAACAGAAATTGAAATTGTCACCACTCATCCAGCCTTCAAAATAATTCTTAAGGATGTACTAAACACAGAAACAGAGTGATAGTCATCATTATGAAAGAATGTGGAGGCAGAAAACCTCCTAGTAAAAGTACAAAAGAAAACCAAAGGAAACAACAGGAATATTTATGAAAAAGTGGCAGGACCAGGTTGTTACTTATCAGTAGTCAACTTGGATGTCAATGACTTAAATTAATCAAGTGAAAAATACAGACAGGCTGCAAAGATTAAAAATCAAGATCTGGGGTTGGCACTGTGGTATAGCAGTAAAGCTGCCACTGCAATGCCAGCATCCTATATGGGAGCCAGTTCGAGTCCTGGCTGCTCCACTACTGATCTAGCTCCCTGCTAATGTGCTTGGGAAAGCAGTAAAAGATGGCTCAAGTCCCTGGGCCCCTGTACCCATGTGGGAGACCCAAAAGAAGCTCCAGGGCTCCTGGCTTTGGTGGCCCAGCCCTGGCCACTGCAGCCATTTAGAGAATGAACCATTGGATGGTCGATCTCTCTCTCCCTCTCTCTGTAACTCTGACTTCCAAATAAATAAATAAATAAATTTTGAAAAAAACAAGACCATATGTTTACTGCCTGCAATAAACACTTCTCACTAATGAAGATACCCATAACTGAAAGTGAAAGGATGATAAAAGATATTCCATGCTTACAGAAACCAAAAATAAGCAGGTGTAGCCATCCTAATATCAGACAAAATAATATCAGACTTTAACTCAAAAGCTGTTAGAAAAGACAAAGAAGGGCACCATATAATGACAAAGGGATCAATTCAACAGGAATAATGTGACTATGTTAAATGTATATGCACCTGATGCCTGGGTGCTGGGCTATTTTAAAAAATGTTAATGGACCCCTACTTTCATCAATGAACTGATCAACTAAAATACCTAAGTAGAAATAACAGAGCTAATTTACACTATGGATCAAATGGACCTAATTGATATCTAAAGAACATTTCATCTCATAGCCACAGAACACATATTCTTTTCAACACTGCATGGAACTTTCCCTAGGATAGGCCATATGCTAGACCATAAAGCAAGTCTCAACAAATTTTTTTTAAAAAATCATACCATGTATCTTTTCGTTTTTTTCTTTTTTTTTAAATTTTATTTAACCATGTATCTTTTCTGATCACAATAGAATGAAGCTGGTAATCAACAACTTAAGAATCTCTAGAAAATATGCAAGCACATGGAGACTGAAGAACATGCTCTTGAATAAACAGTGGGTCATAGAAGAAATCAAAAATTAACTGAAAAATTCCTAGAAATAAATGAAGATGAAAATACATAGCAAAACTTATGGGATACAACAAAAGCAGTGTTAAAAGGCAAGTTTATAGCAATTAGTACCTATGCTAAGAAATTGAAAAGGCATCAAATGAATTATTTAACAATGCATCTCAAGGACCTAGAAAAAATAAGAACAAACCAAATCCAAAATTAGAAAAAAAGAAATAATTAAAATTAGAGAAGAAATAAAATTGAAACCAAAAAATGATACAAAACAACAGTGAAATGAAGAGCTGTTTTTTTTTTTTTTTTAATAAGCAACATTTTACAGCATTGGCCCAACTAACTGGGAGAAAGAGAGAGAGGGAGAGAGAGAGAGAGAGAGAGAATCCAAATTAATAAAATCAGAGATTAATAAGATGTTACAAGTGATACTACAGAAATAAAAAGAATCATCAGGAATTATACAAACATTTATATGCTAACAAATTGGAAAATCTAGAAGAATGGATGGATTTCTAGACACGTATAATCCACCAAAATTGAATTATGAAGACATAGAATACCTAAATAGACCAACAACCATGACAGAGACTGAATCAGTAATAAAGACCCTCCCAACAAAGAGAAGCCCAGGACTGGATGGCTTCACTGCTGAATTCTACCAGACATTTAAAGAAGAGCTAATTCCAATTATTCTCATACTATTCCAAACAATTGAAAGGAGAGAATCCACCCAAACTCTTTTTATGGAGCCGGCATAATTCCCAAATCATAAAAAGATACAACAAAGAAAGATAGACTCTCCAAATATAGACCAATAACACTGATGAACAAAAATGAAAAACTCTTCAACAAAATACTAATTAAATCCAACAGCATATCTAAAAGGTCATCCATGTGGATCAAGTGGGATTTATCCATGGTTTGCAGGGATGGTTCAAATACGTAAATCAACAACTGTGATACAACACATTAACAAATTGTTTTTTGTTTTGTTTTGTTTTGTTTTGGACAGGCAGAGTGGACAGTGAGAGAGAGAGAGAGAGAGAGAAAGGTCTTCCTTTTTCCGTTGGTTCTGAGGTAGAGTTAACAGACAGTGAGAGGGAGAGACAGAGAGAAAGGTCTTCTGTCCGTTAGTTCACTCCCCAAATGGCTGCAATGGTTGGAGCTGCGCCGATCCAAAGCCAGGAGCCAGGTGCTTCTTCCTGGTCTCCCATGTGGGTGCAGGGGCCCAAGGACTTGGGCCATCCTCCACTGCTTTCCCAGGCCACAGCAGAGAGCTGGGTCAGAAGAGGAGCAGCTGGGACTACAATTTGTGCCCGCAGGGGATGCCAGTGCCACAAGCGGAGGATCAACCTGCTGTGCCACAGCGCTGGCCTCAGAAGAAGATCTTTCTATCAGTTGAAAAAGTCTTCAAGGGAATCAGCCCTTAAGGCATTCGGATATGGCTGAAGAGCCCATGAGAGTATTTTAGGCATGGAAAGCCAAGACACTCTGGAAAAAAAAAAAAAAAAGACCTAAATGAAAGATCTCTGCGAGTGAGATCCCAGTGGAAAGAACGGGGCCATCAAAGAAGCAGGTACCTTTCTCTGAAGGGAGGAGAGAACTTCAACTTTGACTATGACCCTGTCGGAATAAGATTGAAGTCAGCGAACCCTAAAGCCTTCCACAGCTTCGGCAACTCATGACTAGAGCCTAGGGAGATTACTGACGCCATAAACAAGAGTGTCAAATTGTTAAATCAACATCAGGAGTCACTGTGTACTTACGTCTCATGTGGGATCTGTCCTTAATGTGTTGTCCAATGTGTAGTAATGCTATAACTAGTACTGAAACAGGATTTTTATACACTTTGTGTTTCTGTGTGGGTGCAAACTGATGAAATCTTTACGTAGTATATACTGAATCAATCTTCTGTATATAAAGATAATTGAAAATGAAAAAAAAAAAAACCTTGGTGTTAAATTGGAAATTGCATAGAAAATTAATCAATTTTTTAAAAAAAAACATCATGTAGGATCTCTGTCCTTAATGTGCTATACATTGTGAATTAATACTATAACTAGTACTTCAACAGTATTTTTCACTTTGTGTTGCTATGTGGGGACAAACTGTTGAAATCTTTATGTAATATATACTAAACTGATCTTCTGTATATAAAGAGAATTGAAAATGAATCTTGATGTGAATGCAAGGGGAGAGGGAGCAGGAACAGGGAGGGTAGCCGGTGGGAGGGAAGTTATGGGGGGGGGGAGCCATTGTAATCCATAAGCTGTACTTTGGAAATTTATATTCTTTAAATAAAAGCTTTAAAAATAAATAAATAAATAAATATTTAAAGAACAAGGAAAAAAAACAAACAAAAAAAAAGAAAAGAAAGAAAAAGTCTGCAAGGGGCTGGGATTATGCCATAGTGGGTTACACTTCTGGAACACCGGTTGGAGTCCTGACTCCTCTACACTCTTTCTTTCTTTTTAAAATATTTTTATTATTTATTTGAGAGGTAGAGTTACAGAGTGAGGGAGGGACAGAGAGAGAAGTCTTCTATCCACTGTTTTACTCCCCAAATGGCTACAACAGCTGGAGCTGGGCTAATCCGAAGCCAGGAGCCAGTAACTTCTTGCAAGTCTTCCACATGGGTGCAGAGGCTCAAGCACTTGGGCCATCTTCTACTGCTTTCCCAGGCCATAGCAGAGAGCTGGATCAGAAGAGCAGCCAGAACATGAACCAGAGCCCATATGGGATTGCTCCACCTGCAGCAGGTGGAGGCTTAGCCTACTACACCACAGTACAGGCCTCGACTGCCCTGCTTTCAATCCAGGTCCTTACTAGTGTTCCTGGGAAAGCAGTGGAAGATGACCCAAGACTCTAGGCCCCTGACACCCATGTCGGGGACCTGGTTGGAGTTCTGGGATCCTGGCTTCAGCCTGGTCCAGCTGGGTCCTTGCAGCCATCTGGGGAGTGAACCGGCAAATGGAAGATTCTCTCTCTCTCTCTCTGTCGTTCTACCTTTCAAATAAATAAAAATAAGTAAGTCTCTTTATTTGAAGATTTATTTATTTATTTGAGAAGTAGAGTTATAGACAGAGAGAGGGAGAGATAGAATGATCCTCCATCCACTGGTTCACTCCCCAGATGGCTGAAATGGCTGGAGCTGAGCCAATCGAAAGCCAGGAGCCAGGAGTTTCTTCTGGGCCTCCCACATGGGTGCAGGGCCCAAGCACTTGGGCCATCTTCCACTGCTTTCCCAGACCATTAGCAGCGAGCTCTGGATCAGAAGTGGAGCAGATGATACACAAACAGGTGCTCACATAAGATGCCGGTGCTACTATGCCACAGCTCCAGCCCTGAAATAAATACATCTTTTTAAAAAAGTCTATGAAGCATTAGCTTATATATTTTGGAGGTTCTAACAAGGGGCCTTCTAAATTTGTTTATTTATTTATCCATTCATTCATTCATTCAAGTGGAGGGTTGAACAAGAGAGAGAGAGAGAGAGAGAGAGAGAGAGAGGGAACTTACCTCCACTGGTTTGCTCTCCAAATACATGCAATGGCTGAGGCTAGGCCAGAGCTGAAGCCAGGAGTTGGGAACTCAATCCAGGTCTCCTATAAGGGTGGCAGGAACCCAGTAATTTGAGTTATAATCACTGCCTTCCAGGGTCTGCATCAGCTGGAAACTGGAATGGGAGTTAAGACTTGAACTCAACCCTCTTATATGGGATGCTGGCATCTTAACTGGCATGTTAATCACCAGGCCAAATGCCCACATCCTAATAAGGGCTAAAGTCGCATGCTGGTGCCGATATTGTGTTGCGGCAGGTTAACCTGTTGCCTGTGACACTGGCATCCCCTATAAAACCACCAATTCAAGCCCTGGCTGATCCAATCCAGCTCCCTGCTTATGTGCCTGGGGAAGCAGCAGAAGATGGCCCACGTATTTGGATTCCTGCCACCTCTGTTGGATATACTGGCTCTTGGCTTTAAGGCTGACTCAGACCTGGCCCTTTGGGTTGTGAACCAGTGGATGGAGGGCCTCTCTCTCTCACTTCTCTCTCTTTCTCTTTCTCTCATTCTTCCATTCACATTATAATTTTTTAAAAGTCACTTGCTTGGCTTCATCTTATTTTTTTTTTTAAAGTTTCATTTATTTTCATTTGATTTAAGAGGCAGAGAGGCAGATGGAGAGAGATCCTCCAACCACAGGTTCATTCACCAAATGCCTATAACGGCCAGTACCAGGCTGAGCTAACCCTAGGAGCCAGGAACTCAGTCTAGGTCTCCCATGTGGAAGGCAGGGACCTAACTACTGGCATCATCTGCTGCTTTCCAGGAGCTGGAATGAGGAGCACAGCTGGGACTCAAATCTCGGCATCTGGATATGAGACGTGGGTGTCACAATCGGTGTCTTAACGACTGGGCCAAATGCTCACTCCAGTGTAATTTATCTTGTTCCCTGTCTGAATCTTGTTCTCCAAACGTTTGCAGGTTTAGTATAAAGGTTATGACAGGGGAAGTAGCTGAAGGGTGGCACAGGCAAGCCGTGGGGGGAGGGAGACAGAGCTTCCCCAACCTTGGCAACCTCTGGGTGCTCAATTATCTGCAAGTCTGATTCTTGCTATTGGTAAGCAGCTCACAAATACAGGTTCATGGAATAAATGCAAACAGGAAACCCCAGGGAATCACGCTATATAAAGAACCCTTATCAGGGACTGGCACTGGGGCTCTGCAGGAGCATCCCATATGAGCACTGGTTCAAGTCCAATTGCCCCTCTTCTGATCCAGCTCTCAGCTAATGCACCTGGGAGAGCAGCAGAAGACAGCCCAAGTGCATGGGTCCCTGCACCCATGTGGGAGCTGGATGGAGTTCCAGGCTCCTGGTTTCATCTGGCCCAGACTTGCCCGTTAAGGACATTTGAGGAGTGAAGCAGGTGGAAGATCTTTCTCTGCCTCTGTCTCTCCCTCTTTCTGTAACTCTGCCTTTCAAATAAATAAACAGAGAGGAAAAAATCCTTTAACAAAGACAACTTTCCTGGGAGGACCTGGAATTCCCGGACTGGGCTCTGACAGCCAGAAAGGGAAGCAAGGCGATCTCACAGACTGCACACTTGGCACTCGCAGTTTGTCCAACCTTGAACTGTGAGGCCAGAGGCATGCTGCGCCCGCCTTCCTGAGGGCTGTGCAGCTTGACCCCGTGGGATTGTTTCTGCTTCCTGAGTCTCTGAGGGCTGGTGCATGATTGATGAGGTGAAGAAGGCTTTACAGACTTCCCAGAGCTACCTAGCTGCTGTAACTTGATACACTCTGTGCACTTGCTGAAGGAAGAGACAACAATTTAGTCCCTGTTCTTTTAAAATACTGCCTCTTTTTTCCTGCCATAAAGCAAGGGTCAAATAAGAAAAATAAATTAAATAACCTATAAACTCTACTCAGAGTTAATCACATATACTCTTTAAAAAGTTTATTTTTAAAAAACTTTTTTTATAAAGCTTTTATTTAAAGAATATAAATTTCCAAAGTACAGCTTATGGATTACAATGGCTTCCCCCCCCATAACTTCCCTCCCACCCGCAACCCTCCCTGTTCCTGCTCCCTCTCCCCTTGCATTCACATCAAGATTCATTTTCAATTCTCTTTATATACAGAAGATCAGTTTAGTATATATTACATAAAGATTTCAACAGTTTGCCCCCACATAGCAACACAAAGTGAAAAATACTGTTGAAGTACTAGTTATAGTATTAATTCACAATGTATAGCACATTAAGGACAGAGATCCTACATGATATATATTTTTTAAATTGATTAATTTTCTATGCAATTTCCAATTTAACACCAAGTTTTTTTTAAATTTTCAATTATCTTTATATACAGAAGATCGATTAAATATATACTAAGTAAAGATTTCATCAGTTTACACCCACACAGAAACACAAACTGTAAAATACTGTTTCAGTACTAGTGAACATTTTTATTTATTTATTTGAGAGACAGAGTTACAGACAAAGATAAAGGCTTTCCATCCAGTTGTTCACTGCTGCAATGGCCAGGGCTAAGCCAGATCGAAGCCAGGAGCCAGGAGTTTCTGCTAGTTCTCCCTGTAGGTGCGGGACTTGGACCATCTTCCACTGCTTTCTCAGGCCATAGCAGAGAGCTAGGTCTGAAGCGGAGTAGGGGCCAGTGCTGTGGCGAGGCAGGTAAAGCTGCTGCCTGTAGAGCCAGCATCCCATATAGGTGCCGGTTTGAGTCCCAGCTGCTCCACTTCTAATCCAGCTCTCTGCTATGGCCTGGGAAAGCAGTAAAATATGGCCCAAGTCCTTGGGCCCCTGCACCCATGTAGAAGACCTGGAAGAAGCTCCTGCTCCTGGCTTTGGATTGGCGAATCTCCTACTGGATGTTGTGGTCATCTGGGGAGTGAACCACCAGAAGGAAGATCTCTCTCTTTGCCTCTTCCTTTCAAATAAAATAAATAAATCTTAAAAAAAAAAAAAAGGAAGTGGAGCAGCAGGAATTGAACCAGAGCCCATATGGGATGCTGGCACTGCAGGCAGAGGCTCAGCCTATGATGGCACAGCGCTAGCCCCTAAAAAGGTTTATTTTTCATCTTAAAATTAGTTCATCCTGGGGGCAGGTATTTGGCACAGCAGTTAAGACACTGCCTGAGACCCCTATATTCCATAGTAAAATGCCTGGGTTCAAGTCACGGCTCCATTTCCAATTCTAGCTTTTGCTAATGTGCAGCCTGGGAGACAGCAGATGATGACTTAGGGCTCAAGTAGCTGGGTCTGGGACGCTCATGTGAGAGACCCTGATTTAGTTCTGGGCTCTGGCTGTGGTCTGCTCTGGTTCCAGCTCTTGTGGGCATGTGGGGAATGAACCAGCAGTTGGAAGATCTCCATTGGTCTATTCTGCCTCACTCTGTCTCTCTCTGTCTCAAATAAATATAAACTAAAATTTCACTAAGATTAGGGTATTCTCACTGCCCAACATATAAACAATGCAAACAATAATAATTAAAGTAGGGACCGGTGCTGTGGTGTAATGGTGTAGTGCCTCCTGAGGAGTCAGCATCTTATATGGACACTGGTTCGAGTCCTGGCTGCTCCACTTCCTGCCAGCTCCCTGCTAGTAAGCCTGGGAAAGCAGGGTAGGATGACCCAAATCCTTGGGCCCATGCACCCACGTGGAAAACCTGGAAGAAACTCCTGGTTCCTAGCTTTGGCCTGGTCCAGCACTGGCCTTTGTGGCCATTTGGGGAGTGAACCAGCAGATGGATGATCTCTCTCTCTAACTCTGCCCTTCAAATAAATTAATTAAATCTTAAAGAAATATATAACAGTTGGGATGCTCACATCACACATTGAGTTCCAAGTTTGATACCTGGTTCCTGCTTCTGACTCCAGCTTCCTACTGTGCATCCTGGGAGAGCACAGATGATAGCTCAAATAGTTGAGTTCCTGAACCCTCATAGGAAACCCACATTGAGTTCTCAGCTTCTGGCTTTGGCCTGGATCAACCCTGGAAATTGTAGGTATTTGGGGGTTGAACCAGTAGATGGGAGAGCTCTGTCTCTGTGCTTTTGCAGTATTGCCCACCAGGGGACATTTAACAAGGTCAAGAGATAGTTTTATGGGCACAGCAGGGAGAGGGGCTGTGCTACTGGCATCCGGTGGGTGGAGGCTGGGGACGCTCGTGAACACCCCGCCATGCCCAGGGCAGTCCCCTGCAGCAGAGACTGCTCCAGCCCAGGGGGCAGCAGTGTGCTACTGAGCAGCCCAGAGCCAGGGGATGCTGGTCCACCAGCTCAGGGGCTGCGTCTGAATCGCCTGGGAGATGAACGCTTTGCACAGAAGAGAGTTTGGGCAAGAGTTGGTGGATGGCCCCATGCAAACCCTGCATGGCAACTCTTTCAAAACCCATCGGGGACCAGTTACAAATCACTCTGGGGTATGAAGAACCACACAGTGGTCATGGAACCACAGCAGAACTGAGATGAAAAGAATCTGACTCTAACCCTTCATCTAGACCTGTGCTGTCCTATAACATACATGAACCACAAACACAAGCCACATGCATCATTCACAAATTCTCAGGGCACAGTGGTTAAACGCTGGTTGAGATACACCCAGTCCTATGCCTGGGTTCTCGTTTCAGCTCACCTCCCGACTCCAGCTTCCTGCTAATACAGACCCCAGGAGACAGCAGTTATGGCTCCAGAGGTTAGGTTCTTGCTATCCAAATGGAGAGACCTGGATTGGGTTCCTGGCTCCCAGCTCCCACCTGGCAAAACCCTGGCTGTTATAGGCATTTGGGAGAGAATGAGCCAGCAGGTGGGAGATATCTTCTCTGTACGTCTGTTTCTCTCTCTTAATCAATCTTATTAATTAAAATAAAAATTCCCAGTTGGCTACATAATGAAAGTAAAAAGAAGCAGATGAAATGAAATATAACCAGAAATTTAAGTCAATATATCCAAATACTATGATTTTTTAATTTTTATTTATTTGACTCAAACATTATGATTTTCCCACACAGTCAACAGAAAAACTATTGATGAGACAGTTACACCATCTTGCTACGCTCTTGGTTTCTTTATGCAAAGTCTTCAAACCTAGTGTGTACTGTGTGGATCCGGCACTGCTCAGTGTGGACTGTCTACATTCAGTCCCCAACAGCACAGGTGCAGACCTGTGACAGGAACCGCCTGAAGTCCTCATTACAGACTCATTCTGCCCCAATTCAGATTCAGCGTGTCTGGAGTAGGAGGCAGGAACCCACACTTGTTAACATTCACGCACATGGCTCTTGGACAGGCGGCTCATGAACCGCAGGCCGAGAAACGGTTATTTATCCCAACCCTGGACTTGCTCGAGAGCAGATGAGTGTCTCCCAGTCCCTCAGGTTCCAGCCTGAAACCATGTTACCTGGGATCAGTCTCCAGAGATAGGGGTGCCATAGCCAGAAGAGATGGGGAAGTGGTTTTTCATTTCCCAAACAGGGAATGGGGAATGCCTCCCGCAAGAGAGTCTTGAATGGGGCCAGCATTAGGCTGTAACAGGTAAAAACCACCGCCTGTGATGTTGGCATCCCATAACGGCACCAGTTTGAGCCCTGGCTGTTCCACTTCCCATCTAGCTCCCTGCTAGTGGCCTGGGAAAAGCAGTAGAAGAAGGCCCAAGTGCTTGGATCCCTCCCTACCATTTGGGAGATCTGGATGATGAAAGCCCTAGCTCCTGACTTTGGCCTTGCCCAGCCTTGGCCATTGCAGCCATCTGGGGGAGTGACCAGCTAATGGAAGATCTCTCTCTCTCTCTCTCTCTCTCTCCTCTCTTTCTCTCTGCAACTCTGACCTATAAATAAATACATCTTTTCTTTCTATCTTTATTTTTTAAAAAGAGTCTTGAATACAAAGTTGTACAAATCCCCTGAAACCAAAACTCCCTTCACTCCTTACTGGGCTATTTCCACATTTAAATTTTCAAAACGTAAGTCAGCACACCTCCACGTGGGTTTCTCTGCTTCTAAAGAATTTTTGCTCCCTCAGTCCCCTGCAGGTATGCGCAGGGAGACTCCATGTGTCTCAGCGCAGAGCTCTGGGATAGGAAGCAGTAGGCTCCTGACTCAGACAAGGCCACCGAGCCCTGCTCACCTCTTAAATTGAAAAACAAACACCAAAAGTCCTTGGCATTGACAAAATTGAGTATTGCCACAGCCTTTCATTAAAAAAATGCAGTCTTGTGTTTTGAGTGGCTTAAAGAACTTTGCAGAAGATGTCCTGTTAACAGGGCATAAGCCTTACATACATCCTTTCATATATCTTTTTTTTTTTTTTTACAGGCAGAGTGGACAGTGAGAGAGAAAAAGGTTTTCCTTTTGCCGTTGGTTCACCCTCCAATGGCTGCCGCGGCAGGTGCACTGCACTAATCCGATTGCAGGAGCTAGGTGCTCATCCTGGTCTCCCATGGGGTGCAGGGCCCAAGGACTTGGGCCATCCTCCACTGCACTCCCGGGCCACAGCAGAGAGCTGGCCTGGAAGAGGGGCAACCAGGACAGAACCACTGCCGCAACCGGGACTAGAACCTGGTGTGCTGGCGCCGCAAGGTGGAGGATTAGCCTATTGAGCCACGGCACCAGTCCCTTTCATGTATCTTAAATAGAGAGGATGTTGAAGACCTCTCACTTCTCATCAGCACTGTTTAATTTCCTTTATAGTGCTCACATTTCCTAAATGGTGAAATTAATAGAGCTGAAAACAAGGTCTTAAGCCCCCTGTACAAGTTGTTTGCTAAACAAAATAAAGAACAGTGGATTCACAAGTTTCCCATTTCTGGCCTCTGTCCCATTTTCCCTCATCGATGAGGGCTGACAGCCACCTGCTACTGTAAGGGACACTTGCATAAATAAATTGTACCTGTGAAGTGATTTTATTTAACCTCCAGGGTTAAATCAAGTTTCAGGTGAAGCCATGGAGATCACCTGCAAATATGGCCTTGATTGTGAGACTATTTTCAAGTAGTTAGATTGTAGCTGATTTATTTTCCTTCACCACATGCCTTATGCATTCTTTCCTCAGTCAGCTACAGGCCTGCCCCTGGCAAAGCAGCCAGGTCACTTCCAGGAGAGGCTGGTTACATTTGCAAACTGGAGCGAAGAGATTAGCATCTGCAATGGATTCTGTCTTTGCCTGTTTCATTTCTGGAGAGAGCAGTAGACATGGGCTCCACACACAGTGACGAAAACCTCACAAAACCCACACTTATATTTCACCCTTGTCACAACTCAGCATTCAGCCTGGATTTTGCTCTTTGGAAATGTCCTTGTCTTCCATTCAGTATCTAGCGCAGCAGGGGTCCATGATCACAGATTACCATGACTGAGAACTAAGTAATCTGCACCTTCATCGGTTCATTCAACAAGCCTCTCAAGAAGATTTCTGACTTACCAGGGTATTGTATTAGGGGCTCAAGATGCAGAAATGCACGACGTGTTGTTGATCAGCCCTGATTTCTGATTTCATCTACATTCTCAGTTGTATAGCATTAGCAGTAAAGCTGCAAACTACATATGCCCAAAATCTTAGCAGCAAGACTTCTGAAGTTTTGCCAGTGGGGTGCATTCACGCTCTGTCTGGAAGATGGAAAAAAGACAGAAGTCCTTCTCCTTGTAGTTGCAGCTGACTGGTCTGACAGGTGTATTTGCATGGCCAAGTCCACCCTCCACTGTCTAGCCTTCAGATTCTTGTGTGTAGGGTAGAGCTGGGGCAGTGCCAGCAATGTCCAGACCGCTGTACCCTCACCATGGTGATATGACCATAAGGCAAAAGTCCAGTGACATGCCTTTCAATGATTTTATAAGTACAAGAGGTCTTCAAAAAGTTCATGGAACAATGTGTATTATGAAAAAACTACAAATGGATTTCAAATCTTTTTTGTACCAAAATAAATCTGTCTTTAATCCCATTTAACTATGACGTTAAAATGTTTGTTTATTTATTTTCATCTACTTCAAAAACAGAATGGCAGAGAGAGAGCGAGAGCGAGAGCGAGAGAGAGAGAGAGAGAGAGAGTTTTTCTGTCTAGTGATTCACTCCCAAGTGCCTGCAACACCTAGAATGGGCCAGGCTGAAGCCAGGAGCCTGGAAGTCCATTTAGGTTTCCTACATGGGTGGCAGGGGCCCAAGCACTTGGATCATCATCTGCTGCCTCAGGAGGCATTCGCAGGAAGCTGGATCACAAGCGGAGCAGCTGGGCCTGAAAATGGCACCGCAATGCGGGATGCTGCTGACACAAGCAGGAACTTAAGCTGATGAGCCACAGCGCCAGCCTCTCCATGGCCGTCTTTTGTTTTTAAGGATCTATGTGTGTATGTATTTATATGGAAGACATAGTGATGGCAGGTCCTGTGTGGGTGGGGGTGAGGCTGGTGGTCACAGCTTCCGCTGGTGGATTTACTCCCTAAATGCCTGCAATAGCCAGGACCACGCCAGGTCAGGCTGAAACCAGGAGCCAGTAACTCCATCCATGCCTCCCGCATCGGTGATAGGGACTCAAGTACTTGAGCCATTATGTAATGCTTCCCCGGCACATTAGCAGAGAGCTGGATCAGAGACAGGGTAGCCAGGACTCAAACCAGCACTCTGTTATGGATGCCAACTGTCCCACTCAGTGGCTTAACCAGCTGTGCCACAACCCCCGTCCTTCTTGAAATTTTTGACTTCCTCTTACTTAATCACCTTCTTTTTTAAATGCCTCCAGTGGTGTCTCTATGGAATTTTTTTCTGTTGTAAGAAATAAATAGGATTCAATCAGTACTTATCTAAGTTTGTTTGCTGTTGCTATAACAGACTGACTGAAAGTAGGAAATTCATAAAGAAAGAGGTTAATTCTGGTCCTTGGTTCGGGGACTGGGAAGTCCAAGATTATGGTGCCAGCGTCTGCTCAGCTTCTGGTGAGGGCCACATGCTGCTTTTCCTCATGTGGAGAAGGCAGAAGGGCAGGGAAAGACTAAGAAGCTAAACTTGCTTTACAGTAGTTTTCCTTGGTGACAACCAATCCGGTCCTGTCTGAGGAAAACACCTCCCTGTGAGAAAGACATAAATACAAACCTCCAAAATGGCCCTACCTCTCAACCACACCCCTCTGAGGACCAAGCCTCACTCTGAGTTTTGGTGGGGACAACCATACTTAAAACCTGGGGCCAACGCTGTGGCATAGTAGCCTGTGACACCAGCATTCCATATGGATGCCGGTTTGAGTCCCAGCTGCCTCTCTTCTGATCCAGCTCCCTGCTTATGGCCTGGGAAAGCAGTGGAGGAGCTCTGGCTTCAGATCAGCCCAGTTTGCAGCCATCTGGGGAGAGAACCAGCAGATGGAAGACCTTTCTGTCTGTAACTCTGCCTCTCAAATAAATCAATAAAATCTTAAAAAAAAAAAGTAGGAAAAATCATAGAACTGCCCTAAGAAACTTTTCCTTAGGGGAGACAGATGATGCAACAGGACTTAACAATAATAATTCAACACTCAGGCTCAATCCTTAAATTGATACAGAGAGTAGAGGGGCGTTTTCACACAGATAAACTGAGCGTCTTACCTTGGCTGGCCAACAGTAGACTATGTGGGTTTACCAAGAAGCCAAGAAGGGAGGTTGAAAGAGAAGTGGGAAATCTGTATCCTCCCCTTGGTAACCCTTCCTTATCCTCCAAGCAGACCATGTGAGGGGTCTTCAGAGTTCAAGGACAAGGCACATTACCTTTCAATTCCATTTTCCATGAACTTGATGGAGTCCTCTTCTAACATGTTTTTGGTTCAGGGCCCAGTCAGGAGACAGAAACAATACAAGTTAACCTACCAGGGAGAAGAATCAGGTACAGTAATGCCCCCTTCTCTGTGGTTTTTCCCTTTCATGGTTTCGGTTGCACATCGTTGTCCATAGTCTGAAAATGCTGAGTGAAACATTCCGGAAATAAATAATTCATTAGGGACAGCATTATGGTGTCTGCCTATGATGCAAGCATCCCTTGTGAGCACCTGTTCAAGTCCTAGCTGATCCATCTCAGATCCAGCTCCCTGCTAATGTACCCGGGAAAGCATCTGAAGATGACCCAGAGTCTTGGTTCCCTATCACCCACATGGGAGACCTGGATAGAGTTTCTGGCTCCTGGCTTCATCCTGCCCAGCCCTGGCTTTTGTGGCCATTTGAAGAGTAAACCAGCAAACAAAGATATTTTCCTGTCTCTGTCTCTCTCTTTCTCTGTCCTTCTGCCTTTCAAATCAATCAATCAACTGTTTTTTTTTTTTTAAAAAGGAGCCATGATGCTGGCGATTTTATTGCAGCACATTGTTAGAGTTCTTCTATTTCATCCTTAGTTATTGTTGTTAATCTCTTACTCTGCCTACTTTATAAATTAAACTTCATGAAAGGAAAAAACCTAGTGTATCTAGAGCTGAGTATAAGGTGTGGTTTTAGGCACCCATTGAAGGTCTTGGAATTTACTCCTTGGGCATAAAAAAAAAAGTAAAAAAGAGCCCTAGGGTATCATGGAAGGGTAGCTGTGAAGAGCAGCTATGGGTCACGGCACTGAGGCAACAGAGCAAAAAGATCACAGACTTGAAGACTTTGCAGGAAGGGCCTTGAGAGCTGGAGCTGCCAGCAGGTGCAGATGTCATCGTGAGACTGGAGAACTGCCAAGTGGGCTTCATGGCTGCATGGACCACCACCTCCAGAAGGGGTGTGGCCAAGGCTCTCACTGTAGCCAACCAGGGAAGAAGCAGACCGTTCCCCTCGCCTTCAGCCCCCAGGTCCCCCAGTGATCAGCAGAGCCTAGCCAATCAGCAACAGCTAAGGGAGAAGTGCAGTTTCCCATGTCTCAACCCTGCTCCAGCATCATGAAGCAGGAATACAGATTGAGGAGTTCCTGTCTGAAATGCTTGGAACTACAAGTGTTTTGGATTTCAGATTGGGGATATCTGCACATACACAATGAGATGTCTGAGAGACGGGATCCAAGTCAAGAGCTGAAACCCATTGATATTTCATATACACCTTGTATACATACCAGAAGTAATATTTTTAAAAAGATGTATATATTTATTTGAAAGGCAGAGTGGCAGAGAGAGAGAGAGGGAGAGAGAGAGAGAGAGAGAGAGAGAGAGAGAGAGAGAGAGGTTCTATTTGCTGCTTTATCCCCCAAATGCCCACAACAGCTGGAGCTAGGCCAGGCTGGAGCCAGGAGCCAGGAATTCTATCTGGGTCTCTCACCTGGGCAGCAGAGACTCAGGTACCCAGGCCATCATCTGCTGCCTTCAGGCGCATTAGCAGGAAGCTGGATCAGAAGCACGGAGTAGCTGAGACTCGAACCAGGCACTTCAATGTGTGATGTGGACATGCTGAGCTACAGCCTAACTTGCTATGCACAGTGACTGCCCCTGAAGATCATTTCATACAATATTTTCAGTGCACCTGACTTTTGCCTGTGACTCATCACACGGGTTAGGGGTAGAATTTTCCACTTGGGGTGTCATGCTGGTGCTCAAAAAGTTTCAGATTTTGGAGCAGTTTGGATTTTGGATTTTTTGATTAGGAATGCTCAGCTTGAATGTTTCTTCAGCTTGAGGCTGAGAAATAAGAACTTAATAATCACGCCTTGTTTGAAAAGTATTTGAAACTCTATCTATCTATCTATCTATCTATCTATCTATCTATCTATCTAAGCCCAATTTTTTCTCTCCAAAGATCTGAGTTGATTTTTAATATAGGCAAATACTGAACAGGACATTTAAAACAAAAAGGTTTAAAATGGATAAAGAGGGGCTGGCACTGGGGCGTAGCGGGTAAAGCCAGTGCCTGCAGTGCCGGCATCCCATATGGGAGCTGGTTCAAGTCCCAGCTGCTCCACTTCCAACCCAACTCTCTGCTATGTCCTGGGGAAGCAGTAAAAGATGGCCCAAGTCCTTAGGTCCCTGCACCTGCATGGGAGACCTGGAAGAAGCTCCTGGCTCCTGGCTTTGGATCAGCGGCAGCTCCGGCTGTTGCAACATTCTGGGAAGTGAACCAGCGGATGGAAGACCCTCCCCCGCCTCTGTCTCTCTGTGACTCTGTCTTTCAAATAAATAAATAAATAAAATATTTTAAAAAAGATCATGCTTATCTAGAGAAGTGTTTTCAAAAATGTTCTCTAGTAGCTTAAGTAGAAATTTTTAATATTGTGATTTATTAGGCATATACATAAATAACTCAAAAAGTCTCACAAAATATTATCTTCACTGTGCATCATGCTCTGTAATTTTCTGTTCTATTTTATTTAATTTTTCAAAAATACAGTAATAGGGGTTTGTATTGTGACACAACTGGTTAAGCGGCTGCTTGTGGCACTGGTATCCCATATCAGAGTGCTGGTGGGTGTCTGATCCAGCTCCCTACTAATGCACTTGGGAAGCAGCAGAGAATAGCCCCCAGGGCTTTTTCTTCTGCCACCCATGTGGGTGATGCAGATGGAGCTCCTGGATTCTGGCCTCTGCCTGGCCCAGCTATTACATCAGATGTAAGAGTGCTGCTCTCTCTGTCTCTCTGTCAGCTCTGCCTTTCAAATAAATAAATAACAAACCTTAAAAAGATATATAGTAACAACTCACTACATAGACTTTGTCAAGTGCAAATCACTTGTAACCTGCTGTTTAAAAGGTGATGATTTAGAGGAAAGGGAGACTCATCCATTTCAAAAGGATTTCAAAAGGTACTTTTCACATATATCAGTTTATTTTATTCTTATTCTAAAATTAATTTATTTTTATTTATTTGAAAAGTTGGGCTGGGGGCAGGGAGAGACAGAGGCCAAGATCTTCCATCCCTTGGTTCATCCCCCAAATACCCACAACAGGAACCTGGAATTCAATCTGGATCTCCCCCATGGTGGCAGGGGTACCAGCAGTTGAGCCATCACTTGCACTCCCCAGGGTGCACATCAGCAGGACGCTGGAACTGGGAGCAGAGCCACGTATGCTGATAGGTGTCCCAAGAGGTGACTTAGCACCTGCTCTGAGCACCATTTTATCTAGCTCTCCCAACAATCTCCACCTCCCCACCTCCCTACTGACCAGTGAGAAAGCAGAGGCTGGGGATACCAAGGCATTTGCCCCAGGTGAGAAGAGTAAAGAGTAAATGCAGAGTATGACAATAACATCTCTGGTTGGAATTGTCAACCTCTGTACCCTAGCCTAGGCTGAGAAACGCAGTTGAGGGCTAACTGAATACTTGGTTTACTTCTGAGTTTCTAATAGACAAGGAAATCTTTGGTTATATGGTGCTCATTGTTTGATGGAAGCAAACATACAAGTTTATTGGAACAAACTTCCTTTTAGCATTATGTTCTAGAACATGAACTATCAATATATAGATAGATAGATAGATACACACACACACACACATATAAATGTCTAGTATTTCACCTGTGATTTTTCAGAAAGCATCAAACTGCTATGACAAAGGTCATTGTAAAGACACACCCTTGGCAACTGTCGTGGGGACTGCTGGTTGTCACCAGTATCCATGGATCACCCTCTCCTGTAGTGCTGTATCTCCTTCCAACTGTAGTTAGATAAATGATCATAGGAAATAAATATTTCCCAGCCTGCTGAACAGCTAGGTGTTGTCATGTAGCTAAGTTTTGGTAATGAGGCATAAACAGGGTTGTGTGTTTGTGTGTGTGTGTGTATGTGTGTGTGTTCCTTAGAGTGTCACTAAAATAAAAGGGACTGAATTCATTTTCCATTGCTGCGAGAACAAATCATCACAAATCTTGCTGCTTAAATTAGCACACACTGTATTATCTCACAGTTGATGTAGGTCAAAAGTCCCCACTGACTCAGCAGGTTTTTTTGCCCCCAGCATCCACAAGGTCTAAACCAAGTTGGCCCAGCTGGGCTCTTAGGGGGAAGCTCTGGGAAGAAGGTAAATCCAGGGATTTGTGACCGCTGGACTGGGCTACTGGTTTCCTTGCCTACTGTGCCCTGGGAGCAGCCCTTGGCTCTCTGGCTTTCTGGTCCTGCTCCTGCATCTCAGAGCCAGTAATGGCTTGGCACATCCTCTTCACATTTGTTTAGGCTTTGCCTTCTGCCTGGTCTGTTGGATTCCAGTTCAAGTTCTTCCCTTTTTAGGGCTTGAATCCTTAGATTGGGTGCACAAGGACAACCCAGGGCCATGCCCTATTTGAAGGTCCCTGCCCTACTTAACAAAGCCCCTTTTCTCTGTAAGGGAACACATTCATAGGGTGGAGGGACTATCAGATTGACCTCTTTCAATTTTTCAGGGACCATTATTCTACCTGTTAAAGGGGCAGGGCCTTTCCTGGGTTTCTTCCTTCCTGGTGCTTGTAAGTTGGTGTGACAGCTGCAGCCCTGTGGGATGAGAGGGGTGCACCGTGTAGTGCTGGCAGATGGGGGGTGGATATCAATGGAGCCTGGGTTCCAGGGAGCCCAGGGGCACATTCCAGTCCCATACCTCCTGCCTCCGGCTCTCTTGGAAAGGAGGAATCACCTTCACCCTTGAACCATGTGACTGGGGGGGGGGGTGCTGACAGTCACAGCTGGGAAAGGAATGCAAAGGTTGTGAGAATGAAAATGGAGTCTCTTATGTCAACCCTAAGAAGACCATAAATAAAACCGAGGGGTTATGAAGGAAGGGCTCCAGTGCCTGATTGATAGTAACATTAATAGTTGAAGGACAGGGAGACTAAAGGAGAGTAAAGGAGATTAAAATTAATTGGGAACGTAGAAATAGCCTTCATTCACCAGGAGACATTTGGGGGATGGGTGGGACTCCTCGGTGAATGTAAGGCAATCAATTCCATCTCCATTCCCATTCCCCCGGGGCCCAGCCTGATAAGGCTTCCAGTCCTGGAGGAACCCAATAAACCTTGCTTAACACCTTAGGGCTGCAAGTGAATTACAGACCTGAATCCTGTTAAATACTGCAGGCAGGACCACCAACTCTCAGATGTTGTTATTGGAGAGTGTGGATTGGATTTACAAGGTGAGAATTTATTCGAGTAACTGTGTTAGAAGCACATCGGGGGAGAAATGGCTTGTTGTTTTTCTTGAGCTGTTGTTGGCACGACGCGTCCTCAGCGCGGGCTGGGGACAGAAGGAACCTGGGGGAAATTTGGAGAATCCATGGCTCAGGCCCTCGCCAGCAGATTTGGCGTGCTCTCGCCCTGGTTCTTGGTCCCCTTTCAGATTTTCAGTGGCTTCTGCCTGGGTCTGCGTGATGAGGGATCAGAGCCCCGGGTGTTCCAAGGCTGAGCCTTGACCGATCCAGCTGAGCTCTGGGTCTGATCTTGGTCTTGAATCAGATCCGGGAGAGGGCGGCGGCGCGCAGAGCCGCGGCGCTCTACCAAGGAATCCCACCTCGGGGTGGAAGATTCTCAAGGGACTGGCGGGACTTGGGGCTCCAGAAGGGAGGCTCCCCAGGAAACTGAGTAGGGGCACGGAGTACAGGTGGGCGTGTTCCTGGGCCCAGCGGGCAGAGCCCGGCTGTCTCACGGCCCGGAGCGCTCACGCCTAGCCGGCGCGCTCTGGCGCCCAGACCTGTGCGCAGCGCGTGCTGGAGCCTGCTGTCTCATCCTCCCGCCCCAAGGCCACTTTCTCCTGAGACCTGTCGCAGGCCTACCTGTTCTTCATAGGAGAGACACAAAGCAAGTTCGAAGCGCAGGGGGAAGCCGAAAGGCTCGCAGGGAGAGACACGCACGGGGTCACCGGCGGGGTTCTGAGGTCACCCTATTTGCTCGCAGAAGACTGTCCCTACGCCCAGCCTACGAAGACCCAGGCCCCGAATGTGGGCTCGAGCTTGGAGCAGCGAGCGCCGCCTTCGCTCCATCAGAGTTTGTTGGCCCAGGGTGGCCGTTCAGAGCTCGACGCACACACAGCAAGCCCCCCACGCGGGTCGCCTCGTGGGGCCCGATCGGTGCCGCTTCGGCGGGATCTGAGCGGGTGGCACGGAGCCCTCCGACTGGCTTCCACTGGCTGGGGTGGAGCGCAGGAGTGGGTTCACGGTCTAACTCGTTCTTCTTTCCTACTTCCTCTCCATTGCCTCCCCGGGCCTCCCTAGAAAGGCAACTTGGGCCCTTCACCCCTGCCACACCCCCACCTCCACCACGCGCACTGGAGACTGCACGAGGTTCCCATCCTAAGCTCTCCAAAGATATTACTGATGTCGGCCACACTGTGAGCCCATTTTACGGAAGAGGAAACAGAGTTAAGTGACTTAATTAAGGCCACATGTAGGTTTGGTGAGTGGGATTCAAGCCCAGGATGGCGGGACTCCAGAACCAGAGCTTTTAGCCTAGGAAAGCGGGTTAGGCGGCAGTTTCCTCCGTTCAAAGAGCAGCTGAATTGCGCTTTCAGTCAAAACTGGGTGATCTCCGAGCCAGCCCTGGGCGAGCTGAGGTTGCAAGACGGACCTGAGTCAACACCTACGCCCTCCATTGCCCAAAGATCAGACCCAGCAGCGCGCACCTCTTGGCAAACCCTCGAACCCGCTCAGAGGGATCGCGGCCCGGCCGGCGCGCCGCGGAAGATTCGCACGCGAGCCTCTGGGAGGACAGGGGCTTCGTTTTGGGGATCGGAACGCCTCCTTGGCTCAGACGGGGCGCGTCCGCGGTGGGCGGATGAGGGACAAGTGCGGGCGCTTGCTCTGAATGCGCGGGTTCGCCAGCTAGGACGTGCTCAGCAAAGATCGGTGGCGATCGGTGCGAACACGAATAGGATCCTCAGCAACAGCCTGCGGCCCCAAGAGAGGACACGGGCTGCTCCTGCCAGTGGCGGACGGGGAGAAGCTCCGTAGCAGCGGCGGCTTGGATTGTTTCCAAAAACCAACCAACAGCAGCTGTAGCCACTGTTTGGGAAGAGATGGCGGCGTTCTAGAAACCCTTCGAGGTAGTCTTGCCCGGATCTTGCGGGTGAAGCCCCTGTTTGAGGGACCTGGTGCTGAAACGCAAAGCCGAGGCGGCCGAGCAAATGGCCCCGTCGCATGGAAGAGAGCAAGTCTTTTTCTGATGCCGGGTTTTTGCTTTTCTTTGGAAGGGCGTTCTGATTTCTATCGCCCAGAAGGAAAACCACACAGGAGTGCCCGCTGTCTTTCTGTGTAGGAGCAAAATGAAAGTAGGGACTCTTGGAAGGGATCGGCCCGTGCGCTCCAGAGCGCCTGGTGGACAGCAACCCGCGGAGGGCTACGTGGAGGAGCGCGCGTCTCCAGGACCTGGAAGCCTACGGATTCGGGGAACACTTTTTGAAAGAGTCGCCGTAAGGCGGGCGAGAGGCTGGGCCACCACCCTGGCCCACGCTACTGGCTGCAAGTCTGGGGCCACTCTTGGCTCAGGTCCCATTAGCCAAGGGTACGCCGACCTCCCACCCTATGCCGTATGGCCGGAGAAAGTCATCTGGAAAAGACGTCATTACCTTTGAAATAAAGCGAACTTGGAAACTCCGCCGCTCACACTTCTGCTCCAGCTCAAAACCCAAGTGTATTGTTGCTTAATTAATGCTTTCCCCGGGCGAGTAAGAAAAAAGAATAAAAAGAATAAGCGATCGTTTAACTTTTACAATGGAGTCATGGCACTGAAGTAAAGGCTTGAAACAAGGCAAGGACCACCCCGTTCATCTTCTCCCCCTGTGAACGGTATTTATTAAGCAGCTCTTGAAAGGTGAACCTGATCCGGTATCTACCGATCAGAGTGTTTAAAAAAAAAAAAAAACACAAAACCCAGAAACAGCAACAACAACAAAAACCAGTTAGGTAGCTTAACAAGTTTAAATAACGCATTTTCAAAACCTTCCGATAGCATGTATTTCATAGCTTCTATAGTGGTGGTCTGGGAATAGCTCTTTCAAGGCAGACCCAGCCAGCCAGCTTCCTTTCAGCACAGTGGCCAATGGCCCTGGCCCAGGCACTCACCCCACATCCTAAATGGAAAGTTCCAGGTATCTTTGGTTTAGTGATCCCTGGGGGGTCAGGTGCGGGTCCGTTCAAGGTTCATCTTTCTCCCTCACACCCTTGTTTCCTACCCAATTGTCCTGGCCCCGCAGCAGGACCACCGGAGGCACACAGCGACTCCTGCACCACCTCTACCCTACAGTTTTGCTCTGCAAAGCCAACCTCGCCCGCTAATTTCTACTTCAGAGGAAGGGCATGCAGGAGGGAGGTCCTAGGCTGGCGATGTCTGCGACCAGAGGAGAAGGGGAGCAGGAGAACTGCCGGGAACGGGGATTTCACAGGACGCTTGAAACCGCCAAGGTTGCAAGTATTTCTAAACATAGAGTGGTCGCCCGAGTGAGAGCGGCTGTGTTCCGAGCAGACGAAGGCATTCGGTCCAGCTCTCCTGCTCAGTGTAGGGAGAGTCGTTTTAGCGCAGTTCGCATTGTCTTTCGAAGGGAGAGGCGGCTTCCTAAACACAAGTGCAGTGCGGAGTCCTGGGGGAGAGGAGGCAGGTGCATCACAATGGCAGACACCGCCAATCCAAAGACGGAATCTGAAGAGGCCCCAGCGATTACAGAAACCAGTGTTTCCTCTGCTCCCAGAAGGTCCACCAGTATCTTCCCGCGGCTCCTCAGCTGGCAACAAGCGCCTGGGGGAACCAGCGCCAAGTTCTTTCCCCTCCAGTCTCGGGTGGTCCCCAGAGCCCCACCCCGTCCAGTTTCCCAGAGCCAGTCGCGGCATTCTTGGCGAGCGGTCGAAGCCGCCTGGCAGGGAGCAGCCCCCGCCTCTCATCGGGGTTCCTGCGGCCGCCGGGGCGCGACGCTGGAGGGCTGCGGCGAGGTGCTAAGGCCCGGCGGCAGGCGGCCCTCTCTGGCGGCAGCGGGAGCGGCCGGCGGCACGGCTCCTCCGGGTGGCGGCGGCGGCGGCAGCGCCAGTAGCTCCTCGCCAGAGGTCACCGCGCAGTCCTGCTCGGGCTCCGCGCCCCCGCCACCCCCGGCCGTGGTCCCACCGCCCCGCTTTTTGTCCTCCTCTTTTTTCCACTTCATGCGGCGGTTTTGGAACCAGATCTTGATGTGTCTCTCGGTCAAGTTCAGCATGACGGCCAGTTCCACCCGGCGCGGCCGAGAGATGTACTTGTTAAATAGAAACTCTTTCTCTAGCTCCAGCAGCTGAGCGCGGGTGTAGGCGGTGCGTGTGCGTTTGTTCTCCTCGGGCTCCGCCACATAGGCGCCGCCTGCGTGAGACACAGTGCGTGAGTGCGGCCACCCACCCGGCCCCCACCCACGCAACCCAACCGTCAGGCCCCTGCCCGAGGGACCGCAGCCCTTCCAACTGCTCCTTTGACCTAGCCCCTACCCAGCGCCGCTGTGTGTGTGTGTGTGTGTGTCGGGGGAGGGGTATCTATGCAGACTTTCCTAGTGAAAACAGCATTTATTCTTAGAGGCTAGATCTACTCTCGCTGTCACCGTGAGCTGAGGCTTGGTTCTGCCAGTGATTGTTCATTTAACCCACCTTCGGGTTGATGCTGATTAAAATGCATGCAATAGTTACTTAAAACGACTCCGTATCAGGAGGGCAACGAAATGCCTTTAACAGGAGATTTGCTTAAAAAATTTTTTGACGATGATCTGCAGTAAGAAATAGATTTAAGATCACTATGCAGTACACACAAGGAGAGATATGTATGTGTGTGTGCATATATATCTACACAAATAAGCATATATGTGTACCTGTATCTGACAAACATTTCAGGATATACTACCAACATTAACCACGTATGATGTGACCTAATTTCCTCCCACTGTCCATGACTCCGTTAAAACAATGCTGATCGCAACCTAGTGAACTGATTTCATGACCCACTCATTGGTGCCATCAGCACTTGGAAAATCCTTGTGCCGGGGCCGGCGATGTGGCATAGCGGGTAAGGCTGCTGCTTGAAGTGCCAGCATCCTATGTGGGCGCTGGTTCAAGTCCCTGCTGCTCCACTCCTGATCCAGCTCTGCTATGGCCAGGAAAAGCAGTAGAAGATGGCCCAAGTCGTTGAGCCCCTGCACCCATGTGGGAGACCTGGAGGAGGCTCCTGGCTTCGGATCAGTGTGGCTCTGGCCGTGGAGGCCACTTAGGGAGTGAACAAGCGGATGGAAGACTACTCTCTCTCTGCCTCTCCTTTTCTTTGTGTATAACTCTTTCAAACAAATACATTTTAAAAAAAGAAAAGAAAATCCCTGTGCTATCTGTGGTTCAAAAACCCTGGTGCTAACGGGAATTCTGATAGGTTTTGTTATCCCCTGACCGTTTAGGTCCTCTCTTCAGTTGTATTGTCACCAGCCCCAAATTCTCCATAACTGTTTCAAACATAGCCAGGCGGCAGGACAAACAATTCTGTTCTGGGCACGGTCACGTTTGGCCCGTGCAGGATGCTGGCAGCCTGGAGCCCTGTGTCCTGTGCCCCAAATGCTGGCAGAGGCCAAGAGGGAATGCATGGGGCCCCAGAACCTTGTTGGGGAGCTGAGAGGGCAGCGGAGGACCGGGTGGTGGGATAGAAACAAGCCTCCAAGAGCTCAGGGCTCCCAGCTCCAAGCCCGCGTCGCCAGAAAGCTAGCAAGTGAGTGCCACATACTCACTGTTTGCCTCTGTCCTCTGCTAGGTCTTGATCTGTTCCTTTCTGGGCAAAATACCCACTCCACCGGCTAAACCTAGGACAGGGGCCATGAATATTTCCCTGAGGGTGTCCTGGAGGCTTTAAGGAGTTGAAAGGTGTGTGTGTGCGCGCCAGGCGCAGGTGTCTAGGAAGCCAGCTAATTTCCTTCCGAACCCTACTGCATTTCTGCCCAGACAGGAGGTCCAGACCCCAGTTAACAGGAGTCCTGCTTCTCTGGGGGCACCTTTAAGTCTTCCAAGCTGTCTTCCGCCAAGGAGAAAATCGAGGGCCCGTAAAATAATAGTTAAAAAGGCAGTGGAAATTCTGAATCACAATTCGCCACCTCTCTGGGGCTCTGCCTGGGTTGCGAGG
The DNA here is from genome assembly GCA_949820135.1 of Sylvilagus floridanus. Classification (NCBI taxonomy): domain Eukaryota; kingdom Metazoa; phylum Chordata; class Mammalia; order Lagomorpha; family Leporidae; genus Sylvilagus; species Sylvilagus floridanus. The sequence goes on along the minus strand of OX463230.1, from coordinate 51,012,089 downwards.
CTGGCAGCGGTGCTGGGAGAGGCTGCGAGGAGTCAACTGCCGGGAGGGTGGAGTGGCGGGGGCGGGGGTGGGGTGGGGAAGGTAGGGGGGTGGACCTGTGCTGAGACCGGGCGAGGCTGAAGGGGGAAGCTGTTGATGGAGTGATTGGGAAGATGTTCTGGGCCCCTGGCGCCTGTTTGGGTGACTTAGGTGAGTTTCCCAGAGCGGCCGATGCCGTTCGTTTAGGGCAAGGATTTGAGAATACGAATTCACGCTGGTGCTGCGAAGGCGCACACACTGGTCGCCGTGCACTTCCCCGGGAAGGCGAGTTCCCCAACTCTGGAAGTTCGGCTCCTTCGAAAGTTTCCCGGAAGGGCCGAGGAGGGGGCCCCAGCAGTGGCCCGCAGCTGCTCACTTCCAGAAGTGAGCCAAGGCGGGCCCCTTGCGGCGGTCAGAGGGCGTCCGCAAAGGCCTACCCCATACGCACTTTCCAGCGCCAGAGTGTTCCCTTCTAAAAGGCGCCCCACGCCTGGCAGGGATGCCCATCTGCCGCCTCCTCGCGTCTGTACAAGCCCAGGCACCTCCAGAGCAGGGGCACATCCTTGGGTGGGCGGGATCAGGAAGTTACCCCACTTCAGAAGTACTCTAGGACTTCTCCGTCCGGCTCCTAAGGAAGGGCCAGGCCGGGAGGCAGGGGCTGCGAGGGCTAGGATGCCAGCAAGTTGCGTCCCCGCCCCCGGGTGCTGTGAGAATAGGACCTCGGAGGCAAGGCAGCTCTGGTGCCAACCAACCAAGTGGGAGCCTCCAAACCCGTCCCCGGGGCCGTCCTCACGCCCGCTAGGAGCCCGGGGCTCCAAGGCCCAGGGACTCAGGGGCTGGCGAGGTACAGAGCAGCACCTCGGCTGCATCGGCCACCTCCTTGCCCGGGTTTCGAAGGCGGTAGGGACGGCCACCTCCTTGCCCGGGTTTCGAAGGCGGTAGGGACGGTCGCGGCTGAATTTGGGCCCTTTCCCTTAGCAAGAAAGTGACCTAGGAAGAGGCAAGCTCCGGAGGAGGACCCTGGCCCATCCTGGCTGGCCTTCTCCCAAGCCCGCTCTGGCTGCGCCCGGGTCAATATCAAGCAGGGCTGTCCAGGTCTCACCAGACAGGGGCGCCGAGAAACTTGGGAGTGGATGGGGAGGGGGGTGCGATATGTGCCAGCTCGAACTTCTCTCCCCTACTCCCGACTGTCAGTTGAAAGCAAAAGGTAACTATTTGCAATGCAGGTGTGACCAGAAGTGGCTGTGGCACGGAAGCGATAACATTGTGTAGCGGCGGGGCACCGGCCGCGCCGGAACTCCCGGCAGCTCGGGGCGGGGGAAGGGAGCTGGGGGCTGCTCGGCGTCTTCCGCCTCCCGGCCGCGGAAAAGACCTTCGGGTGCGCGCTGGCGCCGAGGGCCGCGGGAACTGGGCCTCTAGCTTCCTTGGGCCGGCTGTGCGTGGAGGGCTCATCGCCGTCTTCAAACTGGCTTCCTCGGAGACCCCTTCAAACGTTTCCGGTTGGCGCGGAAAGTATTAGCATCGCAGACGCCTCTGCCTGGCGCCAGGGATGCACGGCCGGCCCTCAGCCTTGCGGTGAGCTCCCCGGCTTTGCCCCAGCCCCTTCTCGACCGGGGCCGTCGCATACTGCACGGCTGCGTGGATGCGTTTTTGCTTTCTACGCCTACTCAGTGCCCTGGAGATTGCCTGCGCCTGTGTCTTGAAGCTTCTGGGGTGGGCAGGGGGAGTGAAGAGATCCGAGGCTCCCAAGGCTCTCTCCTTTCTGGGTCAGAGACATCCTCGGGCCTCGCTCCGCTAACTCCACGCGCACTAAGCCGGAATCACGGGCTGCCGGATCCTCCACTAGAGGAGAATCCTGAGCCTGGCTAGGCCTTTGCTCTCGGGGGCTCCTGGAGGCGAAGATGGGTGCAGCGGAGAGGGAAGGAGCTGAAGCTGCCGGGAGGACAGCTGGGTTTGGGAAAGATGCTCCACACTGCACCGGAAAGGTGCTTCTGTGCGGGGTTGCACAGCCGGGCCCAGAGGCAAGAAGAGACAGGGGCGAAGCCAGGCTTACCTGCCCACTGGCCTTTCCACGCGTGAGCTTTGGTGGACTTCATCCACGGGAAAGGCAGCTGGACGCGGCCGGGCTCCTCCAGGGCACTGGGCTCTGCTCCATCCGGGAAGGGCCCGGCAGGCGGATGGGGGAGCGCGAGCGGAGCGGGGAGGTGGTGGTGATGGAGGTGCGCCACTGCGGAGTCGTCGGCCAACGGGGGCACCTCGTACGGGGAGATGTCGGGTGGGCTGCCCTGCTCCAGCGCACCCAGGGCGCCGGGGAACGGGGGCGGCGGTGGCGGTGCGGGCTGACGGCTCATGTACAGGCAAGCCGGGGGGCTGGCGCTGAACTCGGGCGCGGGGCCTCGCTGGAACGCGCATGGGTCCTTGTAGAGTTGCGTGGCCGCGTAGTACTGCTCCTCGCCGTTCATGACTGCACCCCGGGCTCGGGGACCGGGAGCCGAGGACTTGGCGCTGCGCAAGCGCTCCCACTCCCGGCACCACCCCTACTCGCTTTGACAGCTCCGCGCTCTTCTCTGGGGGAACTCAGCGGCCGGCGAGGACGGGCGGGCCGGCAGCCGCGCCATAGGCTCCGCCGCGCCCCACGTGGCTCAGCCTGGGGCCATTATTGGCCCGGCCGAGTACCTTAAGAAGCGAGGCCCAGGTACCTGCAGGCACCTGCATTTGTTTCAATTTTCTCTCCCAGCTGAGTTCGCTGCATTTGCCTGTATACAGCTGGCAGTGTCTCTCAAAGCGGGAAGTGTTGGAGAAATATTCTCGTCGTGGTTTACACGTTTCTATTTTCCCTGCGTTTTGGATAACGTACACCGTATAATTGAAAAAGACTTACAAATAGAGATTGAGTCACAAATACAGATTGCAAGCTTTCTTAACTTTTGGAGCATATAGTCACAAAGTATGTGAACCCTAGTTCTATAGGTCAGGGGGCAGTTTATTTTATTTGCAAAATTTGTTCTCCGTCACTACTGATGTCTGTGAACGGACGCATAAAATTTCGGTATTCGTTGTGTATTTTATCTGTGACTGCCCCAGGTGCTTCTGCGGTGTGAGCTGTAATTTTAGAAGCATTCACAGTGGCTTTTTTTTTTTCTTTTTGCAAAATTGAAGGGCTTTACATTTTGATTTGGGGAAATTGGGGTCCATTTGGCCAGCTCTGAAGGCAGTTTAAATGTGGCGAGCAGGAAAGAGGCCGATAACGGCTCTCGCTGGAGCGCCCACCCGGTGTTGGCCCGGGTTTCTCAAGCCCTCAGCGGTTCTCCACGGATCTCGGGAGCGCGGCCGATAGCTTCCACTTTGCGGTGTGCGATTTGAAATAAGACAGGCTTAGGGAACCGGGGTGTTGAGAAAAGGAAATCAAGGCGCTGCATTTTCACAATGTCCGTGCTTGCCTTCGACCCACTCGGTAACCACTGAGCTGCAAAATCGAGCGTGAGCCACAAGCAACTGAGCAGGAGAAATTACCGCAACCTGAGCAAACCGCACGCTAGCGCACTCGCACACCTTTGCTGGATTTTAACGTGTTTTCTCCTACTGGAAATGTGTGTTCTGAATGCGCACGGATTGGGTGCGATAATCTCAATTATCTTCGTTTCATTAAAGAACCAAGAGCCAGTTGGGAATTTGGGACTTCTCCGCGGATTCTTTCTTCCGCGGGAGGTTGGCGCGGCCTCCGCGCGTCCACGCCGACAGGCGCTGGCGCCCGCGGGGTCCGCGAGAATCCGGGGAGGCACGCAGCGCCGACCCCCTCTGGCTCGCCGTTGCCGCAGCTGTCACCCAAGGACAAGCCGAGGGACACCGGCGGGCGGGGAGCCTTTCTACAGTCTCCTCCGGGAAAAGGGCCACCTGCCGCCCTGCGGCCGGGGGAGGTGTAGGCCGTGGGACCCGCGCACCGAATCTCGGCGCCGTGCGTCAATGAGTCCATTGTTCGCGGTGGCCGCGGAGGACCCGGCGCTATCGCCCCGGCCGCGAGTGGCTACATCGATCAGTAGGGCAGGGCCGGAGCGGGGTCCCGGCCGCGGCGTGTTGACCCTCGGAGATTATCTGCCAAGGCGCCGGGGGTTGACTTGGCGACGCGGTTATGAGCGGGACAAAGATCGTCCGCCTTCTCCGCCCCCTGCCGCCCCCTCCCTTCTCTCTTCCTCCGGGCACCGCCACCCCCACTGTGGACTCGGTGCGCGCCCCACCCCCGCCCCGCGCGCCCCGCCGCGCCCGCCACCCCCGGAGTGTTTACTCTGCACTTCTCGTCTAATTGCACATTTCGGTAAATTGGACTCCATTTCGATGCTTCATTTGCTTCCATTTAAGAGTTTTGCTCGGCCCTGCAGAAAGGAAAGAGGCTCTCAGCGGAAAGCAAATCGGCGCAGCGCGCTCCCGGGCTGGAAACCCGGTTCCTCGGCCTAGCCAAAACCCGGGGGAGGGGGCGAGGAGGGGCTTCGGGCCGGCGTTTTCTGAGCTTCTCGGGTTGGCGTTTCCTGCCGCCTGCTGCCCGAAGGACGGACCGAGGAAAGACACGCTAAGTGGTCCCTTATTATTATGATTATTCCTATGAGGTGGGACAAGGCTATTAGGATATATATATAGATAGATAGATAGATAGATATAGTGATATATCTAAATATATTGATATATATATATATTGATATATAGATCTATCTATCTAATAGATTGGCTCATTGTCAAGTACATCCGTATGAAAGAGGCATCTCCGCAGAACCCTCAGCGGGGCAAGATTCGAGGAGGACGTAGGTGCAGGGATCATAAAACCACCGAGCGCATTACAGGTGGAACGCGTTTCCGCTCTGGATCCCGGCGGACGCCTGCGCCCTCCACGCAGCCTGGCCTCTGACAGCCGGGCGGTGATACCGAGCCATTAGGCAAGCGCCTTCCCAAGCCATTTAACAGCAGCTCTTATGGATAAATCAACAAAAAAGGCTGTAAACCAATTATAGTGTGGACAGTGAAAAAGTCGTTTATTAGGAGGACGTCTTGATAGCCTTCGCTGAGATGGGCAGTCCTCGCCTTGCCCTCTCCCCCGCTCGCCTGCACACGCGCCTGGCCAACAGGGCTTACTTTGCTCGTCGAAGACGCACCTATGTGTATCATGAATTTAAGTAGAATGTATTAGAGCCTATTTATTTTTGCAATTCAGTGTTCAAAATAAAAACTTACAGCGGAGTGGGCCAGCTCAGCGTTGTAATCCATGTATGGATTGGGTGTGTGCCTTCTGTTCTTGACCTCAAGTTCATGAGCACTGGCATTTCCTTCAGCGAGTGAGTAGAGTGCAGACGCGGCTTTCTCCCCGCCAGGGTCGATCGGCCGCTCTCCTGTTCCTTGGTGAATCCTGGGAGTCTGGCAGCCTAGTCTGACTGAGGGGCCCCTGGCCGGCAGCTGGGGAGGGAGTGTGTGTGTGTGTGTGTGTGTGTGGGCCTCAGACTTGGAGTTTAAAAGTTTTCCATTGAGTCCCTGGATAAAAACGATCTAGTGATGATAGGGGAGAATCAGAATTGTTTTGCAGGTAATTCAATAACCCCTCTCCCCTGCCCATTATACAGATAATGGGCTCAAAAATCAAGTTGGGCCAGCGCTTCTTCTGTACCTCACTGGCTGTGGTGAGTGTGACAGAAGAGAGGGAGCACTCGGAGGAGGCTCTGTGTGCTCCAGGACCCTGCACTTCACCTCCCAATGCTTCCTCCCTGCAGTGCCCTCCCCCATGCAGTCCTTTCTTCCTTGGTCTCTGGATCACTTTGGGGTGCAAAGGAAAGCATGAAAAGAACTTGGGTCTCCTAAGGATCTAAGGTCTCCGCTGCTCCCTCCCCTTCCTCCTCCTCCCCCTCCCCATTCCCTAGGCCTCCCCACTTGGCACTGGCCTGCTCCTACCCAGGCTCCTGGTTCCAGCTCTGTTCTACAGATGTGCAGTCTCCAGAAATCCTAGCCTTGCCCACTGCCTTCTCCTTCTAAGCCCCCATAACCAGCTCCTTTCTTTGCCTTCTTCCCTGCCCCTACCACTGGTTCCTGTGACTGAGTCTTTGTTCTCCTGGGACTAGTTCCTTACCTCTAGCTTTCTGCCAGAGCCCAGAGAAGGCTTAACCCACACTGTCCAGTTCCCGGGACTTGCTCAACCCTTTGTATTTCATGTGGCTTGTTGGTTTAAAGGAGCAAGTCTTTTCAACAATCCCGATCAAATGCCTATCACAGCCCTTACTTTGGCCCTGCCTAAATCTCTTTGTCTCACAAAAATTAAGAAGTGGACATACACCCTGGTTTTAGTGGGTGATTGTGAGTTCTTGGGAGCTGAATACACTTTTTTTTTAATGGGTAATTTATTTGAAAGGCAGAGTGACAGAGGGAGAGGGACATCAGAGAAAGAGATTTTCCACCTGCTGCTTCCTTCCTCAGATGGCCACAGTGCCCCTGGGCGGGAGCAGGCTGAAACCAGGAGCCTGGAATTCCATCTGATGCTGGGCATCCCAGACAGTGGCTTAACCGCTTAACCCGCTGCACCACAATGCTGGCCCCGGTGCTCATCTTTCAAATGTGGCTCTGCCTTGTGTCTCTTAGAAGCTACACAACTTTGCTAAGCCTCCCTGTAAAATGGAAACCATAGCAAGATCTCATGAAGTCTAGTAATAATAATGGCAATATTAGCAAAACACATGGAGCAAGGCACTGTTTCAAACATTTTGCGTTCGTTAATCCTCATAAAAAAAAATCCCATGAGCTAGGCACTGAGATCCTCACTGTGCAGTGGAAGAAGTTGAGGTACAGCAGTGTTAAGTTACTTGCCCAGAGTCATAGAGAGTAAGTGGCAGAGCCTAGACCCACGCCAAGGTGACCTGACTTCAGAATCCATTGCGTTGGTTATGTCAATGTACTACCTTGCTGTACTAGGCACTCAAGAAATGTTTTTCCTTTTGGTGCAAATTCAATGTCGAATGCTCTTGATACTTAGTAGGTGCTCCGTTAATGTTCGTGCCTTCCTTTCTCTCCTGGTGTTGCTTCGAATGCACCCACAAGCATTTAACTGTGGGTAAGGACTGCATCCAAAGGACTGCAGGGATACTGCACACAAGCCCTAGTCCAAAGACAGGTAGTCCTGGCCAGGTATATTCAGGAACTTTGAGAGGAAGCACTGGATAGGTGGGACCCGGCTTAAGGGGGCAGAGGAGTAGGACCTGGAGGAAACAGGCCCCAGCCAAAGAGATGAAAAAGACAGGTGTGGAGGAGGGGCAGGGCCTTCTCCTTTGCCACAGCCAGGGTGGCTGGGAGAAAGACCTGAAACTCTGAAAGGTGAGTGAGTCAAAGCCAACAATGCTTTGTTAGCCCAGGCCAGGAGATGTGAAGCCAGTGTTCTAATGACATCTTCTAGCCAGAGCCCATCCTCATCCCATTGTCTGCCCTTCTATCATTTCTGGGTTGGAGATAAAGCTACCAGCATAGATTGAGAGGAAACCCCAAAACAGCTCAGGACAAACAATAGTCAGTCCAGTTCTTTGGTCAGAGCAGGGCTGGAATCCTGTCCCATTCCTGTTTTTTTCCAAATCAGGAAGGAAGTCATGGGCAACCTGGTCACCTTTGTGGGGGTACAGGACTCCCCCATCAGGGTGACTCCTGTGTGTGTCCCCCAAATCCAAGACCCATATGAAATGGTCAAAACTAGACATCTATGGGATTAAAATGAGCTGCACAAAGGAAGGCCCTTGCCATGGCTGCCGAGGCTCCATCCACACACCCTGTAAAGGGCTCACTGTGGTCACAAGATCATTGGATTTTCCTATTAGTAATTCTCCCTATGGTAGACATGGCCTCATAGCACGTTGTAAGGGAAAATGGTAAGGGAATACACTGTGCATGTATTTCCTGTTTTCTCCAGTTCCATATTTTTTAAGATTTATTTATTTATTTGAAAGAGTTACACAAAGAGAGAATGAGAGGCAGAGAGAGAGAGAGAGAGAGAGAGAGAGAGTCTTCCATCCAATGGTTCACTCCCCAGTTGGCTGCAACGGCTGGAGCTGTGCTGATCCAAAGCCAGGAGCCTGAACTTTCTTCTGGGTCTCCCACACAGGTGCAGGAGCCTAAGGACCTGGGTCATCTTGTACTGCTTTCCCAGGCCATAGCAGAGAGCTGGATCAGAAGAGGGGCAACTGGGACTTGAACCAGCGCCCACATGGGATGCCAGCGCTGCAGGCGGTGGCTTTACCTGCTAGGCCACAGTGCCATCCCCCTTCAGTTCCATATTGCAACACATTTATCTTGATGAAATCCTACAGTGATGGGGACTCCTGCTGGTGAATGCAGTAATGTGAATCATAGGGCTGTGTTTCTGGAGAGATGATTCATGGACCGTGTGTATCAAAATCACTGGAATGCTTATAACATGCAATGTCTGAACCCGACCCCAGACCTACTGAATGACAATATGAAGGGGGTATTTGGGAACCTGCATTTTAAACACATACATGGTAATTCTTATGCACACTACAAATTGAGAATAATAATAACATCCATGACATTTTAGCTATAATTTATTTGATGTATATGGAGACTCTTATATACTCTTAGTAGATGGACATACAAGGAAACATGTATCTATGTCATTGGTTGTTGTGAAGTTCAACTAAATGTTGGGAAAATATGCAAGACGGAGCAGAAAGCAGCGGCTCAGGAGATGTTTTTGACTCTATATGGACAAAACACACGTGCGCCCTGGCCATTTTCATAGATTTCCCTTTCTCTCTTGCACATCCATTCTTCCTTTATGTGACTAAGGCTTTAGAAGGGATTAGCGTGATCTTATTATTGTGCTTACCTGGCTGGAGCCCTTTAGAAACAGCGAGCTCTCCTTGGGCTGTTAGCGTGGCTCCAACGTGGGCTCTGTGGGGCTGAGTGGAGCATTTCCAGCCCCAGTAGCTAACACTTAAGGGCAAATAAAGGGAGGTAATAAAACCAAAGCAAATTGATCCATCTCCAGGCAGAACCATTAGCTTGTGTCTTAATGCAATACTCTCCCTACTTTGAACGCGACCAAATAGCTTCCTTTAAAAGTAAATGAATTTTATATAATTTGCAGCTAATTCCATTTAATTCTGCCCACATGAGCATGTGATAAGGGAATGTTAAACTGGTTAACAACAACAGGCTAAAAGGGGTGTGCAGGAGGAGCCAATATTTGATTTCCAAGCCCTCTGGCTCAACGCTGAGAAATCCAGATTACTAGGACTGTGTTGGTTTCTTGGTTATTTGCTTTCTGTTCCTGGGTAAAGGGCAGTGGGAAAACACGGGATCCCATCTGTCACGAGGAGGCCAGCACAACAGTAACAGCTACTTTTTTTTTTTTTTTTTTGTAAAAATCATTCTTGGTCTGACAAACTCCTTGTGGAGTGTAGGGAATCAGAGAGAGTAAAAATAATAGAATCAATACCAACTTTGTTATCTGGTAACGTAAACAACCCTTGCCTGCTGGGATGGCAGAACAGGCTTTCTTATCTTGGAACCAGGGAAACTTTCTGGATAGTAAATTATTTTTCACAAAATGTTTCTCGCCAGGTTAGGTTCCTAGAGAAAGTGCCCTGGGGTAGGAAGCGGGCCAAGTTCTAATCACTTTCAGACATTATTTTAAAATATGGGAAACAATTTGGGTGCTTACATCTAATACATATTATTTCTTCGTTTTATTTAGTAGGATGTTAACGGCTGTATGATTATTTGAATGTTGAAAGCTTTACATCGGAAGTTCACATTAAACGTCCGGTCCACCTGGTAGACTTGGCCTTCTTACCTATACCCGTATGTCAACACTTAGCCCACACTGTGCTCTCCTGAGAACTTTCGTAATTCCCACTGGAATCAGGGAATGCTTTCTCTACTGAACAGCCTATCTGAAAAAGCAGTCAGGAGTGGGACTGGCTTGACTTGGTTTGGCTGCATTTATTTCTTTGCTGGTACATGTTGATGACATATGTCTTGGTTGGAGGAGAGCTGTCTCTTCCACAGTGCAGGTGTGTACAGGTGTATAGAACAGCAGTTAACTAGTACACACACCAACACACACCCACCCCAGAGAGACAGTTGCATCCAGATTCATTCAGACAATTAAAGGTGAATTAGAAGCCAAGGACTTCAATGACCACGTTTGCTTTTGCTGCTCCAATTCACAGCCAAGGTCAGCATTCGCGTGGTGAGCTTTCAGTTCAGAACCAGTTGTTTCATGTTCCAGTGTCCCTGTAACAGGGCCTTCAGAGAGTCCTTAAGGTCACCAATAGTCCAGCCCAGGTATACAAAACAAACAACCTGTGTTTCCCAGGCTTCATTCATGATTGGCTGGTATATAAACTGACTTAACTCCCGTTGGTTTCTTGGGGAAGAGGCTCACATGGACGTGAAATTCAATGTAGAGGGAGAAAATATTTTTTTCTTTTTACTAATGCCGTCCTGTGGAACATGATCAATCAGTATTGTCCACTTCATTTACAAAGCAATTTATTAGACCCTGCCAGCGTGGTCACAGTCAGACTGCGGGTTTCTGCAAGTTAAGATTGCCATGAATGCAGACAAACAGCCGTGTTTTCCTACCTTCCAGCAAATTGTGACAGGTGATAAGACAGAAGCAAACAAACGCCTCCCACCTGCGCCTGGCCTAATCTGTCTCCTGGCCTGTCATGACACTGAATTTAGATTTTTCTCAAGCAAGTGGAGTGACATTATTTGCCTTTTTGTATTTATATAACCAGTAGCCAAATTTAAGTATACTAACTAGAGAAATTCACAAGGAAAAAACACTGGAAGACCTTCTTTTTCTCTTTTCTCCAGCCATGTTTCCTTATGAACATCTTTCCTGCAAGTCTCTTTAAATTCTTTTAAGAGTTTCATTCTGGGGGTTGGAGCTATGCATAGTAAGTTAGTTCTCTGCCTGAGACGCTGGCATTCCATATGGGTGCCAGTTCGAGTCCTGGCTGCTCTACTTCTGATCCAGCTCTCTGTTATGGCCTGGGAAAGCAGTAGAAGATGGCCCAAGTCCTTGACCCCTGCACCCATGTGGAAGACCTGGAAGAAACTTCTGGCTCCTGGTTTTGGATTCGCTAACCCCTGCCATTGCAGCCATTTGAGAAGTGAACCAGTGGATGGAAAATCTTTCTTTCTGTTTCTCCCTCTCACTGTCTGTAACTCTACTTCTCAAATAAAAAACTAGAATCAAAAGAAAGAAAGAAAGAAAGAAAGAAAGAAAGAAAGAAAGAAAGAAAGAAAGAAAGAAAGAAAGAAAGAAAGTTAGTTAGTTTCATTTTGGGGCCAGCAGTATGGTCAAGAAGGTTAAGCCCTCACCTGCAGCACCAGTATCCCATAGGGGTGCCGGTTCAAGTCCTTGCTGCTCCACTTCTGATCCAGCTCTCTACTGTGGCCTGGGAAAGCAGTGGAGGATGGCCCGAGTCCTTGGGACCCTGCATTCCAGGTCCTTGGGAGACCTGGAAGAAGCACCTGGCTCCTGGCTTCGAACTGGCTCAGCTCTGGCCATTGCAGCCATTTGGGGGAGTGAACCAGAGGGTGGAAGACCTTTCTCTCTGTCTCTCCCTCTCACTGTCTGTAACTCTACCTCTCAAATAAATAAAAATCTAAGAAAGGAAGGAAGGAAGGAAGGAAGGAATGTAGGAAGGAAGAGTTTCATTTTGGGGCTGGCGCTGTGGTCTAGAAGGTTAAGTCGCCACCTGAAGCTCCAGTATCCCATATGGATGTGGGTTTGAGTCCTAATTGCTCCACTTTTGATCCAGCTCTCTGCTAATGCACCTGGGAAAGCAGTGGAAGGCGGCTCAAGTGCTTGGGTCCCTGCAACCATGTGGGAGACCTGGATGAATCTCCTGGCTTCAGATCTCTCTTTCTCCTCTCTCTGTAACTCCACCTTTCAAATAAATAAATAAATCTTTTAAAAAAGAGTTCAATTTTACTTGAAACATAGAAAGAAAAAGAAAGAGATAAACATTCTCCATCTGCTGGCTTACTCCCCAAATGCCTGCGATAGCCAGGGCTGAATAAGGTCAAAGCCAGGAGCTCAGAACTCAATCTGGGGCTCCTATGTTGGTGACAGGAGCCAAGTACTTCACCCATCACCTGCTACCTCTCAGGATGCTGGACAGAAAGTGGAGGCACCAGGACTCAAACCAGACACCCCCATATGGGATGTGGCATCCTAAAGAGCAACTTAACCACCAGGGCAAATGCACACTCCAGTCCTAGAATCTGATAGTAGCTGGTGGCACAGCATTTTTCTCTTAAAAAACATGACCCTGGGAGGGTTAGTGTTGTGGCATAGTGGGTAAAGCCACTGCCTGCAGTGCCAGAATCACATAAGGGCACTGGTTCAAGTCCCAGCTGCTCTATTTCTGATCCAGCTCCCTGCTAATGGTCTGGTCAAAGCACAGAAAATGGCCAAGTGCTTGGGCACCTGTCACCCAGGTGGGAGACCTGAAAGAAGCTTGTGTTTTGGCTTTGGCCCAGTCCAGCCCTGGCTGTTGCAGCCATTTGGGGAGTGAGTCAGTGGATGGAAGATCTCTTTCCCTCTCTCCCTCCCTCCCTCTCTCTCTCTGTCTCTCTGCCTTTCAAATTAAAATAATGACCCTGGAAGGGGTGGGCATTTGCTGCAGCAGTTAAGATGTCTCTTGGGTTGCCTGCATCCAACATCAAAGTGCCTGGGTTTGAGCCCCTGCTCTCTTCTCCATATTCTCCATTCCAGTTTCCTGCTGGAGAGAGGGAAGATATTCTCTCACTTGCTCTCTCTCTCTCTCTCTCTCTCTCACTCTCTCTCTCTCTCTCCTCCTTTCAAATAAAGGGAGAATAAAGAAGTAAAGGATTTTTAAACTCCTGGGTCAGATTCTATGACTCTGGTTCTGATTACTGCCTGATATGTGGTGAGAAAAGACCTGAGCTGCTTTATGTATGTTTTTGCTGAAAAAATAATTAACCAGGTTGACGGCGCTTCAACAGAGAGGCTTTTCTCCCTCTGTGCGTTGGGTAAAAGGACAGTTGGAACGGTTTTGTGAAGAAGTAGATGGGCACACAGCCCAACCTATCCCTCATTCCAGGTCTAATTCATGCTCCAATTTCCTACAAAAACACCCCCCCCCCAAAAAAAAAATCAATTTTACTATGCTTCCAAGACAGTCACTAATTAGGGCAATAGAAACAACTAGCATTTTTGCACCAAATTTTGTCCAAAAGTCTCAAATCTATCAGCTTACTAGGTGTTTCACAAATCTCCGCCCCTCCCCCCTTTAAGGAAACTTGAAGCACAACTTCAGTTATACCAAGGAGTTGTGCGGGTTCTCTCTCTCTCTCTGATGTCTGGCAGGAAATCCACGTTCTCCAATAGGTAAGCAAAGTTACTGAAGCCACAGTTCTGACACTGCTCTTTCAATCAAGTTGCTCTGTAAGATTGTAATGGCGAGTGTACTTGAACTCTGCATATCAGAGTGCCTGGGTTTGATTTCCAGCTTTGGCTCCTGGCTCCAGCTCCCTGCCAATGTGCATCCTGGGAAGCAGTGGTGATGGCTCAAATAACTGAGTCCCTGCCACGCATGGGAGAGACTTGAGCTGAATTCTAGCTCCCTGTTCTAGGCTCTAGCCTGGCCCTACCCTGGCCATTGCAGGCATTTGGGGACTAAACCAGCAGATAGGAACATGTGATTTCTCTCTCTCCATCTTTTCACAGATTTCCACCCAAATAAATACAAATTTATTTTTTAAAATTGTAAAAAGAGTGTAATGAATGCTATGATTTTTTTTCCCAAGAAAAGCACACACGTGTGCATAAACACATAGTATGCTGCATGAGATTTGAGCCATCTAGAGCTCCTCACCTCCCAGCCCACAGTCACCATCCTTGGCGAGGCAAGGTTTGCCTGGCCCTGGTCCGTGCCCGAGCCATCCATGTTCTCTCTGCTTCTGAAGATTTGATTGATGGCATTTGGGACTTTCGTTGCTTCCTTGTAAATATTCACACTGATCCTTGTGTGTTTATCTGGTTGGATGTTCGGGCTACAACAGAGGATTATATATATATACATATATATATATATACATGTACATATGTATATATGTATATATATATATATATATATACTAGGTAATTTTTTTGAGAGACAGAGATCCTTCCATTGGATCACTCCTCAAATGGCCACTATGGCTGGCGCTGTGCTGATCTGAAGGCCGGGTCTCCCATGCGGGTGCAGGGCCCAAGCACTTGTGCCATCCTTCACTACCCTCCCAGGCCACAGCAGAGAGCTGGACTGGAAGAGGAGCAACCGGGACAGAATCCGGCGCCCTGGCCGGGGCTAGAACCCAGGGTGCCGGCGCTGCAGGAGGAGGATTAGCCTAGTGAGCCATGACGCCGGCCCCTATACTGGATAATTTAATGCTCAGTTTTGTTTTTGTAGTCCCCTGGCCCATGAGTTTCAGGAACATACTGAAGGTCAAATGGTGGCTTTGAAGGATGTGGTGGTGTAATTCTAAGAGTGATTAGAACTTCACGGACCTACAGATGCACTGAACTGTGACATCGATCTGTTGCCATCAAAGGTAGTTTCACTTAAGATTGTTCTTTCCTTCCTTCTCTTGTCTAAACATCTACTCTGTGCCAGGCACAGGGCCAGGCTCCGAGGATATCAAGGAATCGGACGCAATCCCTAGCCTGGGGTCTCAGATTCTAGTTGTGTGAAGGAAGCGAGTATTTGCATGCACACACAGACACACATAGATATACACCCAAGTACACACACACAGATACACACACAAATAGACACACACAGGGATACACACAAACACACACACACATAGACACAGACACACATACACAAATAGACACAGACACAAACACACAGACACACACAAATAGACACACACAGATGCACACACATAGACACACACATGGACACACACAGACTTGCATGCACACACATAGAGACACACACAAATAGACACACACAGACACACACATACAGACACACACATATAGACATACACAGACATACACACAAAAAGATGCACACAGATACACACATGGACACATACTGACATGTATGCACATAACCACATGTAGACACAGACATACACACACAGACCCACACACAAGTAGACCCACACACAGGTAGACACACACAGACACATGAACATGTAGACACAGACCCACACAGTAAAGAACACCAGATGCCCCTGCAGTGTGGCTCTTCCACCTCTGATTGGAAGCTGGTGAGCTTATCGCTCACACACAGGCTCCCTGAGGTTCCCTGATGGCCCAGTTCTGGGTTATTTCTTGAAAGCACAGAGGGTGTGGCTGTGACGCGTCACTGACTAGCAGTTTGCCTTTGGACTTTCAGCTGACCCTGGTTCTAATTGATCACCCGCCAAAATGGCAGCTCGACAAGGGGCTAAAAGTGCAAAGACTGGAGCTGGACTGTCCTGGTTTGAGTCCCAGCAAGACCACTAACTTGCTGTGTGGCCTTGGGCAAATTCCTTAACCTTTCTGTGTTTCATTTTATTCCTCTGTAAAATGGAGATAGAGATAATGAACTTGAAAAAAAGTGCCTTGAAAAGACCATGGCCGGCTCTTCATTCATTTAGTCAGAGTGCACACATATTTACCGAGCACCCACCCTGTGCCTGACTGCTAGGGACAGAGGAAGCAGTAGGAAAGACACAGTCCCTGCTTTATTTATTTTTTACAGACTTATTTACCTTTTGAGAGGCAGATTTGCAGAATGAGGGAGAGACCCACAGAGAGATCTTCCTACCGCTGGTTCACTCCCCAAACGCACAAAACGACTGGAGCTGGGCCTATCTGAAGCCAGGAGCCAGGAGCTTCTTCCAGGTCTCCCAGATGGGTGCGGGGTCCAATCACTTGGGCCATCTTCTACTGCTTTCCCAGGTGCATTAGCAGAGAGCTGGATTGGAAGTGGAGCAGCTGGGAAATGAACCTGTGCCCATACAGGATGCTGGAGCTGCAGATGACTGTGCTACAGTGCTGGCCCCTCCCATAAACTTTTTTTTTGCTAACTCTATTGACTCCTATTTCTCTTTTCCCATTCAGTCTTTCAATAAGCTCAGCAGTCCCTAGCTCACTAGTGTGTACATGCCCAGCCCTGTTCTCTCATCTTCAAACATGGGTGGACCTCTTGAATTTACACTGCCTACTGGCAAGGTTTGGATGTGGGTTGTCCACCAAGGGTCTGTGTTCTGGAAACTTGGTCCCCAGTGTGGCAGTGCTGGGAGGCAGTGAGACCTTTAAGAGGTGGGGTGTGAGGACAGCATTTGGCACAGCAGTGAGGACATAGCTCAGGGTGCCTGAATCCTGTATTGGCCCACGCTTGCAATCCAGATTCCTGCTGATGCACATCCTGGGAGGCAGCAGGCGACGTGGGCCCTGCCACCCACATGGGATCTCTAGATTGGGTTCTGGCTCTTGGCTTTGGCTTAGTTCAACCCTGGCTGTTGCAGGCATTTGGGGAGTGAAACAAAAAATGGTCTCTCTCAATCTCTTGATCTTTCAAATTGAATTTAAGTAAATAAATAAATGATAAATTTAAAAAGGGGTGTGGCCTAAGGTCAGGTGTTTGGTGCAGTTTAGATACTGCTTAGGATGCCTTATGGCATAGTAGGTTAAGCCGCCGCCTGAGGCACTGGTGTCCCATATGGATGCCAGTTCAAGTCCTGGCTGCTCCACTTCCTCCACTTTCTATCTAGCTTCCTGCTAAGGGCCTGGGAGAGCAGTGGATGATAGCCCAAGTGCTTGGGTCCCTGTACCCATGTGGGAAACCTGGAGGAAGCTCCTGGCTCTTGGCTTTTGTCTGGCCCAGCTCTGGTCATTGCAACCATTTGAGGAGTGAACCAGTGGAAGTAAGATCTTTCTCTTTCTCTCTCTCTCTCTCTCTCTCTCTCTCTCTCTCTCTTTCTCTTTCTCTCTCTCCCTCTCTCCTTCTCTGTAACTCTGCCTTTCAAATAAAATAAATAAATCTTTACAAAGAAGTTTATAGGTT
Source organism: Sylvilagus floridanus (assembly GCA_949820135.1). Taxonomy (NCBI): domain Eukaryota; kingdom Metazoa; phylum Chordata; class Mammalia; order Lagomorpha; family Leporidae; genus Sylvilagus; species Sylvilagus floridanus. Next base: position 50,995,008 of record OX463230.1, on the reverse strand, counting down.
TGAGTTCGTAGAAAATCAGTCCACATGTTTTAGCCTGGAGAAGTGTGACCATAGGACAGCGGGTTCCAGAATGTCCTTTACAAATCCAGAAAGTTATGTAAGGGTTCTTTTTTAAGAACCCTTGTGACACAGGGAGTTGAGCTGCTACCTGAGACACTGGCATCCTGTATGAGCACCAGTTCGAGTCCCAGCTGCTCCACTTTCGATCCAGCTCCCTGATAATGCTCCTGGGAAAGTAGTGAAGGCTAACCCAAGTGTTTGGGCCCCTGAAACTCACATGAGAGATCTGGATGAAACTTCTGGCTCCTGGCTTTGGCCTGGCTCAGCCCTTGCCATTGTGGTCATTTGGGGATGGAAATCTCTCTTTCTGTGTCTCCCTGCCTCTCTGTATCTCTGTCTTTCAAATAAATAAATAAATATTAAAAAAGATTTTTAAAAAAAGATTGATTTATTCATTTAGTTATTTACTTACTTAAAGGGCAAAGTGATGAGGGAAAGACAGAGAGAGATAGAGGAAGAGAGAGAGGGTGAGAAATCCACCTTGGGGCCATTGGTCCACTCCTCAGAGGAGGCAGCGTCCTGAGCTGAGCCAGGCTAACAGCAGGAGCCAGAACTGTCTCTTGATCTCTCCGTGCACTTCCACTTCCCTCACAGGTGCATCAGCAGGAAGTTGGATAGGAAGCGGAGCAGCCAAGACTAGAACCAAGGCTTCCACATGGGATTCCAGTGCTGAAAGCAGCAGTTTAGCCCACGGTGCACATGGCTTGTAAGAATTCTGAGTAGAGCCTGCACCTGCCCCGTCTCAGAGCAGGTGCCACTGTTCACCTGAAGTCCTCCACTCCTGACTTACACCCACCTCCACGGGGTTCCGACTCTGTGCATTCCTCCTCTTAAATAGCCTTTGACACAGCCAAGGCCTCTTCCCAATGTCCTTGGCTTCCACCTTAGCACAGCTTGGCTCTCAGCCAGGTGAGACAAGTTCTCACAGCGTTCACAGCACTCTCTCTGCCTACTTCTGCTTCCTCACCCTTAGCCTGTACCTTATCACCAGAGTTACTTGGTTTTACAACATAAATTTCCCAGACTTCTTAATTAGAGAAAAGAACTGCATTGCTTAGAGAGTGAAGTCAGCCCCTTAGCCAAGCACAGTGAGAATCTCAGGCTTGGGCAGCAGCCCTGTCCTCAGTGACTCCGAGCCATTGTCTTGCCCAGGATTTTTTGTTTCATTTTTGGTTAACACTGAATTTTACACATTTGTAGGGATACAATATGAGACTCCAACACACATACACAGCGTAACCTGATCAAATCAGGCCAGCTGTGGTTGCAGTTTTCTTCATCCTGCCTTTACATTTGGAGCCTTTGTGTGGCTCTCTTCTAGTAAGTAATGAATTACTGTGAACTATGACCTCCCACTGTGCCGTGGGACACCAGCACTTACCCTAGCTGTATTTGGTGGCAGTCATGCAACCTCGCTCTACCCCTTCCCCTCAAAATCTCTTTGGTTCTTACAAATGGTGCTGAGTCCTCTCAGCACCATGAGATACTCATAATTTTTTGAAGATTTATTTATTTGAAAGGCAGAGTTGCAGAGAAGGGGGACAGAGAGAGAGAGAGAGAGAGAGAGGTCTTCTATCCACTGATTCACTCCCCAGATGGCCAGAACAGCTGGTGCTGGCCAGGCTGAAGCCAGGAGCTTAGAACTCCATCCAGGCTCCCACGTGGGTAGCAGGGGCGCAAGTACTCATATATTTTTTTAAAATCTATATTATTTATTTGAAATGCAGAATGACAAAGGGAGAGGAAGAAAGAGAGAGGGGGGGAGAGAGAGAGAGAGAGAGGGCAGAGAGAGGAGAAAGAGAGAGGAGCGAAAGAGAGAGATCTATCTTCCATCTACTGGTTTACTCTGCAAAGGGCCACAAAGGCTGGGGCTGGGTCAGACTGAAATCTGGGACTCCATCTGGGTCTCCCCTATGGGCAGCAGGGGTCCACATACCTGAGCCATACTCTACTGCTTTCCCAGGTATATTGTAGGGAGGCTGGGTCAGAAGCAAAGCAACAGGAACTCAAATAAATACTCTGATAGGGGATGCCAGCGTTGCCTGTTGTACCACAACACTGCCTCAGTACTCATAAATTTAAAAGCCACGCCTATGCAATTCTATGAGGGTACTTCAAAAAGTTCATGGAGGGGGAGGCATTTGGCCTAGCCATCAAGATCCTGGTTAGGGTGCCCCAGTCCCACTTGCGAGGCCCTGGGTTCCAGACCTAGCTCTGGCAGTGTGGACCCAGGAGGCAGCGTGATGGCTCCAGGTCTCTGCCACCCATGTAGAACACCTGGATTGAGTTCCCGGCTGCCAGTTTCCCAGCCGCCACCTTCCTCTGTGTGCTGCTGTGGGCACTTGCAGAGAGAACCAAGGACTGAGATCTCTCAGTGTCTGCCTCTCAAAGAAATGAATCAAAGTTGGAGGGAAAAAAAGTTTGTGGAACATGAAATTAAAAGGTAAGTGCATTTAGGTACAAACATTTTGAAATCTGAGAAATGTTTTCCCCTAATGCGTAGTTTCCATGAACTTTGACAACCCATGGTATTTCCTTGAGCTTAGCACGAAGTGAGTGCTACGTAAATGTGTATTGAGTCTCCTTGGTCCCTGCCAACCCCCTTCCCACTCCCTTTCTCATACTCCTCACTTCAGTGTGCGGTCACCACTGTGCTAACTACTGTCCATTTAAAGGCGAGTTCGACACAATCACAGTTTTCATTCTTTCAGAAAATTCCCATAAAAATAGAGGTTTATGACTGGCACCAAGGCTCAATAGGCTAATCCTCCACCTTGCGGCGCCGGCACACAGGGTTCTAGTCCCGGTTGGGGTGCTGGATTCTGTTCTGGTTGCCCTTCTTCCAGGCCAGCTGTCTGCTGTGGCCAGGGAGTGCAGTGGAGGATGGCCCAAGTGCTTGGGCCCTGCACCCCATGGGAGACCAGGACAAGCACCTGGCTCCTGCCATCGGATGAGTGCGGTGCGCCGGCCGTAGTGGCCATTAAAGGGTGAACCAACAGCAAAAGGAAGACCTTTCTCTCTGTCTCTCTCTCTCACTGTCCACTCTGCCTGTCCAAAAAACAAAACAAAACAAAACACCTCTCTCTCTCTCTCTCAGTCTCTCAATCTCTCTCAGTCTCTCAATCTCTCTCTCTTTCTATAAAAAAAAAATAGAGGTTTATTACTGAGTGCTGCTTTCCCTGCGCGTTTTTCCTTTCCGAGGCAGAACAAGTCGAGGCTCTGAGGTCTGGAGGGGTTTGAAGGTCCAGGGTTGAAAGGAGGTGGGGAGGCAGGTGGGGCGGGAGCAAAGAGAAGCAGGAAACAGTTCTTGCAGGGATTGATTTTTACGCTCCCCCAGCCCCCATTAATGTTCCCTTCTCGGATCTGGTTAATTATCAATTGTTGTGAGAGAGCAAAGCTACCTTGCTCTTTTTGAAAGGGCCAGGCAGGCCGTGCACGACGCGCCTTCGCTTCGGGGAAACGTTTGCATCTTGCTGAATCAGAGGGTGCACTCCTGCCTCTGCATGTTCTGTGTGCCTTACATGGTGCAGGCAACTTCTTTTATGTTTCTTTTTTTTAAAGATTTATTTACTTATTTGAGAGGCCGAGTTACAGACAGAGAGAGGGAGAGACAGAGAGAAATACCTTCCATCTACTGATTCACTACCCAGATGGATGCAATGGCTAGAGCTGCGCCAGACAGAAGCCAGGAGCCAGGAGCTTCCTCTGGGTGTCCCACATGGGTGCAGGGGCCAAAGCACTTGGGCCATCTTCCACTGCCTTCCCAAGCCATAACAGAGAGCTGGATCAGAAGAGGAGCAGCCAGGACACGAACTGGCACCCATATGGGGTCCTGGCGTGGCAGGCAGAGGATTAAGCTACTGCACCACAGCACCAGCCCTATTGTGTTCCATATTTACCACCTCTTAAAATGTGTGTTTATGTATTTTCATCTACTTGAAAGACATAAACAGAGAGAAGGAGGGAGATGGAGAGAGGGAGAAATGAAGGGAGGGAGGGAGAGAAAGAGCGAGAGAGAGATTCCATCTACTGGTTCCCTCTCCAATAGCCCACATTGGCTGGGACTATACTGGTGTCTGGAGCCAGGAAATCACTACAGGTTTCCCATGTGGGGCTACTTGAGTTATCACCTGCTGCCTCCCAGATGCACATTGGCAGGAAGTTAGAACCAGGAGTGAACCTGGAACTTGAACCCAGCCGCTCCGGTATGGGATGCAGGTGTCTTAACTGCAATGCTGAACACTCAGCCCGCCAACCTCACTTTTTTGCTTTCTTATTCTTCCCTCTGAGGTTACTGTTCTTTTAGCAATGGTACAAGGGTATGGAAATGCTCTTAGTTTTTCTATGCATTAACTCTTTTGGGTTTTTCTTCACAAAAACATTGTCAAGGTGCTGGGTGTTCTCTGTTTCTCCCTCCAAGGCCACTTTTCAGCTTTCTCCCTACTGCTCTGTGCTCTGGGCCTCTGCCTTTCTGTGCTGCACCAGTGTGCTCTTTCCCTCTCTCGTGTACACCAGGGCCCAGTCAATATGAGGCACTTGGAGGAGATCAGAGCCGCGGTCCAGACGGGACGGTGCGGAGTCGTTTCTCCCTGCTCCTCCTGCTGCATGCAACTCACAGGCTCTCGAAATACCAGAGCTCCCCAAGGATGACCCTGAAAGCTGGGAAGAAGGTGGCTTGGTTGAGGATCTCAGGAAAGGGAGAACAACACGGTGGCAGGGATGCATTTTGAGGCCATCCAACCAGCAGAAGAAGACGAGCCAGGCCCGGGGTTCCCTGGCCACCATCTCTCATCAGAAGGCAGCTCAGACAGTCTGGTTCCCCTCCTGCATCAAATGGGGGACCCACCATCAACCCAGGGGGAGCTCAGCAGCAGCAGCAAGCGAGGCAAATCAGGAATACTGTCAGACGCCGGGCTCTCTTTGCCTACCAGGCCAGAGGCACCCCCCTCACCTCGCCCTCCCAAAGACACCAGGAGGCAAGGCAGCTCTGGACAGGGGACCCCGCCCTGGACCTGAGCCTTTCAGTCCCAACCTAGGGGGGCAGTGCAGGTGATCTGACCTAGGAAAGCTCATGAGGCAGCACCTGCAGGGACAAATAGAAGCTCCGGTTGCACCGAAGAACCCAAAGACCAAAACAGTTCAGAAGGGCTCTGTCTACCCTACACGAAGGATCTCGGTGGGTGAGACCCCAGTGGAAAGAAGTGGTCATCAAAGAAGGAGATTCTTTTCTCTGTTTGCTGATGGCCTTGTCTAAATATAGTCGGAGTTTGTGGATTCAAAAGGCTTCCATAGCCTAGGCAGCTCATCTCAAGAGCCTTGGGTGGTCAATGATGTCATACATAAGAGTTAATTGTGGCTGGCACCACGGCTCACTAGGCTAATTCTCCGCCTTGTGGCCCCGGCACACGGAGTTCTAGTCCCGGTCGGGTGCCGGATTCTGTCCTGGTTGCCCCTCTTCCAGGCCAGCTCTCTGCTGTGCCCAGGGAGTGCAGTGGAGGATGGCCCAAGTGCTTGGGGCCTGCACCCCATGGGAGACCAGGAGAAGCACCTGGCTCCTGCCATCGGATGAGTGCGGTGCGCTGGCCACAGCACGCCCTCCGCGGCAGCCATTGGAGGGTGAACCAACGGCAAAGGAAGACCTTTCTCTCTGTCTCTCTCTCTCTCACTGTCCACTCTGCCTGTCAAAAAAAAAAAAAGGAAAAAAAATTAATTATTTGAGAGAGAGAGATTGAAGTCCCATCTGCTGGTTCAGTCCCCGTGACCACAATGGCCCAGGTCTCCGTGGTGGCTGGAGCCCAATTATTTGAGCCATCATCACTACCTCTCTGGGAAGCAACTTGAAAAGCTTAAATCAGGAGCCAGGAATTGAACCCAGGCATTTGATGTGAGGTTGCAGGTGCCCTAACTGGTGTCTTAGCTGATAGGCCAAATGGCTGTCCCTCAAGGATATGTTTTCATCACTTGTTATACCAAGAACCAGCAAAATCACAACTTTAATTTTTTTTTTTTTTTTTACACAGGCAGAGTGGACAGTGAGAGAGAGAGACAGAGAGAAAGGTCTTCCGTTTGCCGTTGGTTCACCCTCCAATGGCCGCCGCGGCCGGCGCGCTGCGGCCGGCGTACCACGCTCGTCCGATGGCAGGAGCCAGGAGCCAGGTGCTTTTCCTGGTCTCCCCATGGGGTGCAGGACCCAAGCACCTGGGCCATCCTCCACTGCACTCCCGGACCACAGCAGAGGGCTGGCCTGGAAGAGGGGCAACCGGGACAGAATCCGGCGCCCCGACCGGGACTAGAACCCCGTGTGCCGGCGCCGCAAGGCGGAGGATTAGCCTGTTTAGCCACGGCGCCGGCCAATCACAACTTTAATGAGAAAACACAATCAAATGGCACCAACACCAAGATGAATTATCTGGTTGGAATTATTCAATAAGGATTTTAAAGTAGTTGTAAAAATATTCAACAAGGAATTATAGATTATTTTGAAACAAAGGAAAAATGCAAAAATCTCAGCAAAGAATTGCTAAAAGAAGGAGCCAAGTGGATATTACAAAACTGGAAAATAATGATTGAGCTAAAAATCTTACTTAGTTCCATAGTAGAATAGAAATGGCAGTGAATATAAACAGTAAACTTGACAGATCAATAGGATCTATACCATCTGAACAACAGAGAGATTTGACTGAAAAAAATGGACAGAATTCCAAGACATTAATAAAAGAGCCAACATTGGTATTATCAGAACCCAAAGAAGAAAAGAGAAAGAGAGTGAGATTGAAAGAGTGTTTGAGGGACCAGTGCTGTGCCTTAGAGGGTTAAAGCAGTGGCCTGCAATGCCGGCATCCCATATAGGCATCAGTTTGAGTCCTGGCTGCTCCACTTCCCATTCAGCTCCTTGCTAATATGCCTAGGAAAGCAGTGGAAGATGGCCCAAGTGCTTGGATCCTTGTACCCATGTGGGAGATCCGGAAGAAGCTCCTGGCTCTTGGCGCAGCCTGGCTCAATCCGAGCTGTTTGGGGAGGGAACCATCAGATGGAAGATCTCTCTCTGTTTCTCCTTCTTTTACTCTGCAACTCTACCTCTCAAATAAATAATAAATCTTTTTAAAAAAAAGCATTGGAAGAAATAATGGCTGAAAACTTCACAAATTTGGTGAAAGTCATAAACCTACAGATACAAGAGGCTGTTGGAACCCTTAATAGGATAAATCTAAATGAGTCTATGCCAGGGCACATCATAATCAAACTTCTGAAAACTAAAGGCAAAGAAATATCACATTTCTTTAAAAAAAATTTATTTATTTGAAAGGCAGAGTTGCAGAGAGAAGACAGAGAGAGAATGAGATCTTCCATTTCCTGGTTCACTCCCCAAATGGCCACAACAGCTAGGCTTAGGCCAGGCTAAAGCAAGGATCCTGGAACTTTATCCAGGTCTCCAATGTGAGTACAAGGGCCAAAAGACTTGGATCACCTTTTGCTGTTTTTCCCAGGTGCATCAGCTGGAAGCTGGATCAGAAGTTGAGCAGCAAGAACTTGAACTGGTACACCTATGGGATGCTAGTGTCACAGACGGTGGCTTAATATGCTGTGTCACAAAGAAATATCTTGACACCATGCAAATAGAAAAGAACAACTTCAATGACAATATATATTTCATTGCATACAATGGTGGCCAGAAGGAAGTAACACAATATTTTTCAAGAGTTGAAAGCAAGAACCCTTAACTATGAATCCCATATCTGATGGGACTATTTTTAAAGAATTTAAAGGAAATAAGTGCATTCTCAGATGAAGGAAACCTTAAGAAAGCAGACCTACTCTAAAAAGATGACTAACACACACACACACACACACACACACACAGAGAGAGAGAGAGAGAGAGAGAGAGAGAGAAAATGATGGAATTAGGATTTTTGGAGTGTCAGGAAGGCAGAATAACTGGAGGAACAGAATTATTATTTTTAAAGATTTTATTTTATTTATTTGAAAGACAGAGTTACAGAGAGATGTACAAACAGAGAGAGAGGTCTTCCATCCACTGGTTCACTCCCCATATGGCCACAACGGCCAGAGCTGCGCTGATCTGGAGCCAGGAGCCAGGAGCCAGGAGCCAGGAGGTTCTTCTAGGTTACCCATGTGAGTGCAGGGGCCCAAGGACTTGGACCATCTTCTACTGCTTTCCCAGGCCACAGCAGAGAGCTGGATTGGAAGAGGAGCTGCCGGGACTAGAACCAGCACCCATATGGGATGCCAGCACTTCAGGCCAGGGCTTTAACTCTCTGTGCCACAGTGCTGGCCCTGGAATTGTGGGAACTATACTGGTGAATTTTGTAAGTCACATTTGGTGATTGAAACAAAAATATAACACCATGTAGTACTCAAGGCAATAATAATTAAAAGTGAGGAAGGGGGGCCGGCGCTGTGGCGTAACAGGTTAATGTCCTGGCCTGAAGCACTGGCATCCCATATGGGTGCCAGTTCGAGACCCAGCTGCTCCACTTCCTATCCAGTTCTCCGCTATGGCCTGGGAAAGCAGTAGAAGATGGCCCAAGTTCTTGGGTCCCTGCACCCGTGTGGGACACATGGCTTCAGATTGGTGCGGCTCCGGTTGTTGCAGCCAATTGGGGAGTGAACCATCGGATGGAAGACCTCTCTCTCTGTGTAACTCTGACTTTCAAATAAATAAATAAATAAATCTTTAAAAAAGTGAGAAAGGAAAAGGGATTTAAGTGGAAGAGTAGCTTCCACACCTTCCTCAGAGTGGTAAAATTCTGATACCAGCAAGCACTAAGAACATGCAAAGAGATATACTCAAAACCACCACGAATCAGTATAAATGGAATCCGAAAAACTGTTCAGGTAATCTATTAGAAGGGCAAAGGGGGATCGAAGTGGAAATGAGGACAGAGATACAGGAGAGAGAGAGAGAGAGAGAGAGAGAGAGAGAGAGAGAGAAGACAAACTCCAAGGAAATATTAAAATAGCAGACTACAGCGCTAACATCTGTATAATCACCTTAAGTGTAAATCACCAAGGGGGCAGATGTGGCACAGCAGGTTCAGCTGCTCTTGAGACGATGCTGAGCACGGACTACCTGAGGCAAGCCCCAGCTGCTCGGCACTTCTGAGCCAGCTTCCTGCCAATGCCCCTGGGAACACAACAGAAGAGGGCCCAAGGATCAGGTGCCTGCCGCCTATGAAGGAGGCCCAGAGAGTGAACCTGGCTCCAGCTTTGACCTGGCCCAACCCTGGATGTTGCAGGCATTTAGGGAGCAAACCAATGGATGCAAACTCTCTCTGCTTTTGTCACTCTGTTTTTCAACTAACTATATAAATCCTTTTAAAAAAATATAGGGGCCGGCGCTGTGGCACAGCGGGTTAAAGCCCTGGCCTGAAGCACAGGCATCCCATATGGGTGCCAGTTCCAGCCCCGGCTGCTCCTCTTCTGATCCAGCTCTCTGCTACGGCCTGGGAAAGCGGTAGAAGATGGCCCAAGTCCTTGGGCCCCTGCACCCATGTAGGAGACCCCGAAGAAGCTCCTGGCTTTGGATTGGCACAGTTCTGGCTGTTGCGGCCATCTGGGGAGTGAACCAGCGGATGGAGGACCTCTCTCTCTCTCTCAGTCTCTACCTCTCTCTGTAACTCTGTCTTTCAAATAAATAAAAAAAATCTTTTAAAAATATATACAAATCTCTAAAATATATCAATTAAAAGGGACAGGTCAGCAGATTGGGTTTTTTAAAAGCTTATAAGAGAAATAGCCACAGCAGAGGGCGACGAGCAGTGGTGTCAGAGCTTGGAGGTGGGCCGGGTGGGCTCCAGTGGTGACATGGGCAACCAGGGCTGTGGCAGGCACCAGGTGCAGCCCTGGGCCCCAAGAGCGAAGAGGAGAGCGGGTTAGAGAAAGGAGGTATTGTGTCCCTGTGCCTGAGGGGAGGGGCATGGTTGCAGAAATAAAATAAACACAGTTGAGCTGCCCCTGGCGACAAGCTCCCTGGAGTCTCACCCAGAGGCCTTTGAGGGTTCCCAGTAAACCCTCCCACACCCGCCCGGGGCCCCATTGCTCCCTGCTCCACACCTGTTGCCCTCTGATGTTTGGAGCCCAGACCATGATCCCTCACCCCATAATCCTGCCTGGGGTTAAGAATGGTGTTTTGTTTTGTTTTGGTTTGGTTTGGTTTGGTTTATTTATTTACTTGAAAGTCAGAGTTACACAGAGAGAAGGAGAGGCAGAGAGAGAGAAAGGTCTTCCATCCGCTGGTTCACTCCCCAGATGGCTGCAATGGCCAGAGCTGTGCTGATCCAAAGCCAGGAGCCAGGGGCTTCTTCCGGGTCTTCTATACAGCTGCAGTGGCCCAAGGATTTGAGCCATCTTCCACTGTTTTCCCCGGCATTAGCAGAGAGCTGAATCAGAAGTGGAGCAGCTGGGACTTGAACCCGCACCCTTATGGGATACCAGCACTACAGGTGGTGGCTTTACCTGCTACGCCACTATGCTGGCCCCAAGAATGGTGTTTTTAATCTATTTAAGATTTTATATATTCATTTGAAAGGCAGAGTTACAGACTGAGAAAGAGAGGGAGAGAGGGAGAGAGAGAGAGGTCTTCCTTCCACTGGGTCAATCCCCAAATAGCCACAATGGCCAGAGATCCTGGCTGATCTGAAGTCAGGTGCTATGAACTTCTGCCAGGTCTCCCACATGGGTGCAGGGGCCCAAGAACTTGGGCCATCTTCCACTGCTTTCCCAGGCTATCAGCAGAGAGCTGGATTGGAAGAGGAGCAGCCAGGACTCAAACTGGCACCCAGGAGGAGGCTTAGCTTACTATGCCACAGCCCTTTGTTTTTAATTTTAATACAGCTCAAGGGATGAAAAATGTATCTTGAGGGGCGCTCCTTGTGATACAGTGAGTGCAGCCACTGCACGCGAGGCAGACATCCCACATGGGCATTGGTTTGAGTCTTGACTGTTCCATTTCTGATCCAGCTTCCCGCAAATGTACCTGGGAAAGCAGTGGAAGATGGTCCAAGTGCTTGAGGTCCTGCACCCACATGGGAGACTCAAATGAGACTCCTCCTGGCTGCTGGCTTCAGCCTGGCCCAGCATTGGCTATCACAGCCATTTGGGCAGTGAACCAGAGGATGCAAGAGTTCTCTTTCCTTCTCTCTCTCTCTCTCTCTCTCTCTGTAACTCTGATTTTTAAATAAATAAATAAATAAATAAATCTTTAAAAGAATGTATCTTGAGAGAGTGGGGGTAGGGAGTACAAAAATCTTGCAGGGAGGGAAAAAAACCAAAAACCTATTTTTTATAAATGTGTAATGTTTTCACCCCTGGATGTGCCAAATTATAATTGTGATGGCAGGCGATGTGTGCCATTAATCATTTCTTTTATTTTTTATTTTTTTGACAGGCAGAGTGGACAGTGAGAGAGAGAGAGAGACAGAAAGGTCTTCCTTTGCCGTTGGTTCACCCTCCAATGGCCGCCGTGGCTGGCGCGCTGCGGCCAGCGCACCGCGCTCATCCGATGGCAGGAGCCAGGTGCTAGGTGCTTTTTCCTGGTCTCCCATGGGGTGCAGGGCCCAAGCACTTGGGCCATCCTCCACTGCACTCCTGGGCCACAGCAGAGAGCTGGCCTGGAAGAGGGGCAACTGGGACAGAATCTGGTGCCCCGACCGGGACTAGAACCTGGTGTGCCGGCGCTGCAAGGCGGAGGATTAGCCTGTTGAGCCACGGCGCTGGCCGGCCATTAATCATTTCATTGCTAATAAAAGTCTGCCTGTTTGCCCTGAAGGAGGGAGGGGAAAGCTTAAAAGAAATACAGTTCAGGAGCCGGCACTGTGGCACAGCGGGAAAACACACTGGTCTGCAGTGCCAGCATCCCATACGGGTGCTGGTTCGAGACCCGGCTGTTCCACTTCCTATCCAGCTCTCTGCTATGGCCTGGGATAGCAGTAAAAGATGATTCAAGTCCTTGCACCCATGTGGGAGACCTGGAAGAAGCTCCTGGCTCCTGGTTTCAAATCGGCGCAGCTTCAGCCGTTGCAGCCATTTAGAGAGTGAACCATTGGATGGAAAACAACTCTCTCTCTCTCTCTGCCTCTCCTCTGTGTAACTCTGACTTTCAAATAAATAAATAAATCTTAAAAAAAAAAAAAGAAACACAGTTCGAATTCAGCAATGTAAGTAGGTCAAAAGTAAAGGTTGGAAAAATACATACCCTGTGCACATTGATTAAAAAAAAGAAATAATGAAGAAGGTATTATACTGTCAACATCAGGTCAGGGAGATTTTATAGCAGAGAAAATAACTAGAGTTGAATAAGGATATGGCACAAAGGTAGAAGGACCCATCCACCAGGAAGACACAACAATCCCAAATGTCTATGCAGCAAACAGAGCTTTCACCTACGTGAAGCAAGACTGACAGAGCTGAGGGAGCAGCGCCCCAAGTGCACAGCTGTGGCTTCAGCCGCTGTTGGAACTATTGGATGGAAAGTCAGCAAGGTGTGCAAGATGAGACAAGCAGCACAACCCACAGCTCAGCCACGTGACTCCATTTCTAGGACGTCTCTGAAATAAAACCGTAGAAATAGGAACAGACTGGTGGTGGGCAGTTAGGGATGGGAAGGAGGTCAGTGGGGTATAAAAAGGCAGCAGGAGGAATCCTTGTGGGCTGGGAACTGCTCTGTGCCTTGACTGTGGTGTCAGAGACACAAATGCACATGATACAATTACATAGAACATTTACACACCTAGAAGATGAATACAGACAAAGCTGGGGGAACTTGAGCAAGTTCAATGCACCTTATCAAGGTGTGTGTCCTAGTGGAGGTATTGGGTGATGAACTTGAAAGATGCTGCATTGGGGAAGTTGGTGAAAGCACAGGCAAGACCTCTCTGTAGGATTTCTTAGAATGACATTGACCTTAAATGGGTGGGACTGAAGCCCTGCCATGCCCCACCCCACCCTGCCCTCCGATTTTGAGTACGTAATCAGGCCCCACCCAGGCGCCACCCCCTGTGCCTTTGGAAGGTATAAAGGGATGGCTTAACTTTGTTGTTGGGTTTCTTTCCTCTGTCGGGGGTGTTTTCTTTGTGAAGGATTTTTTCCCTGGTTTGGTTCCTTTTTGTGTTTTGGCTTTTTGCTCCTCCTCTCTGTCTCTCAAGCTTGCCTACAGTTTTCTTGTGCTTTAAATAAACCCTATATCCCTGCGTATTTTTATGCTTCACTTTGAATTCTTTTTTAAAAAGATTTATTTATTTATTTAAAAGGTAGAGGGATAGGGAGAGACAGATCCATATGAGACGCTGGTGTCACAGACAGTGGCTTAATCAGCTAGGTCACAACGCAAGCTCCTGAATCATTATTTTTTAAAAATATATTTATTATTAATTTGAATGGCACAGTTACAGAGACAGAGGGAGAGACAGAGATCTTCTGTCTGCTTGTTCATTCCCCAGATGGCTGCAACGGCTGGGGCTGAGCGAGGCTGAAGTCAGGAACCTGGAACTCCCTCTGGGTCTCTCCCATGTGCGTGGCAAACTTGGGCTATCCTCCACTGCCTTCTGAGGTGCATAGCCCTGGTATGGGATGCCAGAGGTGAGTCGCTCTGATTTGGGACACCAGCAGCATAAGTGGCAAATTAAACACTGCAGCACAACGCCAACCCCTCAATACAGTTTTTTAAGTTTTATTTTATCTATTTGAAAGGCATAGTTTTACACACACACACACACACACACACACAGAGAGAGAGAGAGAGAGAGAGAGAGAGAGAGAGAGAAAGAGAGAATCTTCCATCCTCTAGTTCATTCCCTAAATGGCCACAAAGGCCAGGGCTGGGCCAAGCCAAAGCCAGGAGCCAGGAGCTTCTTCCAGGTCTCCCACATGGGTGCAGGGGCCCAAGGACTTGGACCATATTTTTCTGCTTTCCCAGGTGTATTAGCAGGGAGTTGGATCAGAAGTGGAGCAGTGGGTACTTGAACTGGCATCAGTATGGGATGCCAGCATTGCAAACAGTGGCTTAACCTGCCATGCCACAGCTCTGGGCCCCTCCCTTAATAGATTTTAAAAGGTAGATATCACAGAAAGTATCTTCTAACCACAAAGGGATGATGTTAGAAATTAATAACAGAAAAGAAATAGGAAAATTCATGAATTTGTGGAGTTTAACACATTCTTAAACCACCAATAATGCAAAGAAGACATCACAAGGGAAGTTAGAAAGCATTTACAGAGGAATGAAAATGGAAACACAATATCCAAAAACTTAGGGGAAACAGAAAAAAGCAGTGCTAAGTGGGGAAATTCACAGCTGTATATATTTATATTAAAAACAAAAAAACAGGGCCGGCACTGTGGCACACCAGGTTAACGCCCTGGCCTGAAGCACAGGCATCCCATATGGATGCCATTTGGGGAGTGAACCAGCGGATGGAAGACCTCTGTCTGTCTGTCTGTCTCTCTCTCTCTCTGCCTCTGCCTTTCTGTAACTCTGCCTTTCAAATAAATAAATAAATCTTAAAAAAAGAGTCAAAAGTACTTGAATTGAAAACATATATAGTTATTCAAAAATAAACATTATATAGTGTTCTACAAAATAAAATTATTATAGAAGAGGATTGTGAACAATTGTACAAAAAGAAAATTGGATAGAGGAGAAATCTCATGAATGTAATGACTATGGAAAAGCTGTGGCTATAAGTCAAACCTTGTAATGCATCAGAGAATTCACACAGGAGAGAAACCTCATAAATGTAATGACAGTGGAAAAGCCTTTGGCAATAAATCACAACCCATAATGCATCAGAGAATTCACACAGGGGAGTAACCTTATAAATGTAATGACTGGAAAAGCCCTTTGCTGTAAATCACAACTCATAACACACAAGAGCATTTTTTGTAAGATTGGATGAGTGGTGACAAATTCTTTCGGTTTCTTTTTGTTATGGAAGGTCTTTATTTCATATTCATTCATGAGGGAGAACTTTGCAGAGAAAAAAAAAAAGAAATTGGATGAGCTAGCTGAAATGGCCAATTTCCTAGAAACACAGAGCCACTCCAGATTGAATCAGGAAGAAACATCAAACCTGGATAGACATCTAAGTAGTGAAAAGATTAAATCAGCTACCAAAATGCACCCAAGAAAAGAAGGCTTAGACCAAATGGCTTTACTGATGAATTCTACCAAGCATTTGAAGAGGCGCTAACATCAGTCATCCTTCTCAAACCCTTCCAAATAGTTGAAGAGAAGTGACTCTGACTCATTCTATGAGATCAGCGTTATCCTGATACCTAAAGCCAGGCACATCCATTACAACACAAAAAATCTGCAGGCTAATGATGTTGCCTAATGAATATTGATGCAAAAGCCTCCAAAAATACCACCAAACCAAAGTCATAAACATAATACAATTATACAACATTTGAGTTTTATTTTAGTAATTCAAGGATGGCTCAACATAAAAATTGATCAATGTAAAACAGACTAATTTTAATTAATGAAGGATAAAGCCTATATGATCATCTCAGTTGATGAAGAACTGTATTTGACAAACTATAACACTGCTTCATGGTAAAAACAATATGAAAACTAGGAATAGAAGGAAATTTCCTCAATATGATAAAGGTTATACACTGCCCCATAGCTAACATCACATTAATTGGTAAAAAGAGGGTGTATCAATTTTGGTTATTTTTTGAGAAAACTAGCTCTTCATTTCACTGATCTGTTGTATTTTTTTGTTTCAATTTTGTTTATCTCTTCTCTAATTTTAATTATTTCTTTCCTCCTACTAATTGTGGGTTTGGTTTGTTCTTGTTTTTCTAGGTTCTTGAGATGCACTGTTAGATCATTTGTTTGATGTCTTTCCAATTTCTTGATATAGGCACTAATTACCATGCACTTTCCACTTAAGACTGCTTTTGATGTATGCCATACATTTTAATACGTTGTGTTGTCATTTTCATTCATTTCTAGAAATTTTCTGATTTCCCTTTTGACTTCCTGTATGACCTACTGTTCATTCAGGAGCATGTTGTTCAGACTCCATTGTGTTTGCATAATTTCTAGAGTTTCTTAAGTTGTTAATTTCCAGCTTTATTCTATTGTGGTCAGAAAAGATATATGGTATGATTTCAATATTTTTGAATTTGCTGAGACTTGCTTCATGGCCTAGAAAATGGTCTATCCTAGAGGAAGTTCCATGTATTGATGAACATAATGTGTATTCAACTGCGGGATGCAATGTTCTGTGGATATCAGTTAGGTCCATTTGGTCCATGGTGTAGATTAGCTCTGAGTTTGTTGATTTGTTGTTTAGTTCATCTGTCCACTGATGAAAGTGGGGTGTTGAAGCCCCCCACTATTATTGTATTGGAGACTATGTCTCTTTTTAGATACATTAACACTTGTTTTAAATAGCCAGGTACTCAGGCATTGGGTGCATATACATTTAGTATAATCACATCTTCCTGTTGAACTGATCCCCTTAGTCATTACATAATGCCCATCTTTGTCTCTCTTAACAGTTTTCGTGTTAAAGTCTATTTTGTCTGATATTAGGATGATTGCACTTGCTCCTTTTTGCTTCCTGTTAGCATAGGATATCTTTTCTATTGTTTCACTTTCAGTTGTGTGTATCTTCATTGGTGAGATGTGTTTCTAGCAGGCAGCATATAGATGGGTATTGTTTTTGAATCCATTCTTCCAGTCTGTATCATTTAATTGGAGAATTAAGCAGTTGACATTCAAGATTATTACTGATAAGTAATGACTTTGTTCTTTTTTTCCCATAAATATTCCTAGTGTTTGCTTTGGATTTCCTTTGTAATTTTACAAGGAGATTTTCTGTCTTCACATTCTTTCATAATGATGACTATCTTTCTCTGTTTCTGTATGTAGCACATCCTTAAGTATCATTTGTAAGGCTGGATGAGTGGTGACAAATTCTTTCAATTTCCATTTGTTTTGAAAGGTCTTTATTTATTTATTTATTTATTTTTTTGTGACAGGCAGAGTGGACAGTGAGAGAGAGAGAGAGACAGAGAGAAAGGTCTTCCTTTGCCGTTGGTTCACCCTCCAGTGGCTGCCGCGGATGGCGTGCTGCGGCCAGCGCACCGCACTCATCCGATGGCAGGAGCCAGGTGCTAGGTGCTTTTTCCTGGTCTCCCATGCGGGTGCAGGGCCCAAGCACTTGGGCCATCCTCCACTGCACTCCCGGGCCACAGCAGAGAGCTGGCCTGGAAGAGGGGCAACCAGAACAGAATCCGGCGCCCCGACTGGGACTAGAACCCGGTGTGCCGGTGCCGCAAGGCGGAGGATTAGCCTGTTGAGCCACGGCGCCGGCCTGAAAGGTCTTTATTTAATTTTCATTTAAAAATGAGAACATTGCTGGGTATAGTATTCTAGTTTAACAGTTTTTTTTTTTTCTTTTAGGATTTGGACTATGTCTCTATTCTAGTCTGTAGGATTTCTGATGAGAATTCATCTGTCAGTATAATTGGAAATCCTCTTAAGGTAATCTGGCTTTCTCTTGTGCACATTTTAGAATCTTTATGTTTTACTTTTGAAAGTTTGACTATAACATATCATATTGAAGATCCTTTTTGATTATATCTATTAGGAGTTTTACGTGTTTCCTGTTCTTGGATGTCTCTATCTTTCTCCAAATTAGTAAATTTTTCTGCTTTTATTTCACTGAGTCATTCTTTTAATCCATTCTCTTTTTCCACACCATCAGTAATTCCTAAGACATGTACGTTTGGTCATTTGATAGTACCCCATAAGTCTTAAACACCATTTTCAGTTTTTCCTTTTTCCACGTGACTGAGATACTTCCAAGGATCTGTTTTCTAGCTCAGATATTTTTTCTCTGCCTCATCAAGTCCATTGTTAAGGTATTTCCTATTTGACATATTGAATTCTTCATTTCCAATATTTCAGTTTGAGTTCTTTTCAATGTCTCTCTCCTGGCAGAATTTCTCATACATGTCACGTATGGATTTTTTAAAACTCATGCATATGTTTCTCTGTGTTTTTGCGTAGTCTTATGATCATTCTTCTGAATTCCTTTTCAGACATTTAATCAACCTCTTCATCTCCAAAGTCTCATATTGAAGTGTTGTTGTGTTCCTTTTGGGGAGTCATATTGTCTTCCTTGTTTGTAGTTCCTGTATTTCTACATTTATTTTTAGGCACTTTTTAGAAACACATGTTGGTTTTCTCCTCTGAGGGCTTCTGCCTTTAAACTATTCCTCTGTGGCTTAGTGGAGTGTCTGCTCCTTCAGTGGATATCCAGAAGCATGTGTTGAGGGTGGGCCAGGGAGCTCAGGCCAGTGCCTGAGGGTATGGCAAGAATCTAGAGTGACACCCAAATTAGGCACAAAAGATCTCTATTGTCAGCAGGGGAGGATATGACTGGGTAGGCTGGCATGATCACAGCCTCACTGCCCCTCTGCCAGGTGCACCACCTGCACAGGGCAAGCCCACAATGTTGCACACCCCACCACGCAGGCACGTGAACTGTACAAAGGATCCGTGTGTTCCTCAGTGTGAGCATGGAACCTTCTGTGATGACCCACTCCTGGCATTCAGAAAAATCTGAACCTCTGAAGCCAGAAGCAGTGATTCCCCAAAGACCCAGCCACACCACAAGCTCTATCAGACAGTCACTGAATTCCCATGGTCATAGTTCGTGGGACTTCCACAGTCACAGGGAGCAGGGGATCCACTTGCAGTCCCAGGAGCCCACTCTATAGTAGTTGGTTGGTGCTATGCCTTAGTAAGTCAAGTCTGGACACCTTGATAGAGTGAGGGGAAAGGAGTGCTTCACAGTGCTAAGCAGGTGTCCTGTCCCCTGCCAACCCTCCAAGCCACAAAGTCAATGGGGACTGCAGATTTATCCCTCTGACAAAATCCCCTGTAGCTTGGGCTGCAGCAGCTTCTACTTGCCTTTTTTTTTTTTTTCACAGGCAGAGTGGACAGTGAGAGAGAGAGAGAGACAGAGAGAAAGGTCTTCCTTTGCCGTTGGTTCACCCTCCAATGGCCGCCACATCCAGAACGCTGCAGCCAGCGCACTGCACTGATCTGAAGGCAGGAGCCAGGTGCTTCTCCTGGTCTCCCATGGGGTGCAGGGCCCAAGGACTTGGGCCATCCTCCACTGCACTCCTGGGCCGTAGCAGAGAGCTGGCCTGGAAGAGGGGCAACCAGAACAGAATCCAGCACCCCAACCGGGACTAGAACCCAGTGTGCTGGCATTGCAAGGCGGAGGATTAGCCTATTGAGCCATGGCGCCAGCCCTACTTGCCTTTTTAAGATGGGTTCCCTTCCTGCTAGGGTGTCCTTGGGGGAGAATTTGAAGAAAGCAATGTGCTCTCCCTTCCCGGAGTTAGGTGGGCACCTTGCCTCACACTGGCACTCCAGGCTGGATTCAAAGTCAGTGGGGTCTGCGAGGTTCTCCCTTAAGCAATATCACCAGTGGTATAGGCTGCTGCAGGTTTCTCTCACCTTGCTCCAAGAAGATGGTGTCTGCTCCGGCCTCTGGCTGCAAAAGTCACCGGTGCCGTCCCACCTGCTGCTGCATGACTGTATGTATCCCCACTGCTCTTTGGCATCTCTTTTCTCTGTAGAATTTCCACTGCAAACTACTCTCCAATTGTCCCCCAGGAATGGCATTCCTCTTCTTTTCTTCTGTTATTTTTCCATCATCAAAGTCAGCATATCTTTTCCCTATTCTGCCATCCTGGCTCCTTCCATCAGTGTTTTTTTGTTTTGTTTTGTTTTGTTTTTTCCTGTGATTATGCTTTTGATGTCAAGTCTAAGAACACTCTGTGAAGCCCTTAGTCCCAAAGATTTTCTCCTGAAATTTTTTCTAAAATATTTTTGATTTTACACTTAGGTCTACAATTTATTTTGAGTTGATATTTTTGTGTAAGATGTGAGATTTTGGTCCTCTTTCATTTTGCTTATGAGTATCTAATTGCTCCAACACCATTAAAGACTAACTTTTTCTTGTTTAATTGCTTGTGCATCTTTGTGAAAAAGCCATGGTTGTCTCTGTGCGACTCTGTTTCTAGTTCTCTACCATTCTGTTGGCCGCTGTCTCTCTCTTCCACTGACGGCACTCTGTCTGGGACGAGGCAGCTGTGGGGTCCACCTGAAAATCTAGGAGAGTGACTCCTCCCACTCAGTTATTCATTCTCAGAATTATTTTAGCTACTTTGATTCCTCATTCTCCATATAAATTTTAGAGTAAGCTTGTCCATTTCTCAAGAGAGCTTGATGGCATTTCAATAAGAACTGTGTTAAATAATTTGATATGAGAGAATCAATATTTTTGTTGTGCTTGATCACTGTTTGTCTCTATTTAGGATCTTTGATTTTTTTCCATCAACATTTTGTATTCTCTTGCCTTATAAGAAGTTTACATTTATCTTTTTGGCCATCATTTGATTTTTGACCTTCACCCTTGCTTTGTGTGTTTCTTTTTAAAGAAGTCTTATTTATTTGAAATGAAGAGGGAGGGAGGGAGAGGGAGAGGGAAAGGGAGAGGGAGAAGGAGAGGGAGAGAGAGAGGAAGATTTTATCTCATTCTCTAGTTTACTTCCCAAATGTCCACAACAGTGGGGGCTGGGCCGGTAGAAGGCTGGAACTCAATCTGGGACTCCCATCTGGGTGGCAGGAATTCAAGTACTTGAATCCTACCCTGCTGCCCCTCAGGGTATGCATTAACAAGAAACTGGAATGGGAAACAGAGCTGGAACTCAAACCCAGGCATCCCAATATGGAGTGCAGGTGTTCCAAGTAGTGTCCTAATCACTGCGCCAAATGCTTACCCTGTACATTTATTATAACAACGTATAACCGAGTTTTCTTTCTTCCTTTCCCAACTGATTGTCCTTGACCTTCACCTGCTACCTCTACTTTGTTTTTTAATTTCCTTCTTTCCCTTTGTGATTTGCTTTATGATTTGGGGGCATTGATCCAGTTCATTTCCCTTCTCTTCCCTCCCCTCATGCTCTTTTGGATACTTTATCACACTTTTCCATCCCATTTGCCCATTCCTAATTATTGTCCTTGAATGCAAACTGCTATTCTCTTACTCAAAATGAAGTGCCTGACACCACCGCTCCGCCAAGCTCTCCGTCCCCAGCGTCCACATCTCCCACTAGAAGGACGCTTTGGATGCTATCAGCTCTTACAGTATGCTCAGCCCATTCCCAATTCCTAGATGTTGTTGACATAAAGAGTATTTTTAGTTGCAGCTGATTACTTGGCCCTATCACAGAAGTTCTCCTATTTCAAAGATCTCTAGTGTTTACAGTTCACATTCCCAGTCTGTTATTTGCTGTCTAGATTAACCACATATTGCAAAATTCTCTGCTTACCATAAACTCCTTTTCTGTTTGCTTCCTTTACATATTTCTTCTTCCTCTGCTCCTCAGCCCCACTCCTCTTCCTTGTTATTCCCAACAGGGCCTTTTCTGGAACCTTCTCCCTAGGTGGGCTATGTGAATGGTGACCTCTGAATCCTTGCATCATAACAGGTGTTTTTCTTTCACTGTAATGCATGGCTTTGTGTTCTTGGGTCCTAGCTCTTTTCTCTTAGTATTCTGTAAACATTGTTCTATGACTACACTAGTTTCTCATGCTGCACTGGATATGCAAAGTCCAGTGCCAATTGATTTCATTTCCCCCATAAGTAACTTGCTCTTTTGGTTTAGAAACATGTGAAATTTATCTTTAAACTTGAAAGTGTCCAGTTTTACCAGGATATACCTTTTTATCATCTCTCCTAAACCTGCACAAAGAAGTTTACAAATGAACAATAATTTCCTTGATATTTTCTGTATTGCCTCTTCCTCTTTTTGTTCCCCCTTCTGGCCTTCATATTGTGTTCTTATGCGAGTCTCCAAGATTTTTCTTTCAAGTGTTTTTTATTTTCATTTATACATGTCTTCTCTCTGTATTTATGGATGGGGGGACTGCTGTGTAACATTTTTCCATGTCTAGTCCTACAGGACCATTGGCTATCCTGTGAGAATTCAAACTGCTCCTCTACCAACCTGAATTCACCTGTTCAGTCTTGGCTCCCATGCTCTGTTGCTCTGAATACGCCCTTGAGAAGAAGATCATCATCTTTTGGCCACTTACCCTTGTCTCTTCCACCTGGAATGTTCTCTTGCATTTTCATCTTATCAAGATTCACCTCACTGCTGACAACCTGCTGGAACACCACTAGTCCTGACCTTTCTTAAGGCAGGAGAATTCCCCTAGTGCTTAATTTTTTTTTTTTTGTAGAAGTTGCCTTATTCTTCCTGTCAGTCATAACTGGAGCTCCCTAAGGAAGTCAGGACCATGCAAATTAATTAGCAAAGAGGGAACTTGTAGGCTCAGACAACCTGAAAGAAGGAGAAAACCTCAGGCCCAACTGGACCCAAGCTTCCAGCAGGTTATCAGGGTCTCAGCCTGGATGTCTAACTTTTGCTTCTTTCTGTGAGTTGTGTTAATTCCTTTTTTTTTTTTTTAAATTCATGCTGTTATCTTTCATTAATTACAAAGACCTTCCTAGCATGTCACTAGGAGACTAGGTCACCACTTCCCCTCCCACCCCCCACCCCCCCACCCCCTCGTTTGTCCAGCAGTCACTTTTCTCTCTTCAGCAGTGTTGAAGCAGAATCCCTTCCTTTGGGGAAGAAAATTCATCTGCCAATAATGAAGATGTTGCATAGTTGGGTGGCAAAGCTATTTCCATTGGTGTCTTTGACATGAGCCACACCAAAACAGCCAGAATGTGTAATGAGTAAAGCCACCACCTGTGATGCTGGCATCCTATATGGGCACTGGTTCGAATCCTGGCTGTTCTACTTCTGATCCAGTTCCCTGATAATGCACCTGGGAAAACAGTGGAGGATGGCCCACGTGCTTGGGCTCCTGCACCCCCATGGGAGACCTGGAAGAAGCTCCTGGCTCCTGGCTTTTGGTCTGACCCTGGCCCAGCCCTGGCTGTTGTGGCCATTTGGGGAGTGAACCAGCAGGTGGAAGATCTCTCTCTCTCTCTCTCTCTTTCTGTAACTCTACCTTTCAAAAAAAATAGATCTTAAAAAGAAAAAAAAAAAAAAAGAAACCAGCCAGAATGTCTTTCTCTGTTGGTGATCACAGCGATTCTTCCCAGTTTAGCAGAGTTAAGCTTGACAGAATCAATGACCTTGTCAGTTTCTGCATCAGTAGAAACAGTGTCGTTCACCTTGATGAGGGCTCCAGGGTAGAAAACTGTGCAAGGATGGTGGTCACCCGATGAGGGATTCCTTTTGTGCCCACAAAGATCTTTCTCCTTTGCACAACTTGTTCTTGATCTTCTCAAGTAGAAAACGATGAACAACCAAGCAACCCTTGGGGTTCCCGATGGAAGGGACCCTCTCCAGTCTTGTCAATGCTGATGCCAGCCATAAAACCAGCAGGGACGGTTATATGACTTACACTCTGTCATCCATATGAATGAGCGGCTCCACGTATGTTTTCTTCCCTTCATCTTCTGACAGGGCATACTTCAGTCTGTCCCTTGGGAAGTGATGAGAGGGAGGCCTCTCTCGACTTGCAGGGACAGGTGGAAGGATGAAGAGAAATGTGTCAGCCCAAGTGTGCAATGCTTTAGAGTTGCTACTCACTTCAGACACTTCTTGGAGTCCTGAGTCAGGGCTGCACCAGGCACAGAAAGAGCAGCTTAATCCTTCCCTAAAGCTAATGGCTTTCCTGGGTGGAGAGTACATTTGCCTTGGTTTTCCTAATGACATCTTTTTTTTTTTTTTTTTTTTTTGACAGGCAGAGTGGACAGTGAGAGACAGAGACAGAGAGAAAGGTCTTCCTTTTGTCATTGGTTCACCCTCCAATGGCCACTGCAGCCGGCGCACCACGATGATCCAAAGCCAGGAGCCAGGTGCTTCTCCTGGTCTCCCATGGGGTGCAGGGCCCAAGCACTTGGGCCATCCTCCACTGCACTCTCTGGCCACAGCAGAGAGCTGGCCTGGAAGAGGGGCAACCGGGACAGAATCTGGTGCCCTGACTGGGACTAGAACCCGGTGTGCCGGCACCACAGGCAGAGGATTAGCCTGTTGAGCTGCGGCACCGGCCCCTAATGACATCTTTATAGCTTGTGGTTCAGGTACAAGAAAAACTTCTCATCTCCCTCCAGCTAAAAAGGCCCTGGGAGAACTCTGGCTGGCCCTGTTTCTGTGGCTTGCTCATTCCTGTACCATTTGGAGTCCATCACAATGGAAAGGTTTGAAGGTCACGGTCTGTGTCCTGTGCCCATCCCCAGATGAAGGGGGAAGGGCAGGCCTGCCGTTATCAGAGGATGGGCTCTTAATGTTCACTCTGTTTCTGTGCTGGATTGTAACTTTTGGAAGGCAGGAATTGTGCTTTATCGTATCGCATTGGCATAATGCCTTGTTCAGGCTCTTAGTACATTTTTTGTTAAACAAATGAATAAAAAATCACCCTAGCATCTAATATGGAGATGGAATAGGCTATTGTTGGACAGAGTAGCCAACTTGTAGTAAGAAGTTTGAGGTTTTTTGACTGATGTATTATTTATTGATGGAAAACATGGATGCACAAAGCCTACTAATGGCAATAAATGGAAATTCTTTTCACTTAAGTTACTTGTAACTAGAAAAATGAATTTGTTCACTTTTTTTTTTTAAGTTTGAGAAGCAGAGATACACAGAGACAGAGACATAACAGAGACAGGACAGTTGCCATTGGTTAGCTCATTTCCCAGATGTATATTAAAAGTAACTTGGTGTGGCTACAGCTGAGATAATAAAATGACAAAAAGGGGACTTAGTTGGGACAATATTTATGCTGAGGATTCTACCACACCCATGTGCTCTAGAAAGTGAACATGTCCTGCTAGAAGAAATGTGAGACAAAATGGAAGATTCACCTGACTTTTTTTGATGAATTTTCTTTTTGAAGAAGAGGATGAATGATGAAAACAGAAGACTAGTCCAACAGTTATGGGTGCAGGAGGCATGGCGGGTTGAGAGTCTGAGAGCAATGGAGCCCAGGAGTGCTGACAAGAAGAAGATGTGTCCGGGAAGGGGCAATGCAGGGGTGCTGCCCGGAGCAGGGCTGGGGGCCACCGTGGCAATGGGTGGTACACAGAGCCAAGAAAGACACCTCTCAGGCAAAGGCAGGAAGAACCTCATTCCCCAGTGGCCTAGAGAAACAAGCCTGAACTGAGGCTGGAGAAAGTAGAGCTGGAGTAGACCACCAAAATGCTTCTTATCTTCGCTGTTATCTCTGGGTTTCCCTAGAGACTCCTTCTGAAATAGAGTCTGAAGCTTGCAGTTCTTCAGCTGTAATCTGCTGTGATTTTAGATTAATGATGTGGTGAAGTGCAGAGGGGAGGGGAAGGATTATGTAGAGTCTTGTGATCAGGGCTCAGTCTCTGGGCTGTGACCCCCACAGTGCTTCTTGGTGCCCCGTTCTTTTTTTTTTTTTTTTAATAATTTACAATGTTTCTTTTAAAAATATTTATTTATTTATTTGAAAGGCACAGTTACAGAGAGAAAGAGGGAGGGGAGAGAGAGAGAGAGAGAGAGAGAGAGAGAGAGAGAGAGAGACTATCCATTAGTTTACTCTCCAAATGTTTGCAATAGCTGGGGCTGGGCCAAGTTGTGGCCAGGAGCCTGGAGTTTCATCAGGGTCTCCCATGTGGGTGCAAAGGCACAAGCACTTGGGTCATCTTCCACTGCTTTCCCAGGTGCATTAGCAGGGAGTTGGATCAGAAGTGGAGCAGCTGGGACTTGAACCAGTGCCCATTCGGGATGTTGGAGTTGCAGGCAGTGGCTTAACCTGCTGCACCATAATGTCAGCCCCTTGGTGCCCTGTGTTAATGAGACAAGAAAGCTAGGGAGGGCTGGACCCCCAGGTCTGTTAGTTTCTCTTGGAAACTAAGCAGAACTGAGTCCTCTGGACTTCTTTCTTTCTTTCTTTCTTTTTATTTTTTATTTTATTTTATTTTTTTACAGGCAGAGTGGACAGTGAGAGAGAGAGACAGAGAGAAAGGTCTTCCTTTGCCATTGGTTCACCCTCCAATGGCCGCCGTGGTCAGCGCGCTGTGGCCGGCGCACAGCGCTCATCCGATGGCAGGAGCCAGGTGCCAGGTGCTTTTCCTGGTCTCCCATGGGGTGCAGGGCCCAAGCACTTGGGCCATCCTCCACTGCACTCCTGGGCCACAGCAGAGGGCTGGCCTGGAAGAGGGGCAACCGGGACGGAATCTGGTGCCCCCAACTGGGACTAGAACCCGGTGTGCCAGCGCCGCAAGGCGGAGGATTAGCCTGTTGAGCCACGGCGCCGGCCTTTCTTCCTTTTTTTTAAACATTTATTTATCTATTTGAAAGGCAGAGTTAGACAGAGGCAGAGGCAGAGAGTGAGGTCTCCAAATGGCAGCAATGGCCAGAGCTGGGCCAATCCAAAGCCAGGAGCCACGAGCTTCTTCTGGGTCTCCCATGGGAGTGCAAGGGCCCAAGGACTTAGACCATCTTCCACTGCTTTCCCAGGCCATAGCAGAAAGCTGGGAAGTGGAGCAGCTGGGACTTGAACCATAGGATGCTGGCACTGCAGGCTGAGGCTTTACCCACCAGCCCCTGGGCTTACTTCAAAACAGTTCCTATCTTTCTTCCCCTGAGAGCTTTGTGGGTAGAACTCAGATAAGTGTGGGCACTCTGCAAGTGTGCTTTCTGGAGTTTTATCTCTCAGGCCAGTCCTCACTTAGTCTCCAGCAGTTTGTTTCTTACCTAGTAAGTGTTCCTATGCGGCTCCAGTTGTGGCTTCTGCTCCATTAGGCACTGGTGGTCTGTGTCTGTGTCTCTAGTTTTCAGGGTGTCAGTTTGCCCAATGACCTCAATTATCTGATCGATTGAAGAATTGTTGGTTTTTAATTGTTGAGTTTCTTTTCCTTCCTTCCTTCCTTCCTTCCTACCTTCCTTCCTTCCTTCCTTCCTTCCTTCCTTCCTTCCTTCCTCTTTCATTCATTTGTTCATTCTCTCTCTCTCTTCTCCATCCCTCCCTCCATCCCTCCTTTGCTTTCCTTGTTTTGACATTGGAAATGATGTATTCTAACCTTTTTACATGTTAGGTGAGAAACTGAAAGTCAATGCTATTGATTTTTGTGAGTTAATTTTATATCCCACTATCTTATGAAATTCTTTTATTGTTTGAATTATTTTATCTTTGATTTTTGTAAGGATTTTGCAGGTTTGCCATTATGTCATATGCAAATAGGTTTGATTCAATTTTCTTTTCCTTATGCCTTGTTTTGCTTGCTCCAGTCATACTGTGTTGACTGGTACCTACGGAGGGAGTGGACACTTTGCCATGCTTCTGACTTAACATGACTCTTGGGTTTCCCAAATTTTTAAAAAGATTTATTTATTTGAAGGGCAGAGTTATAGGCAGCGAGAGATGGAGCGAGAGAGAGAGGGAGCACTTCCATTCACTGGTTCACCACCCTCTCCCAAATGGCCCCAAAGTCCAGGGCTGATGCCAGCAGTCTGGAACTCCATCTTGGTCTCCCAGGCAGATGGCAGGGGTCCAAGTACTTTCCCAAGCACGGTAGAATGGAGTTGGATCAGTAGTGGAGCAGCCAGGACTTGAACTGGAGCTCACATGGGGTACCACATGTACCACAGCACCGACCCCTAGGGCTCCCAATTAAATAAGATGCGGGCTTTAGGACTGCATTTTATATATTTTGCTGTATGTTTTGAAATGTAGCTTTGATTATTTTTAAGTATGGCAAGGTCAACAGTTTAAGAGAAGATTACCATAGTCAAGATAATTTGGAGGTGGTTAAGGCATCACTTGGAACAAGTGCATCCCAGATCAGAGTGCCTGGCTTTGCAAAATTTTTTTATCAAAATAAATTCATCTTTTAGTTCCATTTCTGTGAACTTTTGAAAGTCCTCTCATATAATTTGAAATACACTGTCTTAACTTTAAGACATAAAAAGGTCAGAGAGGAAGAACTTGTTGTAAACTGACAGGTACTCCTGTATGTAAGGGAGCATGTTACCCAGTTATTTAGATTCCTGCACTTGTTCTTAGAATCATTGTGAATGATCAGCTACAAAATTAGATTGATAATGAATGATGTTGTATTGATTTTTAAAAAATATTATTTATTTATTATTCGAAAGGTACAGTTACAGAGAGGCAAAGGCAGAAGCAGACACACACACACACAGAGAGAGAGAGAGAGAGAGAGGGATTTTTTTTTCCATCTGCTGCTGAACTCCTCAAAAGTCTGCAACAGCATGGGCTAGGCCAGGGTGAAGCCAGGAGCTCAGAACTCCATCTGGGTCTCCTATGAGGGTGGCAGGGGTCCAAGCACACAGACAACTTTCTGATGGCATCCCAGGCATATTAGCAGGGAGCTGGATCAGAGATGGACCAGTTGGGACTTGAACCAGCACTCCATTATGGGATGCCACCATTGCAGCTAGCAGCTTAACCTGCTGCACCACAATACCTGTCCCAGTAATGAATGCTATTGGCATAAGTCAGTCACCATCAACGGCATAATTTTCTAAGCTGCTGAACAATTCTTGACTTATATCCAAAAAAATCAAAGTATTAATTTTACCTTGGTCTACACTAGACGTTTCAGTGTATGTCAAAATGATGCAAAAATACATGCTTGTATGTAAAACAGAATTGTCTTAAATATAGAACATTTTGAATGAATTTTCCACATATATGAATGTTCAGTATGACATTTGTTGTTATCCAGGAATGTCCCCTGAGTTGGAAGACACCTAACATCCCTGGCACCTACTCACTAACTGCCAGTACCCTTCCCCAAGTGATTTCAGTAACCAAACATCCACCTTGTGGAAAATCACTGGGCTAGATGAATTCAGTCTGGTTTAGCTGGTGACAATTCAGTTATGCAAATATTGTCCATCTCAAGGGGCATGTCCTTTATACATACAGTTGAGAAAAAGCCAAAACGAGTTGGAAAATGGTCACCTTCACAAGTAGTATAGCAATGTAGAATAAAAGCAAGGAGGTGGGTTGGGTGTCTGGTGCAGCAGTTAAGATGCTGTTTAAGACGCCCACATCCCATAGAGGAGTGCCTAGGTTTGAATTCTGGCTCCATTTCCAATTCCAGCTTCCTGCTAATGCACCCTAGGAGACTGCAGATGGTGGCTCCAGTAGTTGCATCTGCCTCCCACATGGGAGACCTGGAATGGCTTCTTGGCTCCTAGAATACACCTGTCTCAGCCCTGGCTATTGCAGGCATTTGTGAGTGAGCCAACAGATGGGAGAGCTTTCTGTCTCTCTGTCTCCTGCCTTGCTAATGAATAAAATAAATAAATACAAATTTAAAAAGCAAGCAGATCCCATTTCCCTCAAGTAATCAATAATCTGCAAAAATGACGCTGATCAGTACAGTGGTATGAAATGGGCACTCCCATTTATTTCAATTGTGCTGTAAAATGTTTAAAGCAATTCATTAAGAGTCCTTTAGTGCATATATAGCCTTATAACAAGTTATCCCATTTCTTGGGATGTCCAAACTGGTACATGTTACCCTGATGGTTTTGTGGATGTCTTGAGCTTTGAACAAGATCAGAGAGAATTTCCGCCTGACCTGTGACACCAAGTGTCACTTTGCTGTTCATTGTATTATACCTGAGGAAGCCAAGTACAAGTTGTGCAAGGTGAGAAAGATCTTAGTGGGCACAAAAGGAATCCTTCATTGGGTGACCCATGATGCTCCTACCATTGGCTACCCTCATATCCTCATCAAGGTGAAGGGCACCATTCCCACTGACCTGGAGGCTGGCAAGGTGACTGACATCACCACATCTGACACTAGTAGCCTGTGCATGGTGCCTGGAGATGCTACCCTGGGAAGAACTGGTGTGGTCACCAACAGAGAGAGACATCCTGGTTCTTTTGATGTGGTTGATATAAATGATGCCAATGGCAGCAGCTTTGCCACTCAGTTCTCCAACATTTTCACTGGAAAAGACAACAAGCCATGGACTTCTCTTCATCGAGGAAGGGGAATCTGCCTCACCTTTGCTGAAGAGAGAGATGGGAGATGAGCTGCCAGACAGAGCAGTGGGTGAAATGCTCTCTAGGTGACAGGCTATATAATAATAGATAGAATTAAAAAGGAGAGAATGTCCAATATGGGAAGCAGTCCATACAACAGATTCATAGAATGACAATTACTTTAAGTAGCACTCTGACCTCAGAATCAGCCTTAAGGCATTCTGGTTTGGCTGAAAAGCCCACGAGAGCATTTCAGACATGGGAAGCCAAGATACTGGCAAAACATGTCCTATATGAAGGACCTTAGTAGGTGAGACTCCAGTGGCAAGAAGTGGTCATCAAAGAAGGAGGTACTTTTCTCTGAAGGGAGGAGAAAACTTCCAATTTGCTTATGGCCTTGTCTAAATACTGACGGAGTTTGTGGTTTCAAAAAGCTTCCATAGCCTAAGCAGCTCATGTCAAGAGCCTCAGGTGATCACTGACATCATACATTAGAGTGTTATTTGTTAAATTAACAATAGGAGTCACTGTGTGCTAACTCCCTATGCAGCACCTCTGTTCTCAATGAGTTGTATTATGAGAGTTAACAGTAAAACTTGCTCTCAAAGATTTATTTTGTTTTAGTGTATTAAGTGGAGCATATTCTTATGTTTTGTCTTAGTTATGCCTAAGTGTCCAAGTCCATTGCTTATTTTCTTAGGTGCTTCCTTAATTAATAATAAAAACCATTCTCAAGGACTTTATTTTAAATTATTAAGTAGAGGATATTCTATGTCTCACAAGTTATAGTTATGTCTAAGTGTTCACAGAAGATGTATCATTCTGGGTGCTTGTTTAAAATTAAGTTTAAAAAAAAAATGAAATTAACTTCAAGATGCAATGACTTTGAACAGCCCTTGTCTCCACTGTTGAGGAATAGGTGTGTGTGTGTGTGTGTGGGTGGGTGGGTGGGTGTGTGTGTGTGCAAATTGTTGAACTCAGTACAGAGTTGGTCTTCTGTGTATAAAGGTAATTGAAAATGGATCTTAGTGGAGAATGGGACTGGGAATGGGAGAGGGAGGTGGAGGAGGGGTAGGAGGGTGGATATAATGTGAAGAGTCACTACATTACTAAAATTGTACTTATGAAATGCATGAAGCTTACATTCTTTAAATAAAAGGTTTCTTTGAGAAAAAATTAAAATAAATAAATAAATAAATATAAAAAATAACTGTTCATCTGAATTGTTCCCTAGCTACTCAGCTCACCTACAATTTTTTAATCATGTAGAATTTCTCTCTTTCCGGAAGGGATTCAAAGACTGATTCATGTAACACTTAATCCCTGGGTACATACTAGTTGAGTAATTCATTAATGACCCAGGCAGTACACTTTCCAGGAGCACAAAGGGAATAGAGAAGTCTGCAGAGCCTTGAGGTTTTCTTGGCACCAACGCCAAACTGTAAACATTCGTTACCTCTGTAAGTATTTTTAAACCACCGCTACTTAGGTTCCAGAGTTTAGAAAACTGTATGTGTTTCTTATATCCAAGTCTAAGAAATTTTCTCTACTCAAATTACTTTAGGCATCTGCATGGTGTCATTGTAATTTCACAAGATGACAATTCAGATAGTTTCTCTAGAGAGTGGGTTAACTGGCTGACACTAACCATGCGTTACTGATCCTACAAAATGGTGTGGATTAAATCCTGGGCTCCAAAAGCTTCCAGAAAGAGACTTCTCAGTAAGGGGTTTTCATTCACAGCTGTGTTTTCTCCCATGGACTCTTTGGGCAATCCATGCATATACGTGCATCTTTGTCCAGGTTCCCGTGGAAATAGCATCATTTAGTAGGACTGCTTTAGACTCCAGCTGCTTCTGAGCTCTGGAGTTTTCTTTTCTCACCATCTGGAGATTTTTGGTTCCTTGGCTCAAAAACAAAACCTGGCGCCATCTACTAGCATTCTCTAGTACTGCATTAAGATCATGTCCTGGAGTTCTGTGGATGTAGTAAGCACCACACTTTTCTGAACTCCAGTGAAGTCAAGCCTAGGTGTTGGAGCTCCGAAGATGGCTAAGACACGGTCACTGGCACAGGCAGATTTTTAGTCTAGCTGGAAGGCAGAACTCTCAGTGTTGGGACAGTGTGGTGGAGAGGAACATGTTGCTAGAACATGAGTCACACATGCATCATTTTAACCCTTGGACTCCCCAGGTTCAGGAGGGACACCAGACTCCAGACAGGGAGACCAATTAGGAGGCTGTGAACAAAACAGCCTCAAAAGTCCAAACACAAAATCTCCTCTCTCTTAAATGCAAAGTACTACTAACTTGACTAGTCATGGCATAGTTGGGGAGAAGCTTCTACCATATTTAACACTTGTTGCCTGTCCTCAGGCCAAGTGGGGGTAACACATGAAAATCCTTCAAGTGGGACAAATGCTTGTAGTTGAGATTCCAAGGATTTCCTCATGCTATAAATGTATCTAATTGATGGTTAATAGAGCTCCTTACGAATAAACAAATCCACTCTCAATTTCCACGTTCTGTTCCTGATAACTGTAGGAGGATCTGGTTGCACTTTATTTTTTTTCATGTCAGCAGAAAAATATAAGGGGCTCTATCACAAATTATATGTTGGGGCTGGTGCTATGGCGTAGCAGGTAAAGCCACTGCCTCAGTACTGGCATCCCATATGGGCAATGGCTCAAAACCTGGCTGCTCCACTTCCCATCCAGCTCCCTGCTATGGCCTGGGAAAGCAGTAGAAGATGGCCCAAGTCCTTGGGCCCCTGCACCCACGTGGGAGACCTGGAAGAAGCTCTTGGCTCCTGGCTTCAGATCATCCCAGCTCTGATTGTTGTGGCTATTTGAGGAGTGAACCAGCAGACAGAAGATCTCTCTCTCTCTGCCTTTGCCTCTGCCTCTTTGTAATTCTACCTTTCAAATAAATAAGTAAATCTTAAAAAAAAAAAACCCAAATTATACACAAATGATTTTAGCCAAAGGGCTGAGAAGAGATCGATTATAGATAAGGTCATCTGGATTTTGACTCGATCATCAGTTTCACATCACATCTCTAGGGGGTAATTAGATTGTTTGCCTGCTCAAACTTTCGGATGCCTTAAAACTCTTCTGGATACAAATAATAGACTCGAAGCCCCTGTTCACTTATTCAAATATCAAAATTGTTGAAAAGAGGCAACAGGAAATTTCCCAGAAAGATTTTCTTAGAAGAAAAATATTTAACTTCATCATTATTGCTTCTTATCTATCTTATTCTTCTTTCATTGAAGGGTCCAGGGGTCCGGGCACATCTTCCTGGTTAATCTTGCATTTTTTTTTTTTTTTTTTTTTTTTTTTTTTTTACAGGCAGAGTGGACAGTGAGAGAGAGAGACAGAGAGAAAGGTCTTCCTTTGCCGTTGGTTCACCCTCCAATGGCCGCCGCGGTCGGCGCGCTGCGGCCGGCGCACCGCGCTCATCCGATGGCAGGAGCCAGGAGCCAGGTGCTTTTCCTGGTCTCCCCATGGGGTGCAGGGCCCAAGCACCTGGGCCATCCTCCACTGCACTCCTGGGCCACAGCAGAGGGCTGGCCTGGAAGAGGGGCAACCGGGACAGAATCCGGTGCCCCGACCGGGACTAGAACCCGGTGTGCCGGCGCCACAAGGCGGAGGATTAGCCTGTTGAGCCACGGCGCCGGCCTTAATCTTGCATTTTTTATCTGTATCTCAATTAATAGATGCACATGCAGCTTATTTATTGGAATTACTGTGTGGTATTCTGTTGTGTGACTATCCTAGCTATTAGTTTTCCAGTCTTAAAACATGTAGCCTAGCTGCTGTTGTTATTAAGAACCACATTGTGTCATGGATTCTTCCTTTATTATGTGGATTCTCCCTATATTCCTATAACTGCAGCAGAGGTGGGCAGTGGGGTTGGAGCCGCATTCGCAGCCGCCCCGTGTGAGCTACCGGAATCCGGTGGCTTCACTACTTTGCATCAAGCTCCTTTGCAGGCATCGCTCTCAGCACGTTTGAAGGTAATGCCTCATTACTTTCCAACATTTCCTGTTCCGATAAGAATTCTGTTGAAATTCCTTGGCAGATAATCTTTCTTCCTACCATGGCTATGAGGATTGTCTTTGTCCTGAATGTTCTCAAGTCTCTGGATGTGGAATTTCTCTTTTTATTTTTTCTGTTTAGTACCCAGCGCGCATGAGAATGTGTTTCTTCTGAAAAAGGACCTGTTTCCATTTCTTTAAACATTTCTTTTCTGTCGTGCCCTCCCTTCCTTTATTTTGAAAATTCTCAATTTTCTTTCCAAGTCTCATCCTCTTTTTTAAAAAATTAATTTATTTATTTGAAAGTCCAAATTACACAGAGAGAAGGAGAGGCAGGGAGGGAGGGAGGGAGGGAGGGAGGAAGAGAGAGAGAGAGATGTCTTCCAACCGCTGGTTCACTCCCCAGTTGACTTCAATGGCCAGAGCTGTGCCAATCCAAAGCCAGGAGCCTGGAGCTTCTTCCAGGTCTCCCACACAGGTGCTGGGGCCCAGGGACTTGGGCCATCTTCTACTACTTTCCCAAGCTATAGCAAAGAGCTGGATTGGAAGTGGAGCAGGGGCTAGCACCATGGCGCAGCAGGTTAACGCCCTGGCCTGAAGTGCTGGCATCCCATATGGGCACTGCTCAAGACCTGGCTGCTCCACTTCTGATCCAGCTCTCTGCTATAGCCTGGGAAAGCAGTAGAAGATGGCCCAAGTCTTTGGGCCCCTGCACCCATGTCAGAGATCTGGGGGAAGCTCTTGGCTCCTGGCTTCAGATGGGCACAGCTCCAGCCATTGTGGCCATTTGGGAAGTGAACCAGCAGATGGAAGACCTCTCTCTCTCTCTCTCCCTCTCTCTCTCTCTCTCTCTCTCTCTGGCTCTCCTCTCTCTGTGTAACTCTGACTTTCAAATAAATAAATAAACCTTAAAAAAAAAAAAAAAGGAAGTGGAGCAGCCAGGTCTTGAACCGGCACCCATATGGGATGCCAGCATTGCAGGCAGTGGCTTTACCCACTACACCACAGCATCAGCTCCCTCATTCTCTTTAATATTTTTATTGCCTCTCTGTACTGCATTCTCACTGCTATTTCCAATTCACTGATTTTATCTTTGGCTCTATCAGGTCTGGAAATTATCTTGTATGTTGCAGATTTTATTTCAATGGTGGTATTTTTCATTTCTACAATGTCTAGTAGTTTCTTTTATAAAGATTTGTTTTATTTATTTATTTGAAAGGCAGAGTTACAGGAAGGGGGGAGATACATAGAGACCTTCTGTGCCTTGGTTCACGCCCCAAATGGTCACAATGGCCAGAGCCAGGCAGATCTGAAACCAGGAGCCAGGAGCTTCTTCCGGGTCTCCCACATGGGTGCAGGGGCCCAAGGACTTGAGCCATTTTCCACTGCTTTTCCAGGCCATAGAAGAAAGCTGGATTGAAAGTGGAGCAGCTGGGATATGAACTGGCTCCCATATGGGATGCCAGAGCAGCTCACAGAGGCCAAGCCTACTATGGCATAGTGCTGGCTCCTTCTCCTCCTCTCCCCCCCACTCCCTCCCTCAGCTCTTTCTCCCCCCATTTTTTTAAGGTAAGTTACTTAGGGATGGGCTGATTGATTATTTGTTTGAACTAGTGAGAACAAAACTACTTAGAAAATATAAGTTGTGACCAGTGTTGTAGCATAGCAGGTTAAGCTGCTCCTTGCTACACTGGATCCCATATGAGTACTGGTTTGAGTTGCAGTTGCTCCTCTACTTCCAATTCTGCTCCCTGCTAATGCACCTGGGAGAGCAGCAGGGTTTGGCTCAGGTCCCTGGGCCCCTGTACCCACATGGGAGACCCAGGAAGAATCTCCTGGGTCCTGGCTTTAGCCTGGCCTGGAGCTGGCTGTTGTGCCATCTGAGGAGTGAACCAGTGGATGGAAGATTTCTCTCTGTCTCTCTTCTCTCTATCACTCTGCTGTCCAAATAAATCAATAAGTAAAATCTTTTTTGTCTTTTTTTTTAAAGAAATAGCATCTGTTCTTTAAGATCTATTTTCATTTATTTGAAAGGCAGAATCACAGAGAGAGAATAAAGAGAGAGAATGGTCTTCCATCCACTGGTTCACTCCCCAGATTGACAACAGCCAGCACTGGGCCAGGCCAAAGCCAGGAGCCAGGGAGCTTCATCCATGTCTCCCACACCAGTGTAAGGACCCAAGGAATCGGGTCATCTTTCTGCTGGTTTCCCAGGTGCATTAGCAGGGAGCTGAATTGGAAGTGGAGCAGCCGGGACTCAAACCAGAGCCCATATAGGTTTGCCTGGGAGGCTTAACCTGTTTAGCCACAATGCAGCCAGGATTAGCATACTGTTCTTGTGTCATGGCTATTACAAATTTTCATGTCTCTATAAGGATATTCATAGCAGTTATTTATTTTTTTTTTAACTTCTCCTGCATAGACTGTTGCCTCCAAGTTGACATTTTTTTTTTCCTGTTTCTTTGCTTTGCTCTCTGTTTTAGGTTAGATGTTTTCCCCCAGGGCACTAGGAATCCTTGGTTGCTTACTTAAATGAAAGCACTTAAGAGTGCTCAGAGAAAAACGGGACGAAAAGGTAAATTTGCTCGGATGCAAAAGACAGCTACGCAGGCACTCGCGAAGGATAGAGAAAGGGGGACAGGAGGAGGCAAGGAGACCCCCAGAGGAGCTCCCGAGAAAGTTCTGCCGTGCAGAACCAGAAGAGGCTACTGTTCAGGAAGAGAAGGCGCTGGATTCCCCACCAGGACGCCCTGCGCAAGAGCCAGCAGCTGCAGGCCTGGCCCTCGGCAGAGCCGACTTCAGAAGCTGCCGGGAAGTCAGAAGGCACGCGTGCCTGCGAGCTCAAGGGCAAAGTGCCTATGCGGAGTCAGACGCCCGGTAGATGCACGACCTGGAGGAACATCCCTTAGGAGAGGTCAGTCACGCCCACTTCAGCTCCCAGGCCAGCCGTGGGCAGATTCCCAGCCCCCATCCGACACCCACGCCTTTCCTCCAGGGGGCAACCTGAGCTGCCTGAGCTGCTGCCAAGAACCCACGGCCCCTGCAGGCTGCTGGCATTGGCCCTGGTCTCCGGACGGGTCCTGGTGGTGCCCTAAGCTTGGGGCTTGGGGTCAGCGTGTCCCATTGCTCCCAAGTGCCTCTCTTCTATTTGCTAGGCAGACGGAGTGCGCGAGCCCTGGGAGGAGTTCATCCTGCGCCAGGAGCCCGGGCAGCATCACCAGGTGTGCCTGCTGCATAGTCTTTTCTGCCGTAGCGGGGACTTAGCTGCCCAGAAGCGGGGCCAGGTGACCTGGGGTGCCTCAGCCCTAGCGCGGGAGGCACAGCTGCCCGGCCAATTGGAGCAGATCTGGGCGGAAGGCCCCTCTTCTGCAAACACCCCGCAGTTCTTAGCAACATGCAGTGTTCCCTCCTTGCTCCACCCTCAGCCCTTGCTGACCAGGGTCTGCTGGGGACAAGCAGCCAGGCTTCCTGGAGAGGCCAGGTGGGAGTCTGAGTGGCACATGTTGGTGGCCTTGGCTGTCTGGGGAACAGGGACGGACACTCAGGGAGTCCCTTGTAACAGAAAGACAGTCCAGAGCTGAGGACGTTGCGACTTCTCTGTGCTGTGCAAACTCCCAGAATCTCTGAGGGTCTCCCGTGGGCATCACCATGCGCCTGTCACTCTGGGTGACCCACACCCCGCAATCTGTGTTTTCACTGGGGTACGCTCGTCCCAGGAAACCTATATCATGTTTCTTTTGTGGCTGTACTTGCAGCTCATGAGTGGTGTTTAGAATTTTTATATACTTACTGTTGTTTGAAAGGCAGCGAGAGAGAGAGCGCACGAAAGCTTCTATTCATTGGTTCACTTTACAGATGTCTGAACAGCTGGGGCTGGGCTAGGCTGATGCCGGGAGCCTGGAACTCAATCTGGGCCTTTTGTGGAGGTGGCAGGGACTCAAGCACTTGAGCCGTCTTAAGGTCTGGAGTCTCTGAGAGGGGAATGATGTTGGCAGCATATAGGATACAGTGGGTCAGAGTTGTAAGCTGGAAGACCATGGCTTCACCACACCCCCTGCACCTGACCACACCTGGATGCCCACCTGCCAATCAGACTAATTAACCACTCCCCTTTGGAAGTGGATTAAAGGCCTGTTGCCTCCCAGGGTGTGCATTAACCAGAAGTGAGAATCAGAAGCCTAGCCAGGACTTTAGCCCAGGCAATCAATACAGGATTCCAAGTCTCAAGCGGTGTCCTTTTTTCCTTTTTCTTTCTTTTTTTTTTAAGATTCATTTATTCGAGGCCAGCCTGGTGACAGAGTGGGTAAAGCTGCCTCCCAGAGCCGGCATCCATATGGGCGCTGGTTCAAGTCCTGGCTGCTCCACTTCCGATCCAGCTCTCTGCTAAGGCCTGGGAAAGCAGTAGAAGAAGGGCCAAGTCCTTGGGCCCCTGCAGCCATGTGGGAGACCCAGAAGAAGCTCCTGGTTCTTGGCTTCAGATCGGCCCAGCTATGGCTGTTGTGGCCATCTGGGGAGTGAACCAGGGGATGGAAGACCACTCTCTCTCTGCCTCTGCTTCTCTGTAACTCTGCCTTCAAATAAATAAATAAATATTTATGCAACAGGCAGTTACAGAGGGAGAGACAGAAAGAAAGAGATCTTCCATCCTTTTGTTCACGCCCAAAATGACTATAAGGGCAGGGGCTCCACCTGGCCTCCTGTGTGGGTTCAGGGCCCCAATCACTGGGGCCATGTTCCACTGCTTTCCCAGGTGCATTAGTGGGGAACTAGATTGAAAGTGAAGCAGCCAAGATGCTGGCATGGCAGGTGGCAGCTTAATCTGCTGCCCCACGGTGGCAGCTGAACATGGAACTTTACAGTCTTCTCTTGTGGTGTTTAGGTTTACCTGAAAGAGAGAGGTCTTCCATCTGCTGGTTCACTCCCCAAATAGCAGTAACAGCGGGAGCTGGGCCAATCTGAAGCCAGGAGCCAGGAGCTTCCTCTGGGTCTCCCATGTGGTGCAGGGGCCCAGGGACTTAGAGCAACTTCTTCTGCTTTCCCAGGCCATAGCCAAGAGCTGGATCAGAAGAGGAGCAGCTGGGACAAGAACCAACACCCATATGGGATGAGGGCACTGCAGGGGGAGGATTAGCTTACTACACCACAGCACCGGCCCCTAGTGTAATGCTTTGATACATATGTGTGCTATGGAATGACCAAATCAGGGGATTTCTCAACTTGTTTCTTGTCCATAAAAAGTTGGATGTGGGGCCAGCTTTGTGGCCCAAAGGCCTCAGCTGCTGCCTGCAGTGCTGGCTTCCCATATTGGAGCACCTGTTCGAGTCCCGGCTGCTCTATCTCCCATCCAGCGCCTTGCTTTTGGGCCTGGCAAAGCAGCAGCGGGTGGCCCAAGTACTTGGGAGACCCATCTGGAGCTCTGGGCTTTGACCTGGATCAGCCCAGCCATTTTGGTCATTTGGGGAGTAAACCAGTGGATGGACACTCTCTCTCTCTCTCTCTCTCTCTCTCATGCTATCCTCTTCAAATCAATAAATCTTTAAAAAAAAAAGTTGGAAAAGATGTCTAAAACTCTTCATTTTGTACTCTCTCTGTCGCTTCCTGTCAAAACGGATACAGTTCTTTTAAAAACTTGATGAGACTCCTATGTATTACTTCATAAATTCTCCACATTAGACAGAAGCTAGTCCCACAAATCTCTCCAAGATAAATCTGTCTTTTCCTTGGGCTCTCTGTAAGGCTTCTGTGGAAGATTAATGGCTTGAAGTTCCTTAGAAGCCCTCTTGTTTGATAATGAGAGCCTGCTGGACAAGACCTGAGGATTTGTAATAGATTGTATGCTTTTTTTTTTACCCACTTTTTAAAAAGATTGTTTGTTTATTTATTTATTTATTTATTTATGAGGTAGGGTTACAGACAGAGGGAGAGACAGAGAGAAAGGTCTTCCTTCTGTTGGTTCACTCCCCAGATGGCCGCATCGGCCAGAGCTGCGCCGATCCAAGCCAGGAGCCAGGTGCTTCTTCCCGGTCAGTGTTTATGAAAGCACCATTTAA
The DNA here is from genome assembly GCA_949820135.1 of Sylvilagus floridanus. Classification (NCBI taxonomy): domain Eukaryota; kingdom Metazoa; phylum Chordata; class Mammalia; order Lagomorpha; family Leporidae; genus Sylvilagus; species Sylvilagus floridanus. The sequence goes on along the minus strand of OX463230.1, from coordinate 50,954,793 downwards.
AAAGTTTCACATTTTTTAAAAAAATCTTTTTATCTTTTAAAATGATTTATTATTAATTGATTATGAAAGATCTACAGAGAGGGAGAGATACACAGAGAGATCTTCCAGCTTCTGGTTCACTCCCCAGATAGCCACAATAGCCAGGGCTGAGCCAGGCTGGAGCCAGGAGCCTCCTCTGGGTCTCCCAGGGACCCAAGTACCTGGGCATCCTCTGCTGCCCCTACCAGGCCACCAGCAGAGAGCTGGACGTGGAAGTGGAGCAGCCAGGACTTGAACGGGTGGCCCAAATGGGATACTGGAGTCGCAGGCTGTGGTTTTACCCACTATGCCACATCGGCGGCATCCATACTTGTCAACATCTTAGCAAAGGGCGCTGCAGTCACATGGTGGCTTTTATTTTTCCCCAAGACATTTTCTGGTCAGCACCCTGAGTTTGATATTTCTTTTGAGGTCTTGTGTTGGGAAGCTCCTCGTAGGAGGTACGAGGATGAGAAATAGTTTCATCCTTGAACCAGAAAGTTCTGGTTCTGTTGTATCTCCTCTCCCATGTGCCTATCTCTATATCCGTGTCTTTTGACTCCTAGTTGAAAGAAAACAGCTGCCACTTTGCTCCTTCTGCCTGGAAATCTTTGCAGATTCGCCAGCCCCCTGGATTTGCTTTCAATGTACCATAGATGGAACAATTTGAAACTCTTCGCCACTTTACATCAAGCATCTCCTTTCTGCCTGCTTCCAATCACATATCCCTTCAGCTACCACCGTGACCTCTTGAGGCTTTTACTCAAAGTCTTCTCAGCTTCCGTGGTTCTCAGCCCCAAAGCCAAGGTCAGATGTCAAACATGCTTTGTGGGGTGGGTATCTAATGCAACAATAATGTCTACATGCCATACAGGAGTGCCTGGGCTCCAGCCCCAGCTCCATTCCTGATTCCGGCTCAAGTATTTGAGTTCCTGCCACTGTGCTAGAGACCTGAATTGAGTTCTGGGCTCCTGGCTTTGGCCTGACCAGGGCCTGGATGTGGAGTGAAGATCTTTGTCTGTTTACCCTTGTCTCTGTTTTTCTGTCTTTTGATTAAGAAACAAGCCAATAAAAATATATTTAAAAAAAAATCAAAGCAGATTTTGTGATAGCATACTCCAGTGCCCAAATCTGCTGGTTATTCTTGCTGTGTAACAAACTCTCCTCAACACTTAGCAACTTAAAATGGCAACCCTTTGGGCGTCTGCCTGATTTCGTGGGTGTGAAGTGTTTGGGATTGTGGTGGGGACCACAGGAGGCCCGTCTCCAGCTGCACCTCAGCCTCCCAGCTGGCTTGGAAGCCACCCTTGCTGTCTCTCCATTCTTGTTCTCCTGTGAGTCACAGCTGTAAGCGGGCCCAGATTCCAGGGGAAGGGGCTGGGATGCCACCTCCTGTGGGAAGAATGTAAAGTAGGGCCAGGAGCACGTTTTTAAAACAGCCAGTGTTCTACAGAGACTCTCTGTCCAAGGGTGAGTGGTCAGTTTCCAGTCCAGCCAGCCAGCAACCCCTTCCTAGCTGAAGATTTCCACAGCACTTACAACTTTCTTGTATCTTCCCTCTAGGTCTGAAGATATTTCCAGAACGTTGTCTTCTAATTATTTCCCCAAGATCCTTTGCATCCCCCCCCTTCGGATCCTCTTCCTCTTTCTCCTGAGATGGGGCACCTCCAAGGCTCTGTCCTGGTGGCTGTCTCTCCTGGCGGCCCAGGAGTTTCCCTGGGGAGTGCACGCGCAGCTGTGGCTGCTCAGGGCACTTTCTCTGGAGGCTGAGTGTTCCTTCTGCTACTGCCCACCTCCCCAGTGCAGGTGACAGGAGCAGGAAGCGACAGGTGCCTTCCACCTAGAGCTGACCACCCCCTCTGTCAGGGGTCTTGAATAGAAGCAGAATTTCATTCACAGGAGTCAACAGGGGAGCATTAAAAAAAGAACATTTATTTACTTATTTGTTAGAAAAAGTGACAGAGAGAGAGAGAGGGAGACTTAGACAGACGAAGATCTTCTTCCCTCTGTGGTTTGCTCCTCAAATGTCTACCCAACAAAGATCTCTCTGTCCCGGACTCTGCTTTTCAAATATGTTAACAACAAGGAAAGAGGAAACATGTCCAGTGAGCAGCTGATCTCCCCAGGTGGTTCAGATCTGAAAGGGCAATGAGTGAATGCAGCTTTCTTCCTGCTCTGTTCTCCAGGCCTCCAGGTCCACATGCGAGAGAGAACCAATGTGATCCACTTCTTCTGAGGCCTCTCTGGGGTAACTTGAAATTACGTACAGACCTTCTTCTGCACAAGGACATTAAGAAATAAAGAATGTAAGTTTTAAAGATAAAGAATATGGCTAAAATAATGGAGCTTATCTTCAAATGCCAATGGACTAAAACAGCTATATTTCCTATGTGAGAGGAAACATTACTTCCTATGAAAATTCATGGAAATGTAATTAAAAGGTGAGCTTGCACTGGTGCAAATTTTTGGAATCTGTGTGCATGAAGGATCTTCAAAAAATTCAAGGGAGGTTGCAGACACTGTGGCAAAGCGGGTTGACGCCCTGGCCTGAAGCGCTAGCATCCCAATATGGGCACCGGTTCAAGACACAGCTGCTCCACTTCCGATCTAGCTCTCTGCTGTGGCCTGGGAAAGCAGTAGAGGATGGCTCAAGTCCTTGGGCCCCTGCACCTGTGTAGGAGACCTGGAGGAGGCTCCTGGATTCTGGTTTCAGATCAGCTCTGGCTATTGCGGCCAACTGGGGAGTGAACCATCGGATAGAAGACCTCTCTCTCTCTGCCTCTCTGTTTATGTAACTCTGACTTTCAAGTAAATAAATTAAATAAATCTTTAAGAAAAATTTGTGGGAAATGTATATTATGAAAAAAAAAAAAAATCTGGGGCCAGGGCCGCGGCTCAATAGGCTAATCCTCCGCCTGTGGCGCCTGCACACCGGGTTCTAGTCCTGGTCGGGGCACTGGATTCTGTCCCAGTTGCTCCTCTTCAGTCCAGCTCTCTGCTGTGGTGCGGGAAGGCAGTGGAGGATGGCCCGAATGCTTGAGCCCTGCACCCGCATGGGAGACTAGGAGAAGCACCTGGCTCCTGCCATGGATCAGTGCAGTGCGCCGGCCACAGTGCGCCGGCTGCAGCGGCCATTGGAGGGTGAACCAACGGCAAAGGAAGACCTTTCTCTGTCTCTCTCTCTCACTGTCCACGCTGCCTGTCAAAAAAAAAAATCTGCACATGGATTTCAAGCATTTTTGTGCCAAAATAAACTTATCTTTTAATTGTTTTTACATAAACTCTTTTTTAAAGATGTATTTATTTATTTATTTGAAAGGCAGAGTTATAGAGAGGCAGAGGCAGAGAGAGAGAGAAGTGTTCCATCTGCTGGTTCACTCCCCAGATGGCCACAACAGCCAGAGCTGCGCCAATCTGAAGCCAGGAACCAGGAGCTTCTTCCGGGTCTTCCCATGTGGGTGCAGGGGCCCAAGGACTTGGGCCATTTTCTACTGCTTTCCTAGGCCACAGTAGAGCTGGATAGGAAGTGGAGCAGCTGGGACTCGAACCAGTGGCCACATAGGATGCCGGCACTGCAGATGGTGGCTTCACCTGCTACACCACAGCACTAGCCCCTTCCATCAATTTTTTTTTAAGATTTATTTATTTTTTATTTGAAAGAGTTATACAGAGAGAGGAGAGTCAGAGAGAGAGAGAGAGAGAGAGAGAGAGAGACGTCTTCCATTCGATGGTTCACTCCTCAGTTGGCTGCAACAGCTGCAGCTTCGCTGATCCAAAGCCAGGAGCCAGGAGCCAAGAGCCAGGAGCCAGAAGCTTCTTCTGGGTCTACCACATGGGAGGACACACTTGGGCCATCTTCCCCTGATTTCCCAGGCCGTAACAGAGAGCTGCATCGGAAGTGGAGCAGCTGGGTCTCGAACCGGCGCCCATATGAAATTCCAGCACTTCAGGCCAGGGTGTTAACCCTCTGCGCCTCAGCACCCGCCCCCATCAACTTCTAAAAGTACTTTTGCAGGTTGTGGAACAGTGAGCTAAGCTCCCATTTACAAAGCCAGTATCCCGGCCGGCGCCGTGGCTCAACAGGCTAATCCTCCGCCTTGCGGCGCCGGCACACCGGGTTCTAGTCCCGGTCGGGGCACCGGATTCTGTCCCGGTTGCCCCTCTTCCAGGCCAGCCCTCTGCTGTGGCCCAGGAGTGCAGTGGAGGATGGCCCAGGTGCTTGGGCCCTGCACCCCATGGGGAGACCAGGAAAAGCACCTGGCTCCTGGCTCCTGCCATCGGACGAGCGCGGTGCGCCGGCCGCAGCGCGCCGACCGCGGCGGCCATTGGAGGGTGAACCAACGGCAAAGGAAGACCTTTCTCTCTGTCTCTCTCTCTCACTGTCCACTCTGCCTGTAAAAAAAAACAAAAAAAAAAAAAAAAAAAAACAAAAAAAAAAACAAAGCCAGTATCCCTTACTGGAGTGGTTGTTCAAGTCCCAGTTGCTCTGCTTCTGATCCAGTTCCCTGCCAATACACGTGGGAAAGCAGCGGAAGAGGGCCCAAGTGCATAAGGCCTCTGCCACCCAGGTGGTAGACCCAGATGGAACTCCGGGCTCCTGGCTTTGGCTTGGCCCAGCCTGGACTTGGTGGCCATTTGGTGAATAAACAAGTGGATAGACAATCTTTATCACTCTGCCTTTCAAATAAATAAATAAATAAACCTTCTAAAAAAGTATCTTTGGAGAGATGAATAGAACCACTGTGAAAAATCCTTTGGCAGTACCCACTAATGCTAAACATGCATATGCTGTGACTCAGCAATCCAACCAGGCACATCCTCAGCTGACGTGTGCACACAGTTCATCAAAAGAAATGTGCTGGATTATTCTTAGCCTCACTGTTTGAGAGAGCCCCAAATCAAGAACTACCCAGATGTCCATCCATAGCAGAATGGATAAACACACCATGCTATGTTCACACAAATGGACTACTCTATAGCAATATGGGTGGATGAACAAACTCACCTAGGTACAAAAATACAGATGCAGCTCACACAGAGGATGAAAGGGAGAGGGTCAAAACAGAGAAGTGTAATACACTGTGATTCCATTTAGGTGAAGTTCAAAAACAAGCACAGGTATTTCCAAATGATCATAGGTAGTTGTGTAGGGGTGGGGGTAGGGGTAGTGGCTGAACCAGGGCAGGAGAGGGCTTCCGGGCCGGCTGGGTGCTGGCAATGGCCTGTTCCTTCCCCTGGTTGCTGGTTACTGGGGTGGGACCCTCAAGCCTCTGAGTGTGTTCCTCCTGGTGTGCCTGCTAAACTTGAGGGAAGTAGTTTGGCCACCTTGCTGAGTCACCCCTGAGCCTTGCACATTCCTTTCTCACACGCGGCTTCTTCCCAGGGCCCTGGAAACAAAAGCTGCTCCCTCCCTCTGCTGCAGTGACAGCCTCTCAGGTCCACCAAGGAAGGAAGCCTCCAGCAGCACTGGTTTGTGGGATTGGTAACTGGAACAGTGGCCTTGGTCACCCCACACCCATGCTGACCTGCCCAGGGCTGGGCACAGACCAATGTCCAGTGAATCCCTGAAGAGGAAGTGGGGTGCTGGTGCTGTGGCACAGTGGGTTAATCCTCCACCTGCCATGGCTGCACCCCGTATTGCAATGCCCATTCCAGTCCCAGCTAATCTGCTTCTGATCCAACGTCCTGCTAATGCACCTGGGGAGGCTTTGGATGATGGCCCAAGTACCTGGAGTGCTGCTACCCACATGGGAGACCCTGAAGTAGTTCCTGGCTTCTGGCTTTGACCTGGCCCATCCCCAGCTGTTGTGGGCATCTGGGGAGTGAGCCAGCAGATGGAGGACCTGTCTCTATCTCTCTCTCTCCCTCTTTCTCTGTTTTTCAAATTAATCCAAAAAAATTTTTTAATGGAAGGAGACTGACACAGTAACAGACTGAGTACAGACCCTCCCACTTGCATACGGGCGGGGGTTGGTCCTGAAGCAGGGGTGTTTGGGCACTTAGAAGGTCAGTGAGGGTTTCGGTGCACAGGGCTATGGAGGAGGCAAACGTGCAGTGTGTGTCCTAAATGACACCTTAATGCCACAGCTTCTGCTGAATTCGCACTTAGTGCCCGAAAGGCACAAGCATGGACTTAGACGGGGCACAGGGTAGTGGAGGGGTTCTGCGCAGCTGCGAGCCGGCCTACGTGACCAGCTGCTGATGCACGCCCTCAGCGCCCTCAGCCTGCCGCTGGCCGAATGAAGGCGGTGCTGAGGAAAGGTCGGGCCGGCTCCTACAGAGGGAGGTGTGGTGACGGGAGGGGGCGGATGAAAGGAGTGTGCGCCAGAGGGAGGGAGGGAGGGAGGTCGTGAGGACGCACGCCCGCACTTAGCTGGAGAGAGGAACGAGGAACGGGGAGAAAGCCAAGGCACCTGTTGGGGCTGAGGCAGAGAACAGCTGACTGAAGTGGGGCAGACCAGCCCTTGGCCTGACATTTTCAAAAGCTGCTCTGCCTGCCAGAAGCTTTTTGCTTTTTAAGCCTCTTTTTTTTTGCCTGCACCTGACTGCATTTTTATTTCTTTTTTTCTTAAAGGTGCACACAGATCCTTGTGTCTGGGAGGCTCTGGTTCACAGAAGCCTCAGAACCTGGAGTTTGTCTGATGCAAAGGCGGAAGACAGGTGACCCCGTGGAATGTGACACAAAGGATGTAGGAGCACCCATACCACCTCCAGACAGAGCCCATGGGTGCCCAGAACGCCAACCATCCTTACTCTGTTGTGTCTGCCACGGTGATCTCCCCTGTGTTTTCTGGGTCAGTGGTCTCTGCTGCGAAGGTGGTGCCTGGAGGTGCCGGTGACATCGGAACTCTCTGCAGGCAGAGATGTGCAGGGTGAGAACGTGGTCTCAAGGGGCCACAGGCCAGGGAAAGAGGGCAGAGCACCAGGGAGGGCAGAGTAGAGCAGAGGCCGAGACCCGGCTCTGGTTATGGACAACCTGAGCAGCCCTCACCTGACCCCCAGGTGAGTGTCCCGGGCTGCTGCAGTGGCCCTCAGCGTGCACACAGCCCCTGGGCCAGCAGCCTCAGCATCATCAGAGGCTTCCTGGAAATGCGAATTCTCAAGTGCCAGCCCAGGTATAGCAAACCAGAACCCTTGAGCAGCGCCTGATGGAATTCGCCCTCCAGATGATTCCATCAATGCCAAGGTTTGGGGACCTCTAAGGAAAGTGCCATTTTCTTGACCAATTCTCCTTCACCCCACAATATGCTCTCCTCGAAAGAGAGCACAACGATGGTGCCGGATCCATGCTCGGGAATTCAGGGTGTCCCTGGGGCTCTCTGTCACTGGCCCAGGCTAATGAAGCCCTTGACAGCCGATCACTCTAAGAGTTAGGTTCATAACCCCGACTCTGCCACTTTCCAGCTATGGGAATCTGGGCAAGTTATTTAAACTTTCTGACTGTCAGTTTTCCCATCTGCAAAATCACCAGGATTTTCAGAGAGAGCCTGGTCTTCTATGCACAGTAAGGGCTCAGTACCTCGATCTATCAGTTATTAGTCATGTAACTCCCTCTAAACTTGAAAACTTTATTTTATTCATTTGGTTTTTTAAAAAGATTTTATTTATTTATTTGATAGGTAGAGTTACAGACAGTGAGAAGGAGAGACAGAGAGAAAGGTCTTCCATCTGCTTGTTCACTCCCCAGATGGCCGCAACGGCCAGGAGCTGTGCCGGTCCAAAGCCAAGAGCCAGGTGCTTCTTCTGGGACTCCCATGTGGGCTCAGGGGCCCAAGCACTTGGGCCATCTTCCACTGCTTTCTCAGGCCAAAGGAAAGAGTTGGATTGAATGAGGGGCACCCGGGACCAGAACCAATGCCCATATGGATGCTGGCACCGCAGGCAGAGGATTAACCTACTGTGCCATGGAGCCAGTCCCTATTTTATTTATTTGCTTTTTATTATTTATTTGAAAGGCAGAGTTAGAGAGAGATAGAGGCAGTGAGAGAGAGAGAGAGAGGTCTTCTATCTGCTGGTTCACTCCCTAGATGGCCGCAATGGCTGGAGCTGCACTAATCCTAAGCCAGGAGCCAGGAACTTCTAGGTCTCCCATGTGGGTGCAGGGGCCCAAGGACTTGGACCATCTTCTGCTGCTTTCCCAGGCCATAGCAGAGAGCTGGATTGGAAATGGAGCATCTGGGACTCGAACCAGTGTCCATATGGGATGCCAGCACTGCAAGTGGTGGCTTTACCCACCATGCCACAGCGCCAGTCCCACTTGAAGATTTTAGACCCGATCTCAAAGCAGTCAGCCTGTCAGCTGGCCATGGTGGGCGGAGTCTGGAGACCCACACCAGTGCTGTACTTCATGTATGTCTTTAGGCTCTGAGCTACCATCCTGTGGCTCTGAGTGACACAGAAACAGACAAGTCCTAAACCATCGGATAAGCAAGGCAATGAGACATGAAGGCTCCCTTCTGCCCGGTGTACCACTGAACAAATGGTGGGTACCAGCTGGCCTCAGCAGCCCCACTGGGTCAGCCACCTGCAGATTCGGTCAGTGAGTGAAGAAATACACCTGGCCCATGAGCTCACAAGCAGAGCCACTTCCCCCTCCCCACAGCCCCGCCCCGCCCCGTTGCAGTAACCCACCCAGAGAATGATTTATGACCCATCACTTTTCATGTATAAAACTGACACTGTCCTGGCTGATAAATCGTGATAGATATGAAATTCACCAGCCGCAGGATAAAAGACATGGGTCCCATGGCGACATCTGGCCGCTTTGTGGAGTCGGCTGCCCTTCACCCTGCGGAATGCTGACTGTGGCTAGATGTCATAAAGAGTGTTTAAGGTCCACAGGGCTAGGACAGCAGGGTGAAATCCAACCGGTAGGCTCAGCAGTGGTGTAGATCCGCTGGTGGGAAGGCTTGGCATCTCACTGGTGAAAGAATATTCTGCAACGCGAGCCTCAGATGGCAATGGGGGATGGCAACAGCTGCTTGGATGGTGGAGGGCAGAGATTGTGGGCAGGGAAATGACCTGGTGTTTTTATGTGTAGGACCATGCGGAAGTGACGGCCATGATTCCTGCACAGAATGTGCTCTGTGACCACAGCTGGCGGGAGGGGAAGAACCTTGCCTTTTATCTGCAGATTTCAAAGTTCTTGGTGTGAGTCAGTCTTTCCCAACAGCCTGTGGAAAGTGATACTTTCCAGCTCTCCAGACAGGAGCCCGAAGCACACATTGGGCAATGGCGCCGCGGGTCACAGAGTGACTAACGAAGCACCACCTGTTCCTGAGCATGTGTCCTGACTGTGCTTGTGTCTTGGGGTCTGGCCAGAGGAGGCAACAGGCCTGGGAGCAGCAAAACACCATCTCTCTGAGCTTACTTCCCTAACTTGGAGCTTGATGCACTGAGTCACCCACCAAGAATGTCAAAAATTCCGATTTCTGGTCAAACTGGTTTCTGTCCCCAAATTTTGGTTCAGTAGGACTAGGTTAAGGTGGAAGCCAGAATTCTGTACTTTTGGGGCCGGTGCTGTGGCATAGTGGGTAAAACCACCACTTGCAGTGCTGGCATCCCATATGGGTGCCGGTTTGAGTCCCAGCTGCTCCATTTTTAATCTAGCTCCTTGCTATGGTCTGGGAAAGCAGTAGAAGATGGCCCAAGTGCTTGGGCCCTGAACCTGCATGGGAGACCTGGAAGAAGCTCCTGGCTCCTGGCTTTGGATCAGTGAAGCTCAGGCTGTTGCAGCCATCTGGGGAGTGAACCAGCAGATGGAAGACTCTCTCTCTGTCTCTCTCTGTCTCTCTCTCTGACTCTCCCTCTCTCTCTCTCTTCTCTTTCTCTCTCTCTGTCTCTTCTCTGTGTAACTCTGACTTTCAAATAAATAAATAAATATTTAAAAAAATAATTCTGTAGTTTTACCAAATTCCATGGCTTACCATGATGTGCAACCAACTTTGGTTTTTGAGGTTGAAGAAGGAAGGCACTCCAGAAGGAGGTGGCTGGGGGCCTCTCAGAACCAGAGTCCCAGTGCCCCCAGCACTCCCTGGCTCCAAGCGAGTCCCCTTCTCTCCACTTGACTGGTGAACAACAGCACTTCTCACATTTCTGGGGACCTTGCGGTCTTTGAAATACTGATTTAACAGAATTCCTGCCTAATATTTATATGCCAGTGTGATTCAGGCTTTTTAGCACTACTGGGAACTAGAAAAAGCAAACAAAATTTAAATACAGTTTTTTTTTTAAAAAATATTTATTTATTTATTTGAAAGTCAGAGTTACAGAGAGGGAGATGAGAGACACAGAGAGAAGTCTTCCATCTCTTGGTTCACTCCCCAAATGGCTGCAATAGTGGGGACTGGGTCTGGCCGAAGCCAGGAGCTTCTTCCAGGTCTCCATGTGGGCGCAGGGGCCCAAGGACTTGTACCATCTTCCTCTGCTTTCCCAGGCCACAGCAGAGAGCTGGGTCGGAAGCTGAGTAGCTGGAACTCCAATCAGTGCCCATATGGGATGCTGGCACTGCACACAATAGCTTAACCCACTGCACCATAAGCGCCAACCCCAATACAGATCTCTTTCAACCTTACTGTACCCACTGATTCTTAGAGGCTGTCTAGCCATTTCCAAATTATGGGATTTCTAGTATATTGAAGAATCAAGAAGCACTATGCTAAGATGGGGTTTACAGTGGATATACCCTCACACACCTTGCAACAACCCATGAGATTATATTGGCTAATGATGTCATAGCCACCTTCATTGATGTAAATGCGTTCTATGATATTTGCAGAGTGACAAAATCGCCTGATGGTGCATTTCTCAGCAGGTTTCCCAGTGCTGAGTGATGTTTGATGTGTGCCATCCAGTTCCATTTTCTTCTGACATTTCCTACCTGCACTACAGGGACTGGGAAGCTGAAAACTTCATTGCCCTTGCTGCCTGCCAGTTGACCCGTGAGGCCACCTTCCACACATGATTCTGCATGCCTCACATGGTGGAAGCAAAGGGCCCTTCCCACTGCTCTTGGCTCCTTTCTGCAGGTGGTGAGGTTGCAGAAGCCTTTTCCGTGTCTAGCCACCAGTGTCCTGGGTGGCGTGGGCATTCACAGTTGGTGCAGCAGATCTTGGCTATGGTGGCATGTTCTAGAACTCAGAACCTTGAAAAAGTCACTGGTTGTAGCAGATGAGTGGACTCCAGGCCAGGCTTCCAGAAGGGACTGTCAGAACTCGGCCGCCACACAGGTCTCCCAGGGAGCAGCTACCTCTGCCGTGTCAGCGCAGGGAGGGTACAGGAGCCGCCACTGGGACAAGGAATCTGCTACCAAACATCCCGTGAAGCTGGATCCTGGAGGCAAATCTTTAGTGGTGAACTTCAGCGACATCTCTAGTATGCCACCTGACAGGGCATGGAGGGCTACCTGGAAAACCCTCACACATCTCAGTGCATTTATGTGAGTTATCTGCTCTCCAAAAATGCTTTAATGCAGGCTTCTACCAACATTTTACCCTGCCTATACTAGTGAAGTGTAACCCATCTATACACCTTTTTTTTCCTCCCAAATAAACCTTTTATTTAATGGGTACAAATTTCATAAGTACAACTTTAAGAATATAGTGATTCTTAATTCGATACCCACCCATACTCCCACCCCACCACCTCCTCCCACTCTTATTCCCAGTCTCATTCTCCATTAAGATTCATTTCCAATTAACTTTGTACACAGAAGACCAACTCTATATATACTAAGTAAAGATTTCAACAATTTACACACACATGCACACACATACAATTTGAGAACAAGTTTTACAGTTAATTCTCAAAGTACAATTCACTGAGGACAGAGGTCCTGCATGGGGAGTAAGTGCACAGTGACTCCTGTTGTTTTTAACAACTAACACTCTTATGTATGATGTCAGTGACCACCTGAGGCTCTTGACATGAGCTGTAGGCTATGGAAGCTTTTTGAATCCACAGACTCCATCTGTGGACAAGGCCATAAGCAAAGTGGAAGTTCTCTCCTCCCTTTAGAGAAAATATCTCCTTCTTTGATGGCCCCTTCTATCCACCGGGGTCTCACTCACAGGGATCCTTCATGTAGGACATTTTTTTTTGCAACAGTGTCTTGGCTATCCATGCCAGGCATACATCTTAAGATATTCCCCAGATGGTGAAATGACAACTAACACACGGTGAGTACTGAAGACCCAAGAAAGCACCAGCACAACCAAGCAAGACGATCGCCCTCCCTAACTGGATGGACCCCAGTTAGGGGAATGCTTACACACAGAATCTCTCCTCTGGAGTAACCCATCTTTAGTCTTTGGCAATACTGAAGTGAAAAATGATAGCTCACTGTTTTACATTTATGTTTCTTTGAGTATTAGTTCAACAGAGTTGTTTTAAGAGATCACTATGAGTCAAGCCTTCTGCTAGGTCTGGAAATAAAACAATAAGGTTAATTAATTTATTACTCCCCTACTCTTGAGGAACTCATGGCATTACAGGAGAAGAGTGGTGCTCACACACACACACACACACACACACACACACACACAGTCATTTTAAAGCCAGGACCACAGGCTCTCTAGGACAAAAGAAATCCTTGAACACTTCTTAATGCAGATGTAGGAGAAAAGAGTATACATGATGTTATCAAAGAGAAAACCAATGTATAAAGCTTATGATTGAAAAATGAACAGAAAAAAAAAGCATTCCTAAGCTGAAGATAATGTTTTATTTTTTCCCATTTACTTGTTTTGGTAAGGGTGACACATAGGACAGAAAGATATTGCTGTGTGATTTCATCTTTTTGCAAGATAAATTTAGTGCTACAACAGGTCCCTTAGGAAGAGACTGAATAAATGTGAGACAAGCAGATTCCCTCTCCCCACCACAGTGATGTTGGTCAAGGCCTGCTCAAATAGAAATTTGAATAAGATCCAGGATCTTTAAATAAGATCCACATAATATCTCAATGTCCAGGATACAACTGAAAATCACTCATCATACCAAGGATTTGGAAAATGAGATACAACCTGAATTCAAATGAAAAAAACGCAGTAAAAAATGTCATTATTTACATGGCATAGTTAGTAGAGTTACCTAACAAGGACTTTAAAAGTTACTTTTTGGGGCCAGTGCTGTGTTGTAGGGGGTAAAGCCGTAGCCTGCAGTGCTGGCAACCCATATGGGTGGCTCTTGTCCCAGTCCAGCTCTCTGCTATCCCCTGGGAAAGCAGTGGAAGATGGCTCAAGTCCTTGGGTCCCTGTGCCTGCGTGGGAGACCTGGAGGAAGCTCCTGGCTCCTGGCTTTGGATTGGCACAGTTCCAGCCATTGTGGCCAATTAGGGAGTGAACCAGAGGATGGAAGACCTCTCTCTCTCTCTCTGCCTCCCCTTCTCTCTCTAGGTAACTCTGACTTCCAAATAAATAAATAAATCTTAAAAAAAGAGCTATTTAAAAAAATTAGCCTTTATGAGCAATTCTGAATGTACTTAAAAACATCTAAAGGAGAAAAAAGTCTCAGGAATGAAATAAAAGGTATAAAGAAGAACCAAATGAAGAGATGAGAGGAAAACTTTAATTAGAGAAGAACACTTGGGTAAAAATATCCTTCATCTGGCTTCCTATTTTTAAATGTCTTTAGAGAGTAACTCTACAATTTCTTTAAATAACCAGGGTTTCATGAACCCATGCCTGCAACTCACTCTCTCTACTGAACCTGTATCCCTACTGTTCTGGGTTAATGCATGGAAATAGAGAACGATGCACACAGCGGAAGTAGTCCGCCCTCTCTGAGCACACATGTAGCCTCCTTTTGTGCATCACTTCTCTGAAATCTGGGAACCTATCCCCTTTATCTCCTCTCCAAACCCTAAGCTTGAAGGTTGAGCCTCATCATTTTGAGATGTGGAGCAGATGTGGAGGGGAGTTACACAGGGACTTGTTCTTTGTGGCCACCTGGCCTGGGCAAGATAGAGTACTCAGTATTAAACCACTGAAAATGGCCCTTCACATTCCCTTCAGCCAACATAGTTTACTATTAATACAAGAGGGCTTCAAAAAGTTTATGAGAAAACAAAAGTATGAGTTTATTTTGGTGCAAAGTTTTGAAACCTATGCATACTTTTTTCATACTATATATTTTTCCCATATTATGAAAAAAATTTTTGCACCAAAACAAACTCATTTTTTAATTTGGGTTTGTTGGGGAACATCACAAGAAGAATTATGGAGAGACTGAGTGAGATGAATTTGGATATTTAAGAACTGCTACATAGGTAGCAATAGGTCTACTGAACATCATAGACAGTGCTCAGAGAGCATTCTGGGATAGAGTTATGAATTGGTCAGTCATGTGTAATAAGGCAATAAACGAAGACACAGATAGGATGAGAGCAAGTATGGAGACAGCAGGGGAGATGATGAGGGAGCCTATAGATCTGGAGAACTCTGGAGATTTAATGGTTGAACAATTTTTAAATTTAAAAACACTGAAAACCACAAACATAAAATGTAGGAACCAGCATAATATATTTTTTCTGACAGGCAGAGTGGACAGTGAGAGAGAGAGAGAGAAAGAGAGAGAGAGAGAGAAAAGTCTTCCTTTTTCCGTTGGTTCACCCCCAATGACCGCTTTGGCCAACGCACTGCAGCCGGCACACCGCATTGATCTGAAGCCAGAAGCCAGATGCCTCTCCTGGTCTCCCATGCATGTGCAGGGCCCAAGCACTTGGACCATCCTCCACTTCCTTCCCAGGCCATAGCAGAGAGCTGGACTGGAAGAAGGGCAACTGGGACAGAAGCCAGCGCCACAACCAGGACTAGAACCAGGGGTGCTGGCGCCACAGGCGGAGGATTAGGCTATTGAGCCATGGCGCTGGCCTTGACTTAAACACTTCTATAATAGCTTTCCCTGTCTGTACTTTTGGCTTCATGACATTTACTTATCAAATTTATGTTTTAATTTATATTACATAATTTATTAATTATATACAATGAACTGCATCCATTTAAAATAAGCAATCTGGTAAGTTTTGGTAGATGTTTACACCACATCACACTGTCATCATGAACATTCAGCTCATTTCCATCACCCCCAAAGTTTGCCTGGGCTCATTTTCATTCCTTCTCTCTTCCTACCCTTGGCCACAGATCTAAAATTTTATCTAAATAGGCTCATACAATACTCTTTTATAGTCTTTTCTGCCTGGCTTCTTTCACTCAGCCCAATGGTTTTGAGACTTATTCATGCTGTCATGTATATCAGTAGTTTGTCTTTTTTAATGCACACACATATTCTGTTGTGTGGTTATCTCGTTATGCTTATGTACTCACCTATTGATGGGCATTTGAGTTGCTTCCAGTTTTATGCTATTGTGAGCATTTGTAACATTAATAATTATTGAATTTTCTCACATGCTTTTTCTGCAGTTATTGAAATGATCAGGCTGTGTTTCTACTTTATTAAAATGATGAATCACAGTAATTGATTTTCCCTTGAATCAATGGAATAAATCTTACTTTTCCATGGTGCTTTCTATATAATTATAGCTGCAGTTGTAAAGAGTTCAACCTGATTTGTGATAATCATTAGGAGTCCTTCCCTATTCTCTTCTTCCTTTAGTCACTGGCAACCATTAATCTACTTCTAGTTTTGAGGTTTGGCTTTTTTTGGACATTTTAACAAATGGAATCATACATATGTGGTATTTTGTGTTTAATATTTTACATAGTATAATATTTTCAAGGTTCATCCATAGAGTAGCATGCACCAGTACTTAATTCCTTTTTATGAACACATAGTATTTTTGTTGTATTATTAGATCACATTTTGTCCATCTGTCCCTCAGTCAATGAATATTTGGATTGTTTTCAGTTTTAGGGCATCATGAAAAATACTGCAATGAACATTTCTGTATAGATTTTGTGAAGACACATGTGTTCCGTTTTCTTGGGTATATATCTGAAAGTAGAATTGCTGGAATTCCAGGTTTAGCTTCTTAAGGGTTTTTGAACTCTTATCCAGAGCCGCTGCATCATTTTGCACTCCCATCAGTAGTGCATGAGGGTTCCAGTGTCTCCACATCCTTGCCAACTCTGTTATTATATAACTTTCTGATTAAAGTTTTCTTAGTGGGTGTGAAGAGATATTGTGGTTTTGGTTCACATTTCCCTAATGACTAATCCATTGGACATCTTTTCATGAGCTTATCGTTCTTTTGTGTATCATTTTCAAATCTTTATCCATTTTTAAATTGAATTGTCTTTTAATTATATTTTAAGAGTTCTTCATAAATTCTGTACAGAAGTCTCTTATCAGATATACGATTTGCAAATATTTTCTCTTATTCTGTGGGTTGCTTTTCAGTTTCTTGATTACGATTTTTATTTCAATTTATCTATTTTTTCTTTGGTCACTGTGCTCTTGTGTAATTTTTAAGAAATGATTGCCTAAGCACATGAGAATTTCCTCCTATATATTCTTCTAGGAATTTTAGTTCTCATGGGTCTGCCTCATTGTGAACTATTTTTTATATGGTGTGAGGTAGGGGCTCAACTTCATTGTTTTGCATGTGGACATACAGTTGTCTCAGCACCACTTCTTTTTTTTTTTAAATCAATTATACTATTGATTGATAATTGAATTATACTGGAAGACAATCACAACAGAAGATCAATCTTTTGAACAGAATAGTTTACTAAGTAAAACATTTCTTTGAAACATAAAGTGCAAAAGATTGTTAAATTGGTCAGCCTAGGAGCCATATATGTAGATGTCTTTGCCGTGATTTCCACAACTTCCACTCCATTTCACTTAAAGCAGCTGTTCTGTTTGTTGTTAGCACCACTTCTTGAAAAGACCATAATTTTCCCACTAAATTATCTTGGTACTCATGTCATACTTAATATAGTCTGCTAATTTTTTCAGTTGTATGTTCTGTTTCTGCCTTTATATTTATTATTTTATTTCTTCCAGTTACTTTGGGTGTATTTTGATCTTTTTCTATCTTCCTGTGGTAGAATCTGTTTTTAAAATATTTATTTATTTATTTGAAAGGTAGAGTTACAGAGAGGCAGAGGCAGAGAGAAAGAGAGAGAGAGAGAGAGAGAGAGAGAGAGAGAGAGGTATTCCTTACATTGACTCACTCTCCAGATGGCCTCAATGGCTGGAGCTGTGAACCAGGAACTTTGCCTGGATCTCCCACACTGGTGCAGGGGCCCAAGGACTTGGGCCATCATCTATTGCTTTCCCAGGCCATAGCAGAGAGTTGGATGGGAAGTGGAGCAGCCAGGACTCAAACTGGTGCCCATATGGGATGCTAGCACTGCAGATGTCAGCATTATCAGCTACTCCAGAGTTCCAGTTCTGGTAGAATCTTAGATCTCTGTTTTTGTAACTTTTTTTTTTCTAATATAAATATGTAAAGATATAACTTTCTAGTACAACTTAGAAGTTTTAACTTTCCTATCATCATTTGGTTCAAAGTATGTTTTAATTGACCTTGTGATTTCTTCTTTGACCCATTGATTATTTAGCAGTAAATTGGGGGCCGGCGCTATGGCTCACTTGGCATATGGCCATATGGGCACTGGGTTCTAGTCCCGGCTGCTCCTCTTCCAGTCCAGCTCTCTGCTGTGGCCTGGGAAGGCAGTGGAGGATGGCCCAAGTGCTTGGGTGCTTGCACCTGCGTGGGAGACCAGGAGGAAGCACCTGGTTCCTGGTTTCGGATCAGCGCAGCACCGGCCTTAGCAGCCATTTGGGGGGTGAACAAATGGAAGGAAGATCTGTCTCTTTGTCTCTCTCTCTTATTAATTCTATCTGTCAAATAAAAATAAATAGAAGTAAATTGTTTAGTTTCCAAATATTTGGGGTCTTCATATTTATCTTATTGTCAATCATTTCTAATTTAATTTTGATCAATAAATATACCTGTAATTTAAATCTTAAATTTATTGAACCTTGCTTTACGGTTCAACATATGGTCAACAAAATCACATGCTCTTGAAGAGACTATGTATTTTACAGTTCTCTGTAGTTGTAAACTGTTAGATATAGTACTCTATAAATATCAGTGAAATAAATGTGATTAACAGCATTTTTCATCTATCTCTTTATTGAATTCTCTCTACTGGTTCTATCAGTTCCCAAGAATTCATATTCATATAAATGTTCAATTATGATCTAGGGTTATATCTGTCATTTTTCTCTTTAGGGATATTGAAGTTCTCTTACTGGCCACATGTACTTACAGGATATCTTTGTCTTCTTGATATATTGAGCCCTTTATGCTTAAGGCACAAGATTTTTAAATTTTTGATAATATTGTTTTTAATCTCAAATTCCATTTTACCTGATACTAGTTTAGCTACTCTAGCCTTCTTTTGCTTATCATTTGCATTTCATTTTCTATCCATTTAATTTCAACTTATCGCTGTTTTATATTTAAAATGCATATATTGGGGCCAGCACTGTGATGGAGCCATTAAAGCTGCCACTTGCAGTGCCGGCATCCCATATGGGCGCCAGTTTGAGTCCCGGCTGTTCCACCTCACAACCAGCTCTCTGCTATGGCCTGGGAAAGCAGTAGAAGATGACCCTGCACCCATGTGGGAGACCCAGAAAAAGCCCGTGGCTCCTGGCTTCTGATCAGTCCAGCTCTGGCCGTTGAGGTAATCTAGGGAGTAAACCAGCTGATAGAAGACATCTCTCTCTTTCCCTCTGCCTCTGCATCTCTGTAACTCTGTCTTTCAAATAAACAAATAAATCTTTAAAAAATAAATTAAAATGCATGTCTTATAGATAGTATAAATTTTAGCCTTGTCATTAAATACTTTGTGATAATTTCTGCCTTTTAAAAATTTACATATTTATTTCTTGAATACTTCAAATAATTATTAATATCAATGAATTTATGCCTTCCCTTCTATTATTTGTATTTGTTGGTCTTTATTTACTTCCCTTTATGCTCTCTCCCTCTCCTGTCTTCCTTGGAACCTTTTTGGACATTATTTTGGAATTCCATCTTTAATTTCTTTATTATCTTTTCAGTCATCTCTTTTTTCATGGCTGCTATAGAAACTGAGACATATAGCCTTGTATTTTCTGCCACACTGTGAAGAGTCAGTGGTCCCTCACCAGAGATCAAACAGATGGAATAGTCTGATCTTGAACTTTTAGCCTCCAAATCTGTGAGCAAGATAAGTCTCTTTCATATAACATGTAGAAATTTTACAACTGTATAGATACAGTAATCTCCACATGCATTATAACCTTGTAAGACAACGATATACTTTTTTTTTTTTTTGACAGGCAGAGTGGACAGTGAGAGACAGAGACAGAGAGAAAGGTCTTCCTTTTTCCGTTGGTTCACCCTCCAATGGCTGCTTTGTCCAGTGCGCTGCGGCCGGTGCACCATGCTAATCCGAAGCCAAGAGTCAGGTGCTTCTCCTGTTCTCCCAGGAAGGTACAGGGGCCCAAGCACTTGGGCCATCCTCCACTGTCCTCCCGGGCCACAGCAGAGAGCTGGCCTGGAAGAGGGGCAACTGGGACCGAATCCGACGCCCTGACCGGGACTAGAACCCGGTGTGCCGGCGCCGCAGGTGGAGGATTAGCGTATTGAACCGCAGCAGTGGCCAATGCTATACTTTTTGCTTTAAGCAGTTATGTCTAGTTTTTAAGGAAGAAAACATAGTCTTTTGTATTTATCATTTTTGATGTGTCTCTTCTCTAGGTAGCACATTCCTCAGCAGAGTTCTACGCTGTGAACTGTAGTCTCCCCAAAATCCTAACTCTGTCCCCTCAACTCCGGAAAACTGCTGAGCTGCACCTGGCTCCCCCATCCTGAAGCCGTGTCCTGGGAACTCTCCCCGGGTTCTGCTCCTGATGGCCGAAGACCTGGTCTGACACCCTTCGTCCAGGGGCCGCTGTCCTGTGCTGCCTGTTGGCCCCTGTCTGGAAACGATCACCTCATATGTGTTATATCCAGTTTCTTTCTTCATGTTTTAAGATTGCAGGGCAAGTTTAATCTTTTTAACTCCATCATGATCAAAAATGTAATCTTCTCACCTTCAATTTTTAAATGATATTTTCATTGGAGGAAAAATTCTGAGTTGACATATTTGTTGTTATTGTTGTTTGACAGGCAGAGTGGACAGTGAGAGAGAGAGAGAGAAAGGTCTTCCTTTTGCCGTTGGTTCACCCTCCAATGGCCACCGTGACCAGCGCGCTGCGGCCAGCACACTGTGCTGATCCGAAGGCAGGAGCCAGGTGCTTCTCCTGGTCTCTCATGGGGTGCAGGGACCAAGCACTTGGGCCATTCTCCACTGCACTCCCGGGCCACATCAGAGAGCTGGCCTGGAAGAGGGGCAACCAGGACAAAATCCAGTGTCCCAACTGGGACTAGAACCTGGTGTGCTGGCGCCACAAGGCGGAGGATTAGCCTAGTGAGCCACCACACCGGCTGTTTTTTTTTTTTTTTTTTTAATATTTATTTCAAAGACAGAGCAAGAGCAAGAGCAAGAGCGAGAGCGAGAGCGAGCGAGCGAGAGAGAGATCTTTCATTCACTGGTTCACTCCCTAAATATCTGCAACCAGAAGGCAGGAACTCCATCCGGGTCTCCCACGTGGGTAGCAGAAACTCAAGGATCTGAGCCATCTTCCAGAGCCTCCAAAATGCACTGGCATGGAGCAGACTCAGAGGCAGAGCAGCTGAGACTTGAACCGGCATTCCAGTGTGGCATATGAACACCCAACATGGCAGCTTAACTCGCTGTGCCATATTGCCTGCTCCAGATGTGTTGGGTTTTATCCAATATTTACTCCTATGCCTTGTGGCTTCTGCTGAGAAGTCTTGGTCATTATGTTGACTGTTCCCCTGGCTGCATAATACTTGTCCTTCTCTGGCCATTTTTAAGATGATTCTTTCTTTGACAGAGCCTGTTTGAATAAGAATGCCTTATTTGAAGAATAAGGCAGAAATGAAGGGAACCAATTAGGAGGTGCTATGGTTTAGGTGTGGTTTGAGCATGCTCCCAAGAGTTCATGTGCTGGAGCTTGGTCCCCAGTGTGAGGGTGATGTGGGGAACCTGTAAGAGAAATCCAGGGTGGCCGGCGCTGTGGCTCACTTGGCTAATCATTCCACCTGCAGTGCCAGCACCCTGGGTTCTAGTCCGGTCGGGGTGCTGGATTCTGTCCCAGTTGCTCCTCTTCCAGGCCAGCTCTCTGCTGTGGCCCGGGAGGACAGTGGAGGATGGCCCAAGTGCTTGGACCCTGCACCCACATGGGAGACCAGGAAGAAGCACCTGGCTCCTGGCTTCGGATCATCGTGGCGCGCAGGCCATAGCAGCCATTTGGGGAGTGACCAATGGAAGGAAGACCTTTCTTTCTGCTTCTCTCTCTCACTGTCCAACTCTGCCTGTCAAAAAAAAAAAAAAAAAAGAGAGAAGTCTAGGGTAAGGTGGTTATGTCATGAGGACACTACCCCTGGAAGAGATTGTGTTGGTCTCTCTAAGTGAGTTAGGTCTCTGGAGAGTAGCTGGTTATAGATCAAGCCCATAGCTGTTTCTCCTTCTCCATCACACTATGATGCAACCAGAGGGCCCTCACCAGAACCCAAACAGATGGGGCCCACCCAATCTTGAATATTCAGACTCCAAATTGTGGGCTAAATAAACTTCTCTGCTTCATAAAGCACCAGAGAATACACCAAGATAGGAGGTGATCGTAGCACAGCATACCAGCAGAGACATCGGCTGAGACAGTATTGGAGGCAGTAGTTGCAGAAGGGTGACAGAGCTGAACTATCCTCATATGTTAAAGACAGAACAGACAGGACTTGGTGAGGTACTGAATGAGGGGATGAGGGAGCAGAAGTCAGAGCAGCTTCCCCGTTTCAGGAATGAGCAGCAAAACACACTTTGTTCCCCAGGCAACAAAGACTAAAGGGATCTAGCTGGGGTGGGGAAGAGGAGTCGCATTTTGGAACCCATGCAGTGTGTGACATGTGAGACAATCAAGTGCGTACTGACCAGCTCAGAGGAGAAGTCTGGGTTCCATGGGTAGCGCTGGGGTTGCCTCTTAGATGGCACCTGCATGTGTCTGGTGGCGTGTCAATAAATGACCCTTCTTTGCACTGAGTGTAGAACCACTTGAGGCATAAGTCCCGGAATTGGCAGGGGGAGGTGAACTGTCAGCCTTGGTACTGAGAAAGCTGATTGGTGGCTGAGGCTGTGGATCTGTGGCCAGATGGGTTTGCTACCCATTTCCTGTAAGTGAGGCAACTCTGCACATCCAGTTACTGCCACAAATGGACAAGAGTCAGCCTTTTCCCTTCACCCCTCACCCAGGGCAGAGGGCAGAGGGCAAGCAGGTGGACTTCTAAGGCAAAGGGAGGGAGGAACTGAGTGGAGCATGCCCAGTTCTTCCTCTGAAGACCCCAGACAGTGGAATGAGGAGTGGGGGCCAGGGTTTGCTCTAGAGAGGCTTAGCTCACAGAAACAAGAGGAAGGGTCCTTCCAGCAGATGGCTTGTAGAGCTAAGAGGACCAGGAAGGGTGGAGGGGGCGAGGAGGGAGGAGGGCCTGGACAGAGCCCCAGGCCACCAGCATGCAAAGGCTGAGCTAGGATGGAAGGTCCCTCGGAGGATGTAGAGAAGAGAGCACCAGGCATGTCACGGAAGCAAAGGCAGCCACTAAAGGCCACCGGCCATGTGGCTGAGCTTGTGAGAGCTCAGGCTGATCTTCTTGGATAGGGTTTGGGCACTGGCCTTTCAAGCCCACACTGGGCAAGCTCGTGACTTTATCAATTGCGACATTAAGGAGAGTGATTTACCCTCGTCTGTGTGGACGATTTATGAGTTTATGGGCCCCCGAAATCACCGGTCCCAGACTCTGTTTTCCTAATACTGAGTGGAAAAGAAGACAGTTTCCTAAAATAAACACGAGTATATGTGGTAGTCCAGCATCCTTCCTGTGGCTTATTTTAACTTTCACATTAAAGAGAGGCAATCATAGTTTCCCTTGACAATGCACCGTGTCTTCTGGAAGACCTTCGCAGCCCTCGTATGGATCCTTTCTGTGTGCTTGGACAGGAGGCGAAAGCAAACCACCCTGACCCCATCCTAAAGGAAAAGGAGCGAGCTGGAGAGAAGCTGAGGGCTTTTCTCCTAGAATCCTGGGGAATGAGATGGTGTCGCACATCCCATAGTGTGCAGGCTGCAAGCTGTCTCCTGCAGAGAAACACTGAGATAGAATGAGGAACGCTGCTGACTCAGCCCCCAGAGAAGGGAACAGGTGCACAGCATGTGACAAACAGAACATGCACCATGTTGTCCCAGAGCAAACACGCACACCACAGCTCCAACTCCATCAGGGCAGGAAGCACATTTTTTAGTTCTTGTCATTTTTTTTTCTTAATTAGACACAGAGGGACAGAGACAGACAGCTGATTTATTTCCCCAAATACCCATGCTGGCTGGGACTTGGCCAGGCATGAAATTCATGAGCCACACCGTGAGCTCATAGACCCTGGCAATCAGGAGAGAAGGCAGAGACGAAGACACTGATCTGTAAGTCAGGACCGAACAGATGATGGAGAATCAGGGAGGAGAGTGGGTGGAGTGTGTTAACCCGAGAACTGGACTTGGGGCAACCGCCAATGA
Organism: Sylvilagus floridanus; assembly: GCA_949820135.1. Taxonomy (NCBI): domain Eukaryota; kingdom Metazoa; phylum Chordata; class Mammalia; order Lagomorpha; family Leporidae; genus Sylvilagus; species Sylvilagus floridanus. The sequence goes on along the minus strand of OX463230.1, from coordinate 50,931,129 downwards.
GAGGCAGGAGGGAAGACAGAGAAGGAGCATTTGGGGAGGTGGGAGAAAACCCCAGAGTGCAAAGTCATGGAGACCAGCACAAGAGAACTCTCCAGGAAGAAAGGAGGCCACAGCGTTGGGAGGCATTAAGAAAGTAAACCACAGGCCGGCGCTGTGGCTCACTTGGCTAATCCTCCGCCTGTGGCACCAGCACCCCAGGTTCTAGTCTCAGTTGGGGCACCGGGTACTAGTCCCGGTTGCTCCTCTTCCAGTCCAGCTCTCTGCTGTGGCCCAGGAGTGCAGTGGAGGATGGCCCAGGTGCTTGGGTCCCTGCACCCGCGTGGGAGATGGGGAGGAAGCACCCAGCTCCTGGCTTCGGATCAGTGCAGCGCTGGCCCTGGTGGCCATTAGGGGAGTGAAACAATGGAAGGAAGACCTTTTGGTCTCTCTCTCACTGTCTATAACTCTCTCTCTCACTGCCTAACTCTGCCTGACCAAAAAAAAAAAAAGTCCAGGGATGGCTGCTGCCTCTACATTTGGGAGCAGACTTGCAGTCGCTGGGGATGCCAGGGTCTAGCAGTTAAGAAAACCTGGAGGTGGGTATTTGGGCTGGCAGAGAAGTCACTGGTTAGAACTCCCATGACGTGCACTGGAAAGCCTGGCTTCAATCCCCAGCTCTGGCTCCAAACTCCTGCTTCTTGCACCCAGGGAGGAAGTGACGTAATTACTCGAGGAACTGGCTCTCTGCCATCCACGTGGGAGACCTGAATTGAGTCCCTGACTCCTGCCTTCAGTCTGGCCCAGTCCAGGCTGTTGCAAGCATTTGGGGAGGGATGAGAGCTCTCTGTGTCTCAAAAATAAAAGTCATTAAAAGGAGAAGGAATGACGGGACCAGCGCTGTGGTGAAACGGGCAGACCTGCCAGCTGCAGTGCCGGCATCTCACGTGGGCGCCAGAACGAAACCTGGCTGCTCCACTTCCCAGCCAGCTCTCCACTGTGGCCTGGAAAAGCAGTGGAAGATGACCCAGGTGTTCGGGCTCCTGCACCTGTGTGGGAGACCTGCAAGAAGCTCCTGGCTCCTGGCTTCAGTTTGGCCCAGCTCCAGCCATTGTGACCATTTAGAGAGTGAACCAGCGGATGGAAGTCTGACCTCTCTCCCTCGCTGCCTCTGCCTTCCAAATAAATAATAGAAAATCAATCAATAAATAAAGAAAAAAAGAAAAAGAAAAAGAAAAAGAAATGATTTTAGAGAAGAAAAAAGGCAGATGTGAAGCAAAGAAGGTCAAGGCATAGAGACACCTGTAAGGATGAACTGGGACCCCCCCGGGAGACCAACTAGGAGCCATGAAGATAAATCAGGCCCCACTCTGTCTCCTCCCACCTCCAACCTGTGGGAGGAGCTAGTGCCCCTCAGCATGGAGCTGGCAGCTTCAGGACAACAGACATCCTAGGAGGAGGCCTGTTGGGGGCTGGAGGAGCCTACCCACGGGGTGTAACACCCAGGGCAGCGCGCACGGGTGGCAGCAGCCGATTGTCCTCTGCCGATTTTCAGAACGCAACTGCAGACAACTCTCACCTGCCAAACCCTGCACAAACTTGCCTTGTGTCCAACCCTAATTCAGAACCACACAGGGAAGAGAACCTGGGGAGCACAGCTGCAGCTTAGCTGGGCTGACAAAACCTCCACAACACATGTGACTTCACAGGACATGTGCATGGTCACCACCGAAAAAGGAGGGTGACTCCCGATGGCAGGAGGCACAAGGGGGTCATTCCAAGCACTGTCAGTCGTGGAGCAAGCACTCCCCAAGATCCCATGGAAGCTCTGTGGCCAGCCACTGCCACCCCCACAATCCAGGGAGTGTTTTTGTCCACCACGTTCAGGGAGCAGTGAGGACAGGGAGGGGAGTATGGGGCAAAGTGGCATTCGGGACAAGTGACCTTAAACTTTGGTCACTGAACTCTGCCCTCTAAGTTGGACTTTCTACCCAGATTTTTTTTAAAGATTTATTTTATTTATTTGAAAGACAGAGTTACAGAGAAAGGTAGAGAGAGAGAGAGAGAGAGAGAGCGAGAGAGAGGTCTTCCATCTGATGGTTCACTCCCCAGATGGCCACAATGGCCAGATCTGTGCCGGTCCAAAGCCAGGAGCCAGGAGCCTCCTCTGGGTCTCCCACATGGGTGCAGAGGCCCAAGGAACTGGGCCATCTTCTATGGCTTTCCCAGGCCGCAGCAGAGAGCTGGATAGGAAGTGGAGCAGCTGGGACTAGAACCGGTGCCCACATGGGATGCCAGCACTTCAGGCCAGGGCTTTAACCCGCTGAGCCAAAGCACGGGCCCCTTACCCAGATTTTATATTTATTTATTTATTTATTTATTTGACAGGTAGAGTTATAGACAGAGAGAGAGAGAGAGAGAGAGAGAGAGAGAGAGAGAGAGAGAAGTCTTCCTTCCATTGGTTCACTCTCCAAATGGCCGCTACAGCCGGTGCTGTGCTGATCCGAAGCCAGGAGCCAGGTGCTTCTTCCTGCTCTCCCATGGGGTGCAGGGCCCAAGCACTTGGGCCATCCTCCACTGCCCTTCTGGGCCATAGCAGAGAGCTGGACTAGAAGAGGAGCAACCGAGACTAGTCTACCCAGAGTTTTAAAGAGACTAGGAGTTTCCTGATTTTTTGATACCCCTTGGAGAAACGTGGGTGACATATTTGGTTGGGAGGAATGGGAATCAATTTCTGGATCTTTGGATGACTACAGGGGCTTGAAGTCTGTTCCAGTACCTCACAGGCGGCCTCCCAGAGACCAGAGACCACAGCTTCTTTCTGCATTTGCGCCCTTATTGTAATAAGCCTGCAAACTCGGCGGGGCAGGGGGAGAGCCATGGGAAAAAGCAGAAGCAAGGGAGAGTAGACGAGGGCTCTGGGAAAACAGAGGCTGTGCTTCGAGCATGCTTCAAAGGAGCAGGAGTCAGAGCGGGGTTTCACGCATCAAAAGCGCTTATGCTCAGGCCGTCACTGAACGGCCTTCTGCCAGGGCTGATGCCTCATTCTTTAAAATGATTGTCAACAATGACAGTAAAATTTATGTAACATAAAATTTGGGGCTGTGCTTGCGATTCCAACTGGTGCTCATATGGGATGCTGGTACCTCAGGCTTAACTCACTGCATCACAATGCTGGCCCCCCGGGGACCCGGGGACCCGGATGATGTGTGCTATAGTGGCTGCATCATTTCACTTCCCACCAGCAGCACCCGGAGTTCCAGCTACTTCTTTTCCTGGCTGTCATAGGCATTTCTCTGCACCCACCTGCCAATTATATTTGCTATTAGTTTCTTCTCTAAATACATAAAATTAGGGGAATTATAAAAAAAGAAGCTTTAACTATGAACATTTAGCACATAAGGACGCCTTGGGGCAACTGCAGCCACTCTCATTCAAAGTAAAAGAAAACCACACAGGGGTTGTGTAATGGTAATGAAAAAGCCTAGGACTTAGTTTGTGCCCAGCACTGCTTAATGGCTTCCCATGTACCATCCCAGTTAGTCCTCCCCCGTGCCTGGGAGATCGGCACTTGACTGCTTCCACTTCAAGATGAGTGACTTGGCACGCAGGAGGGGTGACTTGCATAAGGACAGTGCTAGTGGGTTCCCAAGGCAAAGCCCAAAGCCAGCCTGCATGACCACTCTGCATCCCTAAGGAAGAGTCACACCCAGCAGTAAGGCGACTACGCCTACCTAAGATGCATGGGCAGGAATGCTCAGAGAAATTTCACCTGTAAGAGTTCGCTGTTTGAGACTACTTCCATGCCTAACAAGAAAGCTTTGATTAAACTAATGAAGGCACATCCATTGAACGGGACAGTTTTGCATCTGATGGGAACTGTGATGTAAATATTTATTACTTGGCATGGGAAAGTGTCCAAGAGCAACAAACAAACAAACAGAAAATGGTGCAAAGCCATACAGAGCAAAGTCCCATACAAATTTCGATTTTACCAATGTAAGTTTTGATATGTTTATTGTTTTCATTTTTATTTATTGATCTTCACTTTATTTCAAAGGCAGAGAGACAGAGAGAAGAGAGAGATCTTCCATCTGCTGGTTCACTCCCCAAACACCTATCACAACAAAGGCTGGGCCAGACTGGGACCCAATCCGGGTTTCCCACTCGAGTGGTAAAGATGCACATGCTGCTTCCCAGGGTGCACATTAGCAGGAATTTGTTCAGAAATAGGGGAGCTGGAAGCTTCACTTCTAATCCAGCTCCCTGGTGCTGTGCCTGGGAAAGCAGCAGAGGATGGCCCGGATGCTTGGGCCTCTGTACCCATATGGGAGACCTAGAGGAAGCTCCTGACTCCTGGCTTTGCCCTGACCCAGCTCCGGCCATTGCAGCCATTTGGGGAGTGAACAAGAGGATGGAGGATCTCTCTCTCTCTCTCTCTCTCTCTCTCTCTCTCTCTCTCTCACACTCACTTTTTTCTCTTTCTTCTTCTCCTCCTCCTCTCTCTGTAACTCTTCCTTTCAAATAAATAATAAACAAATCTTTAAGAAATACTCATGATGGGGGCCGGTGCTGTGACACAGTATGTTAATCCTCTGCCTGCAGTGCCAGTATCCCATATGGGTTCCAGTTCCAGTACTGGCTGCTCCTCTTCCCATCCAGCTCTCTGCTATGGCCTGAGAAAGCAGTGGAAGATGGCCCAAGCACTTGGGCCCCTGCACCCACGTGGGAGTCCTGGAAGAAGCTCCTTGCTCCCAACTTTGGATGGGCCCAGCTCTGGTCATTGCGACCATTTGGGGAGTGAACCAGCAGGTGGAAGACCTTTCTCTCTGTCTCTCCCTCTCACTATCTGTAATTCTACCTCTCAAATAAATAAATAAAATATTTTCTTTAAAAAAAGTCCTCATGATGACCATCTTCAAGTAGGAACACTCCAAGCCATTAAAATGGTTGCATTTTCTCTATTTTTCCTGCAATGAGAGTGAAATACAGACTAGAATGGGCGCTCAACGGTGCACCCCAATGTGCTGTGAGTGACACACCTCCCTCTGGGCTCCAAGCTGGAAGCCAGCCTCCACCTGACTCCAAACACTCACCAGGGCGCTGGGACCCCAGGCACGCTCCTTGTCCTCTCTGGGCTGCTGCTCCATCCGTCTCATGGGAAGGTGGCTTCATTTCCCGAGTTTCTTCCAGCACTGGCATTCTCTGACTTCAGGCTCCCAGCAAAGGTTCTTTTATGTTCTTTCATTTAAATATTTATTTGTTTATTTATCTGAAAGCTCACTGACAGATCGAGGTAGGGGGTGGGGGGTAAATCTCCCACCTGTAGGTTCACTCCCCAGATGGCCCCAACAGCCTGGGCTGAAGCCAGGAGCCCTGGAACTCCATCTGCATCTCCCACGTGGAGGGCGGGGGCCCAAGCACTTGGACCATCTTTCACTATTTTCTCAGGCAGGGTAGCAGGGAGTTGGCCTGGAAGTGGAGCAGCTAAGACGGAATCAGGACTCCCCTATAGGAAGCTGATACTACAGACGGTGGCTCAATCCACTGCCCCACGCCAGCCCGGGGAAGGTTTTTTTTAAAAAAGCAACATGGGAGGATTTGTGCGTTGAGCCCTGGTGTCTCCACGCCTTCTCTGTTTTGGACTTCTGTTTTCGATGTTTGAAGTTATTGTTCCCTTCCTTTGCTTCAGTCCATTTCACCAGGGATGCACCAAATCACGCTGGGGGGAAAAGTACCTTTTCCCAGTGAGACAAATTTTAACCTGCATATTCAGAAACCAGCCAGCCACCCAAAGCACGCTGCACACGGAACGACACTTTCCGCAAGCTACGCCCACAGCTCTCCAAACACACCCCCCACTCTGGTACTGACCGCAGACTCCTAGTTTCTTATCACCTGTCACATACATTTGCAGAATAGTAACAACAGCGACATGTATTTTCATCAGTTCGCACACGATCATTTAGCAAGTCCTCACGGAGCAGCACAAGGACACCGCAGCCGGGCAGAGGGAGAGTTGAGTGAGTCGCTTCTCATTCGGAAAGGCGGTGTGGGGCTAGAGGGCTCGCCACCGGCTCTCAAGGAAGGACCCAGACCCGCACCTGGCCGCGCTGGCGGCTCTCTGGCGCCCTCTGCTGGGATCCGTCCCGTGGCGCGTCCTGCGGCTCCTCCCGCGGGGGCGCGCCGGGCTCAGGTGGAGCCTGCGGGCTGTGCTGGGTCTCCCCGCCCCGCACCATCCTATAAACCTCCAGATCTGCCCCCAGAGGACAAACGCTGTGTTTTCCATTGTCCTCCCCAGCCTGGAGGATCCTGTACAGAGAACCTCATTTCCACTTGCAGTGTCTTGAAGATACACACACACACACACACACACACACACACACATTTAGCAAGTGTAAACATTGTGCTTCTCACATATTCTTACACAGTTCCACTCTAGGTGGGAATCTCTGTGTCTGAGAATCAACTGTTCTAGAATCTTCTCATCCTCCTGCTCCTTGGAACCTCTCCCTGTCCCACGCCCCTAGCAGCCTTCCAGGTGGTGCCTACACCTGGGAACTGCCTGTGTGGCAGCCGAGAGCCCCAGAACCTCTGAGTCTGTTCACTTATTCACTGGTGCAGCACAGGACAACCATGCACCTGCTACAGCCAGGCCCTGGGCTGGAGAGGCATCCATGAATCAAAGAGATGCTTTCATTCTCCAGAGAAATTTACCACCCAGTGAGGAGCACAGGCTATCAGTTGTGCATCAAGGTAAGGGACAAGAAACAAAGAGAGGGACCAGCATTGTGGCCCAGTGGGTTAAAGCCACCGCCTGCAGCGTCAGCCTCCCATGTGGGTGCCAGTTCAAGTCCTGGCTGCTGCATTTCCAATCCAACTCCCTTTAGGTACACCTGGGATAGCAGTGGAAGGCGGCCCAATTCCTTGGGCCCCTCCACCCACATGGGAGACCCAGAGGAAGCTCCTGGCTCCTGACTTTGGCCTGGCCCAGCCCTGCCCAGTTCAACCATTTGGAAAGTGAACCAGTGGTTGAATGACTGCTCTTTCTCTATCTCTCCCTCTCTCTGTGTAACTTGGCCTTTCAAATCAATAAAAATAAATCTTTAAAGAAAAAAGATAAACTTTAAAAAAAAAGACACAATGAAAAAGCATGATTTAGTAGCAAGCTCAGGTTGAAGGACATATAAAGAGAAAATGATGGCCAAAGACCCCAAACTGGGAAGGGTCAGGAGTGAGGAGAACAGAAGCTGCGAAAGACATTGGCAGAGCAGATGAGGAAGGCTTGAAGGCTGAACCAGGAAAGCTGAATCAAACCCTGGAACGAAGCAGAGAGCCCTGGGGTTTGTTTTTATTCCTTGGCAGCACCTCGTGTAGGTTCTGGAAGGATTCCTTTGCTGCCGTGATGATGACATGGGAATACTGTCCAAATTAGAGGAGGAGGGATGGGTATTTGGCCCAGCAGCTAAGACACCTCTGGGATCCCACATCGGGGAGTTTGGGTTAGGGTGTTGGCTCTGTCTTTGATGCCAGCTTCCTGCTGATGTACACCCTGGGAAGCAGCAGGCCATGGCACAAGCTCCTACCACCCACGTGTGGGAAACCCGGGTTCAGCCTGGACCAGCCCCAGCTGTTGTTCTCTCTCTCTCTGCATTTCAAATAAAATGAAATTAAGTAAAAATTGAAAGGCCAAAACCTCCCAAATGCTAGTGGAAAAAGCAATGCATAGACACACTGCTTTTGGTGCGACATATTTTTGAAATTCATACAGAGTTTTATTTTCCAAATGCACATTTCGCATGAGCTGTTCTGAAGACCTCTGTATGCAGGGATTTCAACACTACAGGCACCAAAATACACTGCACGTTCAATTCCATTTCCATGAACTTCTTGAAGCCCCCTCACAGACGGAGGGAGGCAGGGGCGTGTGCGGGAGCCTGGCTGGGAGCTGCTGTCGGGGAGCCAGCTGTTGGCGTGGTAGGCACGGATGGCGGCGAGCAGTCGCCAGTGGCACAGCGTGCGTTAAAGGCAGGGCAGAAGCGAGACTGACAAAGACAGCGGCCTCTCCGACGCCCTCTCGGTCTCCCTGCCAGGTGGAGAGGACCCAGGCAAGGGCATTTCGGGGGGCTGTTCTGATTGGACGACAAAAAGATCACGAGACCGGAAGGTAGCGCCCCAGGGCCTGCCGGGACCGGAAGGGGCCTCCTCCATGGACTGCCGATGAGTTCAGTCGGGGACATCTTGGGTGCCCAAGGGGTGTGTGCGTTGCCCCCGGTGAGATGCCCGGCATACAAAGGAAAGAAAACTGAGGCCTATGTTTTCCTGCGATGGCTGCACTCTTAAATTTTGTTTTTAAATGTAAAGGTACAGGAAACGATCCAACTCTGGCAGAAGGGTTAAAGTGAAAATGGAAGCTAGGCGTGGGTGGGGCGGGGCAGGGAGGAGCGACGGGTCCTGGTCAGATCGGGGATTGGGGCCAGAGTCTCTGCAGGCTCTGTGGATTGTATTCCAGGTAAACTGGGGCTGGAAGGGCAAGGGTCCGTCCGTCAGCGCCCCGAGTGGCAGCAGCTCGAGGCTCCAGAGCCTCCTGGGTCCTCTCTTTAGGTAGGTGGGGAGCCAGAGGGTGGGAAAGACGAGCGGGTATCACGAAGTTCCGGGTCCCCGTGGGAGCAGAGTTTCTCCCGGACGCCTGCATCGGTTCTCCCGAAGGCCTGGGCCTGGGGCTGTCTCTCCGGCCTGCGGGCCCTGGAAGGCGCCCTAGCTATTGCGGCTCCGCGCGGCAGGGGGCGCTGCGACTTCACAGTTCCGACGCCGGGCGAGTCTCCAGCCTTGGCAAGTTCGCCCCGGGAGATGCTGGGAGCCTCAGGCGCAGGCCAAGCTGCCGGCGCCTGCAGAGAGCCCAGCGTCCCCGGGGCGCTCCTGGGACCCAGAGCCGGACTTGGCCCCAGCGTTGGAGACCACGGTCATGGCCGCCCCTTGCCCCGCCCCGGCCCTCTGTAGACAGATCCTTTCTGCTGTGCCTGCCTCATTGCGCCCAGGCCCTAAGCCACGCAAGTGGCAGCAGTGGGGACTTGCCCAGTGGTGACCTGCGATAGGAAAGCTGCGGTTTGAGCAACTCTTAGGGCGGAAGACCACGTGGGACTGACGGGGGCAAGGCAGCGGGTGGGTGACGGAACCCGCTTCTCCCAGCCCCGACCCACTCAGCAGCCGCAGCCCAGAAGCCAGCGCCCTCTGCAGCAGCTTGGGCCTTGAGGCGGCTGCGGGTGGCATCCATGACTAGGGGTGTGTAGTGGGGGCGTTTCTAAGAAACTGGGCCGCCTCAGGGTTGATTTTTTTCCCCTTCGTGTGAATCCTTG